>SJYX01012180.1:194267-239300 GCA_006410675.1 Oreotragus oreotragus
GTCTTTTCAAATGAGTCAGCTCTTTGCATCAGGTGGCCAAAGTATTGGGGTTTCAGCTTCAACATCAGTCCTTCCAATCAACACCAAGGACTGATCTCCTTTAGGATGGACTGGTTGGATCTCCTTGCAGTCCAAGTGACTCTCAAGAATCTTCTCCAACACCACAGTTCAAAAGCATCAATTCTTCAGCGCTCAGCTTTCTTCACAGTCCAACTCTCACATTCATACATGAGTACTGGAAAAACCATAGCACTGACTAGATGGACCTTTGTTGGCAAAGTAATGTCTCTGCCTTTTATTATATATTTACCATTAAAATAAAGCATTTTGTAGTTCTAAATTATGAGAAAAATGTTTAGATAGATTTATAAAAATTTACATTTAAAAGAGACTTAATTCCCAAAATATCATTCATGAATTCTTTAGTAAAAAGCTGATGGCTTTATCATAAATACATTATTAATCTGCCCAGTAACTACCTGTGATAAATACTAGACATTCTGATAGAAAACAGGAATAATGTCAAACATTGATTTCTAGTTTCCCAAAGGTCTAAGAATAAATAGTGTTAATCTTTGGGATTTTTCAAAAATAAGTTAAAGTTCAAATAAGTTCTTCTCTGGCTGCAAACATCACATAAAATTGTATAAAAGACTATATAAAATAATATGATTAAAATATCTAGTTTTAATATAAAAATATAAAGTATCTAATATATAGTTTTCCTACTCTAAAAAATGTTCATAATTTTCTTAATTGCCAGTTCTGCTTAGTGTAGGTTATTTTTAAATGTGACTATCTTAAGTAGCATTAATATAACACCTTAGGCTTATTATCTAAGATATATTTTCCCCTAGGGGTATAATACAAACAATTTTTAAAAATAAGTAAAATACATGCATTTATAATAGAATGTACTTCAAGTTGGATCTTCTTATACTGGGAAAAAGAGTGCATTTTTCATAATGATTGTATCTGTTTACATCCCCACTGATTGTCAAAAAGTGTTCCAGTTCTCCACACTTTAGGTACATAGACTTCTGATCTTAATTTTCTTGTATCTTCTAGTATCTATACTATTTTTATGTCCCTACATAATTTTATGTTTTCACTCTCTCTTTAAATTGTATTTTTCCAGTGAACTTTGTAATCCTTTCATTTATTGCCATCCTCTTCCCACATATCATAGATTTTCACTCCCCTTGTTTGGAATTAATTATTTACATTTTTTCTGTATTTAATAATTATACTGCTTGTGGTTCCAATTTTTTTCAACACGTGTTAAAGTGAATACAAAAATCTGTGTGTTCTATTTATTCTTATTTTAGTCTCAGTGGATTTGAGGAATTTTTCTTAGCAGCAAATCCATAATTTTTATAATCAAACATGACATTTCTAATTAATGAGGTGTCTAAAATGAGCAGTTTGTTTAAATGAGTTTGTCCTATGCCTGTTTTTTCCCTAGTTTATCTTATTGAAGTATAGTTGATTTACAATGTCCTGTGCCTATTTTGATAAGAGGAATGTATTACTAACTTTAAAAATCTGTTTATACAGGTATAACAGGAATAGAACTACCATAAATTAACAATAACATTCTGTATCATGAATATCTAACTAATTTTATGCATATATTTTTCTGGATCAATTTAAGGACATCCTGAGATTGTTTAAAGAAATACTTTTACATGTAAAAACGAACAGATCAAATAACCTTTCTTGTTTTACTAGTGTAGTATTACTTTGATATCTATTTTATGTAAATATAGTAGTATCTTAATTCATTTGTTCAATCTCTGATTTCCTTTTAGTGTTGGTGAAAGGAGCCATGATCCACTGAGTCAGTAATATATATAAGTTTAGTGGAAGTATGTACCTTTAGAAGTTATGCATAACAAGATATACTAAATAACTTCACTAGGGTGGCCACTGACCTTAGAGTTTAGATCTATAAAGCCTATCTCTTTAGGATGATAAAAAAGCAAACCAAAAAGACAGACTATGAAAGAAGTTTAGGAGGAATTGAAAGCAATAGTATAGATTGAGCCTCTTCTCTGTGTAAAGGATTACTTAGGTGTTGTAGAGGAGCGCACCAAATAAATAAAAAAATAATAAGATTGCTTCTCCCATGTTGAAAGGAATCTAGAGATTCATGGAAATAAAGAGCAATAATAAAATGGAAAACATCAACAGCATAAATTACACTTTTCTCAAGTGCTCTGCTCTTTTCAGGTACAATTCCTACAGTGTCAACAAATGACTTGCCAATGATACTGTGAAAGAAAAGTCAAAGGTCACTCTACTAACTGTTCAACCTCAGTCTCCTTTTACATAAACAGAGGGCTGCTCTTCTATAGGATCTGGGGTTTAAAACTATGTCTCTAAATTTGATTATTGCCAGATATATTCATTTTGTTTTTTCCTTCAACAATATAGACAGTTTAAATGTATTTCTGGAGAAAGCTGGTTAGGGATTCATAGAGATGTACTTTGAGAAAAAGTACTGTTTTGGAAACCACTAAAGATGTGAATCAGCAATGGAGATATCAAACGTTGGAATTATTTTAAATGTGATAAATTAATTTTAGATATTCTTTAGGCATTTTAGTGAAAATTTACTTACACAATTACAGGATGAAGGGTCAAGAAAGGGTTGATATATCAACATACATAATACACAGTATTTGCACTTAAGTAGCTAAGAGTCTGGTGAGAAACACACTGACATTACTAAATATAATGCACATGTGATGTATTTAGTTAGCGCGATCAAACCATTAAGTCCAGTGGATTGCAGAAGAAGGATTCCTAGTGGATGGCACATTTGTCCTAGAGTTACCTGAATTTCATATGGGGTATGTGGTGTGTGTGTAGCATTACGAAAGATAACCAAAAACTCAAGATAGAATAGATTCAAAGTGTGATAGCCTGTAGTCAAGATGTCTCCTTTAAAGGATACTGCAAATTAAAATAATGTGTTCAATTGATGTGTTTTCAAATTAATAGAACAAGGTCCTTTTAAGATACTCAAGGAAAATGGAAATCTAACTTTTGAGAATCTCAGTGCAGCATGCCCTCCTCCATTCGGTATTCCCCAGACACATGTGATTTCACAGATCTTAGAGGCAAACGTCACAGTTATTTTGTTCTCATTGATGTAAACTATGTTAACCACACAGCAATGCATATTTATACTAGTCTGTTTCCGGACACACAAATCTGCTCTGTTCTCTTTCCTCTACTCCCACTACTGATATACAGATGCATGTGACTGCACACAGGAACATATGCTAAAGAAAGATTTATGTTTCTGCTTGATGACTGTTAAACACAGCCCTTGGCTATATGAAGATCACTAAAACATACACAGGTAGAACATATTTATAGAAAGAGAAGCAGTATCAAGTTCAGGAAGTAAATTCTAGAAACTAGCTATCAAATAGAATTAGCTTAGCTTCACTAGAGACTTTTCCTTCACACATTATGCTTTCTTTTCTTCTGTGAAGATTATTATTTTGCACTACAAACATCCAGAGCTAACTGAACAAAATAACTTCCTTGTCTAGACATTGCCTAATAGACCATGGTGAAGAGGGCGGGAAGATGTGGAAGGTTTACAACAGAAGTAATATCTGTACAATCAGTTAAATGTCTACATGAGCAGATGTTTTCATAATAAAAGTATTGCTTTGACTTGACATGTACTTGTGGAGGAGAATTAATTGACCAGAAAGAATATATTCAGAATAGAGTACAGGACACTTTAAAAATTTTATTTATGAAAATAGTGCATTTTTAATTTTGGAGAGATGAGTAACTTAGTATAATTAAGTAAGCAGTAGGAACATAATATAGTGGGTTTACAGAAAAGAAAATAAAAAGAAAGCGGGTACTACCTTGCTCTGCTATTGTATGTGCACACCAAGAGTGAACCTCTGTTCACTAAAACTAACAATTTTTCTGTTGATGTTGTCTGAAACCTCCTACTGAGATCAAAAAGATTTTGGGCAGGCCTTGTATGTACCTCATTGGATATTAAATTCCCATCACATGCCCTTTTGTTCTCTCTTATAATGTCCCTGCCCTTGACACTGTAAGATAAAACTAAAGCTACTTTCATATTCTATGCATTTCCAAAAAGTTTTTGTCAACTATATGACAGAAATGGGTATAATAATTAATGTGTGGATAAGCATAGCATCCCTTCTTTAATTTCAACACAAGAGAATTGTCTACTAGATTAACTGCAGAAAGTATGGAAAATCATGGTTAAAAAGTGAGAGATAGTAGTGTGTGAGAAAAAAAGTCCCAAGGTTAAAATAAATAGCAAAGTACAGATAAGAGACTATAACCTAAAAAGAGACAAAAGACTGAGACAAGAAGTAGTGGATGGAGAGAGGAGAGTTTGGAGAGTGGATGGAGAATTAATTGGAAGGTGATGACAATTGTTTTTCTCTTTCCTACTGTATATGTTTGTGTATATGACTGTAAGAAAGATAAAGTAGATTTTTAAGAAATTTTGCTATGCTGAGTATTATTGCCTTTGGCATTTTTAAGAAAATTCATAAGGATAACTGAATACATCTATAAATATTATATTTGTATCTTATCAGTTTTGCAAAATAAAATCAATGCTCTCATTCAAATAGGAAATGAACATATGCCAAATATTTGCTTTAACTCATTTTTTGTAACTGTAAGGGACACAGTTAAATGTTACAAAGAATGGTTCAGGGAGAATTCAAAGTACCACACATAGGTAAATCAAGAATACCAAAATGGGAGAACAAGATGGCTGAGGAGTAGATGAACGTGGAGTACATCTCTCTCCATGGATACACCAGGAATATACCTTAAGTCACAGAAGTGCATGCAAAACACCAGCTGAGAGTGGACAGGAGAACCTGACCAGTGGAAAAGAATATATAGAACCACCCAAAACTTGGTAGGACAAAAGGACTAGGAGGAAAAAACAGGAGTGTTAGTAGGACTGGAACTGCCCTTGGCAAGTGGGGGAACTGAAGCAAGGGTCTAATCCCTACACCGGGGCAATTGTCTGAGTCAGAGGAGAAGCATTTAAGGCTGAGAGTGAAACAGCTGATCTGTGGCAGCCTAAATTAAATGAGCATCAGGCAGCCCTTGCCGCAGAAATTCATACCCCTGACAGGGATGGAGGTTCCCTGGAAGGTGTAGCAGCTGAGATCTGGAGTTTAAGGATTGTGGAGCAATCCCAGAGCAAGGACTGCTGTTGATTGCTGAGAGATGGATTGAGGGGTTATAAGGGAGGAGACTGTGGTTACAAATACCTGTGGAGGAAAGTTGGGCAGCCATGGAAGAAAGGCGATACTGCTGAGTCACACTTAAGAGGTAGAGCCATCACCATAGCCTCTCATTCCACACACACCAGGGTTGGCAGCTGAACAATAGAGAGGTTGGCCCATCAAACTCCTGAAGCACTGAACTACAGAGCAGAACCCCACCCAAGGTGCCCCTTTAATTAGCCTGATGTGCCAATCTACAGAGTAGGACCCCTGACAGCAGGGAAAATGCGGGGGCTGGGCCCGGGGGCCGGGCCGTCCCTTTATGTGCCTAGTGCACCAAACAACAGAGAAGGACCCCAGGCAAGGGAGCCCTCTAAGTGCCTGAAGGGACGGAGCTATGGAGAAACACTGGTCAAAGAGGCCTTCTGAGCATCAGCTAGGAGAGGCTCAAAAAAAGACTCTGATAGGTCCATAACTCCTGTGGTGGAGGCTGTCCATGTCCCTGCACACTTGGTGCTGCCAGGGATCCGCAAGCCAAGCAGCTGTGCCACCTTCATGCTCAACTCTCTGGGACAGAGATGCCACAGGCAAAAAAGTCTTGCATCTATGCGCACAGGGTCACTTTGATAGTGTCTGACTCTACGACCCTGTAGATTGTGGCCTGCCAGGCTCTCTGTCAGGGAAGGGGATTCTCCAGGCAAGAATACTGGATCATATTGGCCAACACTGGTTGCCATACCCTTCTAGAGCACTATGTTTCTGGCTGCCCTAGCCACCAACTCTCGAGAGTACCTGGTGCTGCCAGAACCCTATGACCCAAGCCGCTGCACCATCTCCACACATGGCCCTCACAGGGACAAACCCAAGTCCTCCAGGGCAGCCTCAGGAGCAAGCCCCAGTGGGTGACCCACATGCAGAAGTGGAAATAAAACCACAGGGGCAATGTGGCTAAGGAAGAAGACCCAAGCCTTCCCACCAGCTGTACAAGTTGCAGGTTAAATCCACAAGATCAACTAGGCAGATTCTGTCTCTATGGAACATATAAATGGTCACTGAGAGTGCCCACTAAAGAAAATGCACTAGTTCTGATAGATGTGAACATCGGAGGCAAGAACACACAGAAGTAGGACCAGATTAGAAAATGAGCTGCCCCCACAGCAGGTCCAGAGATCAGCACAGTGTTGGAGGGCATCCTAGAGAGGTGAGGTGGACTGTAACGTCCAGCAAGAGAAAGGAGTCTGGCAGCAGTGACTCAAGAAAAACATTTATACTTCTTATGTTTTGACTTCTTCGGTAGATTCTTTTGGATTTTTTTTTTTCTTTTTCTTTCCTTCTTTTCCACCTCTGTTGTTGTTGTCAATTTTATTGGAACTATGAAATCTAATTAAGCTTTTGAACGTTTATTTTTCCTCAGTCACATTTTTATTGTTGTTATAAACCCCTGTCTCTACATTGGGCTTTTGCTGTTCTGGGGAGTATTCCAGTATTTTAAATCTCTTATTAATTTTAATTTTTAAACCTGTCATTATTTTTTATACATTTATTCCTTTGTTTCCTTTTCCTGCTGTTCTTTTCCCCTTGAAGTTAATCTTTAATGTATATAAATTTTCTTTATCTACCACTGTTTAACTCTGCATATCTGTTCTTTCTTTCTTTTCTCCATTTCCTTTCCTCTCAACATATTTGTTAGTTTTACTTTCATTGCTATATTCGCCAGTGGCACCTTGATTTAGGTTTTGGTTGCCTTTGTTCACCTGGTCAATCCATTGTACATTATTTTTGTCGGAAGGTTTTGATTTTGCTTAGGGTTGAATATGTATATGGGTACATTCAGTCACACTTTTATTGTTATAAACCTCTGCATCTACGTAAGGATTTTGCAGTTCTGTGGAGTTATCCTTTTTTGTTTTGTTTACTTCTTCTTCTGTTTTTTTTTTCTCTTTGTTATACTTTTAACTTTAAGTTTTTAAAAATCTAGTATATTTTTTCTACATTTCTTCCTTTGTTTTCATTTCCTACTGTTCTTTTCCTCTTGCAGTTAATCTTTATGTATATAAATCTTCTTCATCTACCTCTGTTTAACTTTGCCTATCTATTTTTCTTTCTTTTCTTTTTTCCTTTCCTCTCAGCATACTTGTTAGTTTTGTTTTCATTGCTTTATTCCCCACTTGGCATCTTGCTTCAGTTTTGTTTACAGTATGTTTTTTAGTTAGTTTTGTTCTTAGCTTGTAATTATTATTTTTGATTTCCTTTGCTTGCTGAGTCAATCTATCATACATTATTTTTGTTGGGCTCTTTTAACTTTGCTCATGGGTATATACATATATGTTTATATTCCATTATTTTAATTATTATTTGCCTGATTTTGTAACTGCCATTTTTGTGGGGTTCATCTTTCTTTTCTCATTTTTGGATATTTGTTTTAATCTCATGTAATGTCATTAAAAATCACTTGTAGAATCTTAGTTCCTGACCAGATATCAAGCCCGAGCCTTTGGAGTGGGAGCACTGACTCCAAGGCCCTAGACTATCAGAGAACTAACCCTAAGGAGTATCAAATAGTGAGAACTCACACAAAGAATACCACTTGAATATAAGACCTGGCATCACACAACCACCAGTAGCACCCTATGCAGGACACCTCATCTAAACAACAAACAAAACAAAAATACAAATCCAGTCATCAGCAGACAGGATTACCACCTCACTCAGCCTTTTCCATCAGAGGAAAACAAAACAAATAAACAAACAAAAACTCAGCACAAATCTCACCATATAAGAAGCTTACAGAAACTACTGGACCAGACTTCGGAATGCAGAAACCAAAAGGAAGAACGAATTCAACTGCTAAGCCTGGGGAAAGGAGACCTCAAACACAATAAGTTATAAAAAATAATGAAAAGACAGAGAAATACTACAAAAATGAAGGAACAGACAAGAAACACAGAAGTCCAAATAAATGAAGAGGAAATAGGCAAACTACCTGAAAAAGAATTCAGAATAATGTTAGTAAAGATGATCAAAACTTTGAAAACAAAATGGAGAAAATGCAAGAATAAATTAACAAAAACCTAAATGAATGAAATAATAAGCATATAGAGACAAACAGCACAAATACTGAAATTAAAAATACTCTGGAAGGAATCAACAGCAGAATATCTGAAGCAGAAGAATGAATCAGTGAACTGGAAGATAAAATAGTGGAAACAACTTCTGAAGAGCAGTGTAAAGTAAAAAGAATGAAAAGAACTGAGTATAATCTCAGACCTCGGGACAATATCAAATGCAACAACATTCGAATTATAGGGGTCCCAGATGAAGAAGAGAAAAAGAAGGGGTATGAGAAAATTTTTGAAGAGATTATAGTTGAAACTTCCCCAGCACGGAAAAGGAATAGTCAATCAAGTGCAAGAGGCACAAAGAGTTCCATACAGGACAAACCTAAGGAGAAACATGCCAAGACACATACTAATCAAACTAACAAAGACCAAACACAAAGAAAGAATATTAAAAGCAGCAAGGGAGAAGCAACAAGTAACATACAAGGGAAAGCCCACTTGCTTAACAGCTATTCTTTCAACAGAAACTCTGCAGCTCAGAAGGGAATGGCAGGATATTTTTAAAGTACTTGAAGTTAATCTTTAATGTATTAAATTTTCTTTATATAGCTCTATTTAACTTTGCATATCTATTCTTTCCTTTCGTGTCAACGTATTTGTTAGTTTTACTTTCATTGCTTTATCCCCCAGTTGGCACCTTGGTTTAGTTTTGTTTTCCAGTTTGTGCTTTAGCTTTAGAAAGGGAAAAATCTACAACCAAGATTATTGTACCAAGCAAGGATCTCATTCAAAATTGATAGAGAAATAAAATCTTTTCAGACAAGCAAAAGTTAAGAGAATTCAGTACCACAAAACCAGCTTTACAACAAATGTTAAAGGGACTTACATAGTCAAGAAATACAAGAGAAGAAAAAAGATCTACAAAATTAACCCCAAACAATTAAGAAAATGGCAATAGGAACATATATATCAATAGTTGCTTTAAATGTAAATAGATTAAATGTTCCAACTGAAAGACACAGAGTGGCTGAATGGATACAAAAACAACACCCATGTATATGCTGTCTACAAGAAACCCACTTCAGACTTAAAGACACATATAGACTGAAAGTGAGTAGATGGAAATATATATTGCATGCAAATGGGAAGGAAAAGAAAGCTGGAACAGCAGTCCTCATATCATACAAAATAGATGTTAAAATAAAGAAGATTACAAGGGATAAGGAGGGACACTACGTAATGATCAAGGGATCAACCCAAGAGGAAGATGTAACAATTGTAAATATCTATGCACCCAGCATAGGAGCACCTCAATACATAAGACAAACTCTAACAGACATAAAAGGAGACATTGACAGTAACACAATAAGAGTAGGAGGCTTTAACACCCGACCCACACCAATGGACAGATCATCAAAACAGAAAATTAATAAGGAAACACAGGTCTTAAATGATACTTTAGAAGATATGGATCTCATAGATATCTTCAGGACATTCCATCCAAATGCAGAAGAGTACTTTTTTTCTCAAGTGCACATGGAACATTCTCCAGGATCAACCACATCTTGAGTCATAAATCAAACCTCAGTGAATTGAAGAAAACTGAAATGATATCAAGTGTCTTCTCCAATAACAACACTATGAAACTAGATATCAATTACAAGAAAAAAAGCTGTAATAAAGACAAACACATGGAGATTAAACACGTTTCTAAATAACCAACAGCTTATTTGAAGAAATCAAAAGGGAAAACAAAAAATTCATGGAGACAAATGACAATTAAAACATGACAACTCAAAACCTATGGGATGCAGCAAAACCAGTTCTAAGAGGGAAGTTTATAGAAATGCAATCCTACCTCAAGAAACGAGAAAAACATCAATAGACAACCTAACTTTACAACTAAATCACATACAAAGAAGAAGAAAAAAAATTAGTAGAAGGAAAGAAATCATAAAGATCCAAGCAGAAATAAATGAAAATGAAATGAAAGAAACAATAGTAAAGATTAATAAAACTAAAAGTTTGTTCTTTGAGAATATATACAAAATTCACAAACTTTTAGCCATATTCATCAAGAAAAATAGAAGAATCAAATCAGCAAAGTTGAAAATGAAAGAGTTTACAACAGACAATGCAGAAATACGTAGTATTATAAGAGACTATTATGAACAACTATATGGCAATAAAATGAATAACCTGGATGAAATGGACAGATTCTTAGAAAAGTTCAATCTTCCATAACTGAACCAGGAAAAAATAGAAATTATGAAAAACTGAATTACAAACAATGAAATTGAAGCTGTGATCAAAAATCTCTGAAAAAACAAAAGCCCAGGACCAGATGGCTTCACAGGAGAACTCTACCAAACATTTAGAGAAAAGCTAATGCCTATCCTTCTAAAACTCTTTCAATAAATTGCAAAGGAAGGAACCCTTCCAAACTCATTCTACAAGGCCACCATCACTCTGATTTCAAAACCAGACAAAGGCAGCACAAAAAAGAAAACTATAGGCCAATATCACGGATGAACATAGATGGAAAATTCCTCAACAGAATTTTAGCAAACAGAATTCAGCAACCCATCAAAAAGCTCATACACCATGATCAACTTGGGTTTATTCCAGGAATGCAGGGATTCTTCAATATATGAAAATCAGTCAATCTCACCATATTAACAAATTGAAAGATAAAAACCATATGATCATCTCAATAGATGCAGAAAAAGCCTTTGACAAAATTCAGCATCTATTTATGTTTAAAATTCTTCATAAATGGGCACAGAAGGAACCTGCCTTAATATAGTAAGGCCATATATGATAAGCCTACATTCTCAAAAATCATTCTCAATGGTGAAAAACTGAAAGCATTCCCCCTAAGATCAGGAACAAGACAAGGATGTCCACTACACCAGTCTTATTCAACATAGTTCTCGAAGTCCTAGCTACAGTCATCAGAGAAGAAAAAGAAAAGGAATGCAGATTAGAAAGGAAGAAGTAAAGCTCTCACTGTTTGCAGATGACATGCTACTGTCCATAGAAAACCATAAAGATAGTGTCAGAAAATTACTAGAGCTAATAAAATTTAGCAATATTTCAGGATAGAAAATCAATACACAAAAATCACTTGAATTTCTATATGCTAACAATGAAAAAACAGAAAGAGCAATTAAGGAATCAATCCCATTCACCATTTCAACAAAAGAAATTAAATATCTAGGAATAAACTTACCTAAGGAGACAAAAGAACTGTACACAGAAAATTATAAGACACTGATGAAAGAAATCAAAGATGACATAAACAGATGGAGAGATATTCCATATTCCTGGATAGGAAGAATCAATATTGTGAAAATGACTATACTACCACATGCAATCTACAAATTCAGTGTGATCCCTATCAAATTACCAATGGTATTTTTCACAGAACTGGAACCAAAAATTTGACAATTCATATGGAAACACAAAAGACTCCAAATAACCAAAACAGTCTTGAGAAAAAAAAATGAAGCTGGAGGAATCAAGCTTCCTGACTTCAGGTTATACTACAAAGCTGCAGTCATCAAGACACAAAGAAGACATATGGATGGCTAACAAACACATGAAAAGAAGTGATGCTTTTAAACTGTGGTGTTGGAGATGACTCTTGAGAGTCCTTTGGCCTGCAAGCAGATCCAACCAGTCCATCCTAAAGGAAATCAGTCCTGAATGTTCATTGGAAGGACTGATGTTGAAGCTGAAACTCCAATACTTTGGCCACCTCATGTGATGTGCTGACTCACTTGAAAAGACCCTGATGCTGGGGAAGATTGAAGGCAGCAAAAGAAGGGGACTACAGAGGATGAGATGTCTGGATGGCATCACTGACTCGATGAACACAAGTTTGAGTAAACTCAGGGAGTGGGTGATAGACAGGGAAGCCTGGTGTGCTCTAGTTCGTGGGATTGCAAGGAGTCGGACATGACTGGGCGACTGAACTGAACTGAATATAAATGTTAAAATGGATTCAGCTGTAAAACTGTCTGGTTTGAAACTTTATAACATAATTATTAAATAATAGATATTTATTAAAAATTCTTAGGTATATTATGATTATTGATCCATTTCTTCTGGAAATTTAGACTTGTGATAAAGACTGCAATTTAATCTTAACATGTTACTCAAATTAAAGTTTATATTAAATTAAAAGTGTAGAGATAAAAGGCAACAATCTTAGAGATAGAAAAGAATGAACAGCTATCTAGCCCTATGATATGCCAGGCACAATTCACGAGTATTTCCTTATATTTTCTCTTTTCATCTCTATGTTGGAGAGAATCTGTGAAACAGGTTTTAATAACCCTATTGTACATAGAAGCCACAGAAAGGATAAGTAACCTGTTCTAAGTCCCAGAAGAGTGGATCAAGAATTCAAAGACAGGTGACTAAAGTCAGAATCTATGCATGATGTTAGAACTTCTTAGTGTGGCTGTCTGGGAAAAAGCTGAGCTATATCCTTGGAAAGAACCAAGCTGAATGAGGGCTGCTTGGTTTTGCTTTATCCTTTGGGCATTTTGCTTTGTCATTTCAGATGGAGGATTCAGGTTCTTATATGGCCTTGGTGCTTTTTGCCTCTGTCTTCCCACATCGAATTGATACAATTTCTTTGTGAATATAGCTAAGCTTTGTGGAGCTCTGTTACTTTAATCAGAAGACTCAAATGAAAAAGTATGCATTATTTTCAACCCAGCAGATACAGACACTCATAAATTAAAGACTTGGCATATTCACTAAACACCAGTAAATACTCCATAAATTCAAACTGTAGTTTTTGAGGCTGGGGACTCTGTGTCATCCATCTTTGTATTAGTTTCTAAAATTCTGTGCCTTATCCACAGCAGGTGTTCACTAGATCTATTGAATGGTGAAATTTCTTATGTTGAACTACATAAAACTGCCTCAGTATTTAATCACTGTGTATTACTGTATTTTCTTTTTCTTTTTTTTTCATTTTCCTATTGATTCTATTTATACTAGTCACATTTATCATTTCTACCAGGCTGTTTCCAAAATCTAACTCCAGTGTACATATAGGTATGTTTTCTTTATGAATATTATCTATACATTATACATTCAGTTTTCTTCAAGTGTGCCACCTTCCATGGGCATCCTCCTATTCTCAGCCTGTTGGCACTGGTGTAATTTTAATCTTCCATGATTAATGCCTTAGCTCTTTTACAGGCTTTTCTTATCTGCATACATATTTCTAAAGCTGAGTTTTTATGCTGCCTGAGACATAGTAACTTCTTATTATTTATTTCCTTTCCATTTCTATTTTTTGATGTAATCCAAATGATCATTTTGGTCTTTGGAGCACATGTTATATCTTCTTTTAGATAACACTGTACATCATCTCCTCCTGCTTGGCGAAGCCTAGCTTTCCTGTCAAATATCCTCTTGGTTTTTAATAGGGCTCTACCTACCTCATTCTAGTTGGGTTACCTCAGTTGTATTAATCTCTACTTCCTGCCCTTGAAAACATAAATTTATTCCTTCCTTCCTCCCTTGCCTCCTTCCCGCCCTCCCTCTCTCTCTTTCTTCCTCTCTCTCTTCTCCAGGGAGACAAATAAAGCATAGATAATTTTTCTCTAACTGCTTAGTTTGGTTTTGCTGTTGCTATTATTGTTTTTGTTGTTTAGGAAATCTTCCTCCTTGGTTTTTTATTGTTAACATTCCCCTCTTATTTTAATAATTGAAATAACAGTTTCAAGTCCATGGCATGTTAATCACTAAGTTACCATGGCATGTACATTGATACATAATGTTTACTGCATTTACTTTTTTCTGTTTTCATAGGGTGATCACTTATTAGCTTTATCAGGGAGAAAAAAGAGATTGATTTTTACACAAATAGTTTATAACTGAGTATCTACATTTAGATACATATAGCAGGCAACTTTATGGAATCTCAAAAAAAATTGTAAAAAAAAAAGTCTATGTTCCTTTAATTTTATTTATTGCTCTTTTATTTTCTTATTATCCCTTAATACCTTTCCAAACAGAAAGAAGAAACAAAAGAACCGTCAGTGTTATGAGTTAATATTTTGAGATAAAAAAATGCATGAGATAGCATGATCAATTCTGTCTCCTGCCAACACCAAGTTATACCATTTCAAGTTGTAAAAAGGGAAGGGAGAGAGTATTCAGGTTTATTGGTAACTATTGGATACTAAGAAAATTCCAAAGAGAGACTATCTAAAATAGACCTCCAGTTACTAGTGTTCATACAAAATTAAAGTGTATAAAACACTTTTTTCTTAGCTTCATGTCAGTTATTTCTGTTTCTATCAGGCTTTATTTTGGTTTTCTGATCCCCTGCCTACAAGTTCTAACAGAAGTGCTGTGTTTAAAATTGACTGGGAGTTTGTGATTCTAGTATTCCTTATCACACTCTATTTTCAGTATCATCTCTATCTACCTTTGGTTTCACTTTCCCTTACTTTCATTTTAAAAACACAGTTTACTTCTTGCTCTTGGCTGCCCTCTCCTTGATCATTTTTCTTTCTGACTTCCTATCTTACTCCTATCTAAACTATGAATTCAACAATAGTCATTTTTCTTCTATACATCCCCATCTAGCAAAATGTATATATTTTCTCACAAATTGAAACTGTGGCAAAAAGTTTACATGCATAGATGATTCACCACAAGTGCATAAATAGACTTCATTACTGTTTTTCCTTACTTATCACAGGAATCCACAAAAGTTTAGCCATTTATCATCTGTTACTAGTGTATATATTATATGGAAAGGAAATGATGCACTTTTTTATGTACAGCCAATGTGGTTCCAAATATATTTGCTGCTGCTAAGTCACTTCAGTTGTGTCCGACTCTGTGTGACCCCATAGATGGCAACCCACCAGGCTCCCCCATCCCTGGGATTCTCCAGGCAAGAATACTGGAGTGGGTTGCCATTTCCTTCTCCAATGCATGAAAGAGAAAAGTGAAAGTGAAGTCGCTCAGTCTGTCCGACTGTTAGCGACCCCATGGACTGCAGCCCATCAGGCTACTCCGTCCACTGGATTTTCCAGGCAAGAGTACTGGGGTGGGGTGCCATTACCTTCCCTCCAAATATATTTAAGGAATCAATATTACTGATTTAATTATTATATCTGAAGTTTTTGTTGTTGAATCATTCACATTTACTCACAATTTCTGAATGTTGTTTAGATACTTACTTTAAAGAATCATGATAATAAGATTTTTTTGAGTTTAAGGAGACTAGGGTATAACCATGAAAGATGACTGTGTGTCATGTGTTATCACATAACTGAGTTTATATTGTGGCTAGAGAGAAAGAAGGGACTTGTGTTGATGTGAGCTTGAAGAGTGATAAACACTACTTCCTTATATATAGTTCCAAATTTCCTTCTACCAGTTTGTTCCTTGGAATTGCTCAGAGAAAAATTTCCCTAAATACCAAGGAATACAATTTTAAAAAAATTTATATCGGTGGCATAGTTAATATAATTAAAATATCTTAATTATTGTGATTGCTCTTCTTTGTACATCAGTCAAACGTGTACAAATCTCCAACAAACACGCCAATAAAAGTACAGTTTACACAAAAGAAGATAGAGTATTATTGTGAAATTTTTATTATTTATAGATCTCTAGTCTAGTCAAGGCTATGGTTTTTCCAGTGGTCATGTATGGATGTGAGAGTTGGACTGTGAAGAAAGCTGAGCACCAAAGAATTGATGCTTTTGAACTGTGGTGTTGGAGAAGACTCTTGAGAGTCCCTTGGACTGCAAGGAGATCCAACCAGTCCATTCTGAAGGAGATCAGTCCCGGGTGTTCTTTGGAAGGAATGATGCTAAAGCTGAAATTCCAGTACTTTGGCCACCTGATGCGATGAGTTGACTCATTGGAAAAGACTCTGATGCTGGGAGGGATTGGGGGCAGGAGGAGAAGGGGACAGAGCATGAGATGGCTGGATGAAATCACTGACTTGATGGACTTGAGTTTGAATGAACTCCGGGAGTTGGTGATGGACAGGGAGGCCTGGCGTGCTGCGATTCATGAGGTTGCAACGAGTCGGACATGACTGAGAGACTGAACTGAACTGAATACTATTAAAATTTTGCATACAAAATATATCTACTTGTAATCAAGTGTTCAGGTTAGGTGAAAAATATTTTAATAGTTTTATATAATTTGGAAATGTAAATAATCTCCAAAAATATTTTTTATGTTTTATGTTGTAATCATGATTTAATTTAAAATATACAAATTTTTTTTTTTTTTCAGAAAATCCATACTCAACCATAAGCATGAGAAAGAAGTTAATGTAGCCCTGGTTTAGATTGATGTTAGAAATTAAAATAAAGATGTGAATGCTGTCCAAACACAAGAATTAATGTTTTTCTTGCAAATGATTTAGACTCCTAACATAGAGAAAAATATAATGGTGTTTGAAAATCATAGATATCCACACTAATTGTGTGGTCATTAAAAATAAATTGCAATTCAGATTGCATATGTTTCAACTGTACATGTCACCATCTAGCTCTAAATCATAAATGAGCTAAATGCCCATTACAAGCATATTGCAAATAAATTTAGTTTTTATTTTATTTGCACTCATACTTTTCTAGATTGTATTACTATATGATAATATGCTTTTGTCTGGATGAAAGTACATAACCATTAACATTTATAGTTCTCTGTGGTAAAAAGGCAGATGACATACACTATCATTTTGTGATGTGTAATTCAATTGCTGGCACATTAGGATTTTTAACGGAAGGCTTATAATGTAAATTTCAATTCTGTACTCTGTCAGTAACTAACAAATGTTAAATTATTTCCTTCCTTAGACATACACCATTGGAATCCATTTAAAATGCTTAATGATGTATTAATAAACCATGATTTTCCAGCAGAGTTTCTGAACTCCCCATACTGGCGCCAGCTCTGGTGCTGCCAATCAAATTAGAATCCCATGATTTCTCAGTAAATAAAGGTTAATTGGACATATAAAGGGAAACTGAAATATCTATACTCACATTATTCTAAAATAAAACTTAATTATTAAATTTATTTTTACCATAAGTGTGGTTAAAATATTCATATTGAATCTTTATTTTTGTTTTGAATACAAAGAGCTATACACTTGTAATTTCAGATAAATCAGTAATATCAGGCTTACCATCTTCATCTGTGTTAAATTTTCTAATTGATTATTTCTTAGGAGAAAGTAGTTTGTATAGGATAATTTGTGCTTAGTAAGCTTAACTGTAAATGCTTTTCTAAACCATTCTCCCTAATCCTCTAAATCTTGTCCTTTATAAAAATAAATATGTGGAAAATTATTCATTCTTTGTTTACTTCCTGATCCATTAGATAGCTTAAAACATAGTCTGTTTTTGTAGCCTGTGTAGTAGTCATTTCAGATGTGAGTCATGTGCTTGAGCTGTTCTAATAGAATTGTATGGAAAAATATTTCTAAGCATGTAATGATACTTACCAGCTACATTATTTTAGAAATTCCCTGGTGGCTCAGCTGGTAAAGAATCCGTTGCAATGAAGGAGACCTAGTTTTGATCCTTGGGTCAGGAAGATCCTCTGGAGAAGGGAATGGCTACTCACTGTATTATGTCCAGGAGAATTCCATGGACTGTATAGTCCGTGGGGTTGCAAAGAGTCAGACATGACTGAGCGACTTTCACTCTCAGTGAGGAAACAGAAAGCATGCTTGTATCCAGGATTAAATGTTCAGAGTAACTACTCTAGATATAGTGTACTTAGTAATGCTGGAAAAGGTAAATATAAATGTTTAAGACATGACTGTCATAACTGGAAATTTAAATAATTCCTTGGAAGCCAGAAATAACAACAACATTATACAAGTAAATCCATAATAATAAGTAAGAAACTAGAACCAATAGTTGCTAGTCTAGAAACTGGCCAGAAGACAAAGCAGGTAGGAGGTCATCAGCCTCTCAGCCCAACTTCATCATCTCCATCCTGACATTTGGCATCCCCAAAGGGAAGACATTAGTGAAAGATATGAAAAAATAAGAAAACTACTAACAGAGTAAGAATTCGGGAATTTATCTATCTCACCATTGTCTCTAAACTATCACAAATCATCAGTCATCCTACCTTTGTATATTCCCTCCTCAAAATCCCTAATTCAAAGTTGAAAAATTGTGGACCCAAATTATTTTGATCCTTGGAAATAACTAAGCCCCTGGGTGAAGCCCAGGTAATTTATCTCTGAAGAAAATAATGTAAAATACAGATGTGTAGAGCGGACTTATGGACTCTGAGGGAGAAGGAGAGGGAGAGGATGGGATGATTTGGGAGAANTGTCTGACTCTACGACCCTGTAGATTGTGGCCTGCCAGGCTCTCTGTCAGGGAAGGGGATTCTCCAGGCAAGAATACTGGATCATACTGGCCAACACTGGTTGCCATACCCTTCTAGAGCACTATGTTTCTGGCTGCCCTAGCCACCAACTCTCGAGAGTACCTGGTGCTGCCAGAACCCTATGACCCAAGCCGCTGCACCATCTCCACACATGGCCCTCACAGGGACAAACCCAAGTCCTCCAGGGCAGCCTCAGGAGCAAGCCCCAGTGGGTGACCCACATGCAGAAGTGGAAATAAAACCACAGGGGCAATGTGGCTAAGGAAGAAGACCCAAGCCTTCCCACCAGCTGTACAAGTTGCAGGTTAAATCCACAAGATCAACTAGGCAGATTCTGTCTCTATGGAACATATAAATGGTCACTGAGAGTGCCCACTAAAGAAAATGCACTAGTTCTGATAGATGTGAACATCGGAGGCAAGAACACACAGAAGTAGGACCAGATTAGAAAATGAGCTGCCCCCACAGCAGGTCCAGAGATCAGCACAGTGTTGGAGGGCATCCTAGAGAGGTGAGGTGGACTGTAACGTCCAGCAAGAGAAAGGAGTCTGGCAGCAGTGACTCAAGAAAAACATTTATACTTCTTATGTTTTGACTTCTTCGGTAGATTCTTTTGGATTTTTTTTTTTTCTTTTTCTTTCCTTCTTTTCCACCTCTGTTGTTGTTGTCAATTTTATTGGAACTATGAAATCTAATTAAGCTTTTGAACATTTATTTTTCCTCAGTCACATTTTTATTGTTGTTATAAACCCCTGTCTCTACATTGGGCTTTTGCTGTTCTGGGGAGTATTCCAGTATTTTAAATCTCTTATTAATTTTAATTTTTAAACCTGTCATTATTTTTTATACATTTATTCCTTTGTTTCCTTTTCCTGCTGTTCTTTTCCCCTTGAAGTTAATCTTTAATGTATATAAATTTTCTTTATCTACCACTGTTTAACTCTGCATATCTGTTCTTTCTTTCTTTTCTCCATTTCCTTTCCTCTCAACATATTTGTTAGTTTTACTTTCATTGCTATATTCGCCAGTGGCACCTTGATTTAGGTTTTGGTTGCCTTTGTTCACCTGGTCAATCCATTGTACGTTATTTTTGTCGGAAGGTTTTGATTTTGCTTAGGGTTGAATATGTATATGGGTACATTCAGTCACACTTTTATTGTTATAAACCTCTGCATCTACGTAAGGATTTTGCAGTTCTGTGGAGTTATCCTTTTTTGTTTTGTTTACTTCTTCTTCTGTTTTTTTTTTCTCTTTGTTATACTTTTAACTTTAAGTTTTTAAAAATCTAGTATATTTTTTCTACATTTCTTCCTTTGTTTTCATTTCCTACTGTTCTTTTCCTCTTGCAGTTAATCTTTATGTATATAAATCTTCTTCATCTACCTCTGTTTAACTTTGCCTATCTATTTTTCTTTCTTTTCTTTTTTCCTTTCCTCTCAGCATACTTGTTAGTTTTGTTTTCATTGCTTTATTCCCCACTTGGCATCTTGCTTCAGTTTTGTTTACAGTATGTTTTTTAGTTAGTTTTGTTCTTAGCTTGTAATTATTATTTTTGATTTCCTTTGCTTGCTGAGTCAATCTATCATACATTATTTTTGTTGGGCTCTTTTAACTTTGCTCATGGGTATATACATATATGTTTATATTCCATTATTTTAATTATTATTTGCCTGATTTTGTAACTGCCATTTTTGTGGGGTTCATCTTTCTTTTCTCATTTTTGGATATTTGTTTTAATCTCATGTAATGTCATTAAAAACCACTTGTAGAATCTTAGTTCCTGACCAGATATCAAGCCCGAGCCTTTGGAGTGGGAGCACTGACTCCAAGACCCTAGACTATCAGAGAACTAACCCTAAGGAGTATCAGATAGTGAGAACTCACACAAAGAATACCACTTGAATATAAGACCTGGCATCACACAACCACCAGTAGCACCCTATGCAGGACACCTCATCTAAACAACAAATAAAACAAAAATACAAATCCAGTCATCAGCAGACAGGATTACCACCTCACTCAGCCTTTTCCATCAGAGGAAAACAAAACAAATAAACAAACAAAAACTCAGCACAAATCTCACCATATAAGAAGCTTACAGAAACTACTGGACCAGACTTCGGAATGCAGAAACCAAAAGGAAGAACGAATTCAACTGCTAAGCCTGGGGAAAGGAGACCTCAAACACAATAAGTTATAAAAAATAATGAAAAGACAGAGAAATACTACAAAAATGAAGGAACAGACAAGAAACACAGAAGTCCAAATAAATGAAGAGGAAATAGGCAAACTACCTGAAAAAGAATTCAGAATAATGTTAGTAAAGATGATCAAAACTTTGAAAACAAAATGGAGAAAATGCAAGAATAAATTAACAAAAACCTAAATGAATGAAATAATAAGCATATAGAGACAAACAGCACAAATACTGAAATTAAAAATACTCTGGAAGGAATCAACAGCAGAATATCTGAAGCAGAAGAATGAATCAGTGAACTGGAAGATAAAATAGTGGAAACAACTTCTGAAGAGCAGTGTAAAGTAAAAAGAATGAAAAGAACTGAGTATAATCTCAGACCTCGGGACAATATCAAATGCAACAACATTCGAATTATAGGGGTCCCAGATGAAGAAGAGAAAAAGAAGGGGTATGAGAAAATTTTTGAAGAGATTATAGTTGAAACTTCCCCAGCACGGAAAAGGAATAGTCAATCAAGTGCAAGAGGCACAAAGAGTTCCATACAGGACAAACCTAAGGAGAAACATGCCAAGACACATACTAATCAAACTAACAAAGACCAAACACAAAGAAAGAATATTAAAAGCAGCAAGGGAGAAGCAACAAGTAACATACAAGGGAAAGCCCACTTGCTTAACAGCTATTCTTTCAACAGAAACTCTGCAGCTCAGAAGGGAATGGCAGGATATTTTTAAAGTACTTGAAGTTAATCTTTAATGTATTAAATTTTCTTTATATAGCTCTATTTAACTTTGCATATCTATTCTTTCCTTTTGTGTCAACGTATTTGTTAGTTTTACTTTCATTGCTTTATCCCCCAGTTGGCACCTTGGTTTAGTTTTGTTTTCCAGTTTGTGCTTTAGCTTTAGAAAGGGAAAAATCTACAACCAAGATTATTGTACCAAGCAAGGATCTCATTCAAAATTGATAGAGAAATAAAATCTTTTCAGACAAGCAAAAGTTAAGAGAATTCAGTACCACAAAACCAGCTTTACAACAAATGTTAAAGGGACTTACATAGTCAAGAAATACAAGAGAAGAAAAAAGATCTACAAAATTAACCCCAAACAATTAAGAAAATGGCAATAGGAACATATATATCAATAGTTGCTTTAAATGTAAATAGATTAAATGTTCCAACTGAAAGACACAGAGTGGCTGAATGGATACAAAAACAACACCCATGTATATGCTGTCTACAAGAAACCCACTTCAGACTTAAAGACACATATAGACTGAAAGTGAGTAGATGGAAATATATATTGCATGCAAATGGGAAGGAAAAGAAAGCTGGAACAGCAGTCCTCATATCATACAAAATAGATGTTAAAATAAAGAAGATTACAAGGGATAAGGAGGGACACTATGTAATGATCAAGGGATCAACCCAAGAGGAAGATGTAACAATTGTAAATATCTATGCACCCAGCATAGGAGCACCTCAATACATAAGACAAACTCTAACAGACATAAAAGGAGACATTGACAGTAACACAATAAGAGTAGGAGGCTTTAACACCCGACCCACACCAATGGACAGATCATCAAAACAGAAAATTAATAAGGAAACACAGGTCTTAAATGATACTTTAGAAGATATGGATCTCATAGATATCTTCAGGACATTCCATCCAAATGCAGAAGAGTACTTTTTTTCTCAAGTGCACATGGAACATTCTCCAGGATCAACCACATCTTGAGTCATAAATCAAACCTCAGTGAATTGAAGAAAACTGAAATGATATCAAGTGTCTTCTCCAATAACAACACTATGAAACTAGATATCAATTACAAGAAAAAAAGCTGTAATAAAGACAAACACATGGAGATTAAACACGTTTCTAAATAACCAACAGCTTATTTGAAGAAATCAAAAGGGAAAACAAAAAATTCATGGAGACAAATGACAATTAAAACATGACAACTCAAAACCTATGGGATGCAGCAAAACCAGTTCTAAGAGGGAAGTTTATAGAAATGCAATCCTACCTCAAGAAACGAGAAAAACATCAATAGACAACCTAACTTTACAACTAAATCACATACAAAGAAGAAGAAAAAAAATTAGTAGAAGGAAAGAAATCATAAAGATCCAAGCAGAAATAAATGAAAATGAAATGAAAGAAACAATAGTAAAGATTAATAAAACTAAAAGTTTGTTCTTTGAGAATATATACAAAATTCACAAACTTTTAGCCATATTCATCAAGAAAAATAGAAGAATCAAATCAGCAAAGTTGAAAATGAAAGAGTTTACAACAGACAATGCAGAAATACGTAGTATTATAAGAGACTATTATGAACAACTATATGGCAATAAAATGAATAACCTGGATGAAATGGACAGATTCTTAGAAAAGTTCAATCTTCCATAACTGAACCAGGAAAAAATAGAAATTATGAAAAACTGAATTACAAACAATGAAATTGAAGCTGTGATCAAAAATCTCTGAAAAAACAAAAGCCCAGGACCAGATGGCTTCACAGGAGAACTCTACCAAACATTTAGAGAAAAGCTAATGCCTATCCTTCTAAAACTCTTTCAATAAATTGCAAAGGAAGGAACCCTTCCAAACTCATTCTACAAGGCCACCATCACTCTGATTTCAAAACCAGACAAAGGCAGCACAAAAAAGAAAACTATAGGCCAATATCACGGATGAACATAGATGGAAAATTCCTCAACAGAATTTTAGCAAACAGAATTCAGCAACCCATCAAAAAGCTCATACACCATGATCAACTTGGGTTTATTCCAGGAATGCAGGGATTCTTCAATATATGAAAATCAGTCAATCTCACCATATTAACAAATTGAAAGATAAAAACCATATGATCATCTCAATAGATGCAGAAAAAGCCTTTGACAAAATTCAGCATCTATTTATGTTTAAAATTCTTCATAAATGGGCACGGAAGGAACCTGCCTTAATATAGTAAGGCCATATATGATAAGCCTACATTCTCCAAAATCATTCTCAATGGTGAAAAACTGAAAGCATTCCCCCTAAGATCAGGAACAAGACAAGGATGTCCACTACACCAGTCTTATTCAACATAGTTCTCGAAGTCCTAGCTACAGTCATCAGAGAAGAAAAAGAAAAGGAATGCAGATTAGAAAGGAAGAAGTAAAGCTCTCACTGTTTGCAGATGACATGCTACTGTCCACAGAAAACCATAAAGATAGTGTCAGAAAATTACTAGAGCTAATAAAATTTAGCAATATTTCAGGATAGAAAATCAATACACAAAAATCACTTGAATTTCTATATGCTAACAATGAAAAAACAGAAAGAGCAATTAAGGAATCAATCCCATTCACCATTTCAACAAAAGAAATTAAATATCTAGGAATAAACTTACCTAAGGAGACAAAAGAACTGTACACAGAAAATTATAAGACACTGATGAAAGAAATCAAAGATGACATAAACAGATGGAGAGATATTCCATATTCCTGGATAGGAAGAATCAATATTGTGAAAATGACTATACTACCACATGCAATCTACAAATTCAGTGTGATCCCTATCAAATTACCAATGGTATTTTTCACAGAACTGGAACCAAAAATTTGACAGTTCATATGGAAACACAAAAGACTCCAAATAACCAAAACAGTCTTGAGAAAAAAAAATGAAGCTGGAGGAATCAAGCTTCCTGACTTCAGGTTATACTACAAAGCTGCAGTCATCAAGACAGTATGGTACTAGCACAAATAAATAAATAAATACATAAACAGAAACATAGACCAATGGAACAAGATAGAAAGCCCAGAAATAAACCTGTGCACCTACGGGTACCTCCTTTTTGACAAAGGAGGCAAGAATATACAATGGGGTATTGGAGACAGCCTCTTCAATAAATGGTGCTTGAAAAACTGGAGAGCTACGTGTAAAAGAATGAAAGTAGAACGCTTCCTAACACCATACACAACAATAAACTCTATGTGGATTAAAGATATGTATGTAAGACCAGAAACTATAAAATGCTTAGAGGAAAACATAGGCAGAACATTCGATAACATATATCGAAACAAGATCCTCTATGACCCACCTCCTCGAGTAATGGAAATAAAAAACAAAAGTAAATAAGTTGAAAATGATTAAACTTAAAAGCTTTTGCACAGCAAAGGAAACTCTAAGCACAGTGAAAACACAGCCCTCAGAATGGGAGAAAATAATAGCAAATGAAACAACTGATAAAGGATTAATTTCCAAAATACACAAGCAGCTCATGCAACTCAATACCAGAAAAACATACCACCCAATCAAAAAGTGGGAAAAAGACCTAAACAGACATTTCTCCAAAGAAGACATACAAGTCACTAACAAACACATGAAAAGATGCTCAACATCACTCATTATTAGAGAAATGCAAATCAAAACTACAGTGAGATCACCTCACACCAGTCAGAATGGCCATCATCAAAAAGTCTACAAACAATAAATGCTGGAGAGGGTGTGGAGAAAAGGGAACGCTCTTGCACTGTTGGTGGGGATGTAAATGGATACAGCCACTGTGGAAGATGGTATGGAGATTCCTTAAAAAACTAGGAATAAAACCAGCATGTGACACAGCAATCCCACTCTTAGGCATATACCCTGAGGAAACCAAAATTGAAAAAGACACATGTATCTGATTGTTCCTCACAGCACTATTTACAATAGCTTGAACATGGAAGCAACCTTGATGTTCATTGACCGATGAATAGATAAAGAAGTTGTGGTATATATACATAATGGAATATTACTCAGCCATTAAAGCAAATATATTTGAGTCCATTCTGATGCGGTGGATGAACCTAGAGCCTATTACACAGAGTGAAGTGAGTCAGAAAGAGAAAGATAAGTATTGTATTCTAATACATATATATGGAATCTTGAAAAATGGTAATGAGGAATTTTTACAGGGCAGCAATGGAGAAACAGACATAAAGAATAGACTTATGGGCCTGGGGAGAAGGGAGGAGAGGATGAGATGTGTGGAAAGAGTAACATGGAAACTTATATACCTTATGTAAAATAGATAGCAAATGGGAATTTGCTGTATGGCTCAGGAAACCCAAACAGGGGAGATGTATCAACCTAGAGGGATAGGATGGGGAGGAAGATGGAAGGGAGGTTCAAAAGGGAGGGAGGTTTAAAAAAGAGGGGATATATGTATACCTCAGATCATTAACTCTTTATTGCCAAATTCAGACTTAAATTGAAGAAAGTAGGGAAAACCACTAGACCCTTCAGTTATGACCTAAACCAAATCTCTTACAATTATACAGTGGAAGTGAACAAATATATTCAAGGGATTAGATCTGATAGACAGAGTGTCTGAAGAATTATGAACGGAGGTTCGTGATATTGTACAGGAGGCAGTGATCAAGACCATCTCCATGGAAAGAAATGTAAAAAAGCAAAATGGCTGTCTGAGGAGGCCTTACAAATAGCTGTGAAAAGAAGTGTAGAGAAAAGGAGAAAAAGAAAGATATTCCCATTTGAATGCAGAGTTCCAAAGAATAGCAAGGAGAGATAAGAAAGCCTTCCTCAGTGATAAATGCAAAGAAATAGAGAAAAAGAATGGAATGGGAAACACTAGTGATCTCTTTAAAAAATTAGAGATACTAAGAGAATGTTTCATGTAAAGATGGGCACAATAAAGGACAGAAATGGTATGGACCTAACAGAAGCAAAAGATACTAAGAAGATGTGGCAAGAAACACAGAAAAACTATATAAAAAAAGATCTTCATGACCCAAATAACTATGATGGTATGGTCGCTCACCTAGAGCCTGACATCCCTGGAATGCAAAGTCAAGTGGGCCTTAGGAAACATCACTAGGAACAAAGCTAGTGGAGGTGATGGAATTCCAGTTGAGCTATTTCAAATCCTAAAAGATGATGCTGTGAAAATTCTGCACTAATATGCCAGCAAATTTGGAAAACTCAGCAGTGGCCACAGAACTGGAAAAGGTCAGTTTTCATTCCAATCCCAAAGAAGGTCAATGCCAAAGAATGCTCAAATTACCTCAGAGTTGCACTCATCTCACATGCTAGTAAAGTAATGCTCAAAATTCTCCAAGCCAGGCTTCAACAGTACGTGAATCATGAACTTCTAGATGTTCAAGCTGGATTTAGAAAAAACAGAGGAACCAGAGATCAAATTGCCAACATCTGGTGGATCATCAAAAAAACAATAGAGTTCCAGAAAACACTTACTTCTGCCTTTTTTTACTATGCCAAAGCCATTGACTGTGTGAATCACAACAAACTGTGGAAAATTCTGAAAGAAATAAGAATACAAGTCCACCTGGCCTGCCTCTTGAAAAATCTTTAGGCAGGTCGGGAAGCAACAGTCGGAACTGGACATGGTAGAACAGACTGGTTCCAACTAGGAAAAGGAGTATGTCAATGCTGTATATTGTCACCGTGCTTATTTAACTTATATGCAGGGTACATCATGAGAAACGCTGGGCTAGAAGATGCACAAGCTGGAATCAAGATTGCCAGAAGAAATATCAGTCACTTCAGATATGCAGATTACACCACCCTTATGGCAGAAAGTGAAGAACTAAAGAGCCTCTTGATGAAAGTGAAAGAGGAGAGTGAATAAGTTGGCTTAAAGCTCAACATTCAGAAAACGAAGATCATGGCATCCAGTTCCATTACTTCATGGGAAATAGATGGCGAAACTGTGGAAACAGTGGCTGACTTTTCATTTTTGGGTTCCAAAATCACTGTAGATGGTGACTGCAGCCATGAAATTGAAAGAGGCTTCTCCTTGGAAGGAAAGTTATGACCAACCTAGACAGCATATTAAAAAGCAGAGACATTTTTTTGTCAACAAAAGTCCATCTACTCAAGGCTATGGTTTTTCCAGTAGTCATGTATGGATGCGAGAGTTGGAATATAAAGAAAGCTGAGCACCAAAAAACTGATGCTTTTGAACTGTGGTGTTGGAGGAGACTCTTGAGAGTCCCTTGGACTTCAAGGAGATCCAACCAGTTCATCCTAAAGGAGATCAGTCCTGGGTGTTCATATTGGAAGGACTGATGTTGAAACTGAAACTCCAATACTTTGGCCACCTGATGCGAAGGGCTGACTCATTTGAAAAGACCCTGATGCAGGGAATGATTGAGGGCAGGAGGAGAAGGGGATGACAGAGGATGAGATGGTTGGATGGCATCACCGACTCAATGGACATGAGTTTGGGTAAATTCCAGGAGGTGGTGATGGATAGGGAGGCCTGAGCAACTTCACTCTTACTTTTCACTTTCATGCATTGGAGAAGGAAATGGCAACCCACTCCAGTGTTCTTGCCTGGAGAATCCCAGGGATGGGGCAGCCTGGTGAGCTACCATCTATGGGGTCGCACAGAGTCAGACACAACTGAAGTGACTTAGCAGCAGCAGCAGCAGGGAGGCCTGGTGTATTGAGATTCATGGGGTTGCAAATAGTTAGACATGATAGTTGAGCGACAAAATGAACTGAAGAGTTAATTTGTTTTAAAATGAAGTTCTCACTTCCAGGTTCTCTGTTTCAAAGAATTAGAAAAGCTACAGTAATTTGCCTAATGAATGGATGTCAAGCACAAATTGCTGAATAAAGATATAAGTAATCATAGTACTTGGATGGGCACTAATTTGAACCTATACAATTGATTTTCTCCTTTTCTGGAAGTCCTTACAGAAATAAAATTAATCATTAATTTGAAAAATATGTGATAGGTAAAAGTGTTTTACACATTCACAGGTATCATACTATAAATATATTTGTGGTGCTATGACAGTATCTACTGATTTTCAATTTTTATGCATGGGACTTAAGATTTAAAACCATTTAGCATTTCAATTAAAGCTAAATTGTTGTTATACCTAAGAAAATCAAAACAGTTGTTTTTTTAACATTTATTAAAGGCTTAGTCTTCTAACATAAAAACCGATCTAAATACGTACAGCACCACATCATGAGAATGAGTTACCAAACTGCTTCTGGTTTGCTTCATCTATGTTAATAACACTTTCAAGTATGATGTATATCCCTATTAAAGTGATGTAAATATAGGAAGTTTAGTCTGAGAATTGCTTGTGTAATTTTTCTTGTTTTGTATTCTGCTAGTACCTTGAAAATGAGATTAGTCACTTTAAAAAAGTTTTGTCATTTCCCAGATGATTTACTGTGTGTAGATTTTAAGCTTTAGTTTAGGGTTTGTACCAAATAAATCACTGAGTCAGTAGGAACAAATTTCAGAAATTAATACATTTAACAACAACAAAACAAAAATAATTGAATTGTTAATTTTAATTAGATTTTTGGATAAAGCTTACATTATTCACCAATCTTGCCTCTAATTGGCCATGGAGGACATAAATTTAATGACTTAAGAACAAATTACTACTATGATTTTCCAAGCAAATAGCAAGCATAGTGTCATTATATGGGAAACACACATTTAGTAGCTTGTTAACAGAAAATACAAAACTGAAGGTTTTTATACTTTGTCCTATGTTGAGGGGTAAAAAAAAAAAGCAATAAAATGGTGCAAGTAATAAAATAGCTGCTGCTAAACATCAAATTAGGCTCAAAGAAACAGTACACTTATTAATCATCATTAAAGTTATTATCAGGCATACACTGTGAGAAGGTTTTAGTTTAAACTCCTTTCTTCAAACGAGGTACCAATTGAGATTATAGATACCATATAATGCTTGTGGTTCTGACCAAGATTCTCTCTTTAACCAGACATAAGTCTGACTCCTTTAAACCCCTTTTCAGACTACACTTTTTCTTTGGGCCTTATCCCCAGGCCCTCCTACCCTGTTTTAGCAAGAATCCTGCTAAGTCATTTTAGACAGACTTTCTACCCAATCAAAAACAACAACAGAGAAAATGCTCTATCTTTGATGTCTTCTGTTAGTTTCCATCCACTGATATCACCTTCCCCAACCTCTGTTCAATAAACTGTAAATCTCCAGATGTCCTTGCTGTACTTAGAGTTGAGCTTAAATTCTCTTCCTCTTGACAGTAATCTTGACACCTATAGCAGTAATCTTGAATAAAGTCTTATGATTTTTAAAAAAAGTCAGAATATTTTTTCTGTAACAGATCAAAGAATACATTTAAGTCAGTTTAGTACTTTGTATGTCTTTGATCAATAATTGACAAAATGATGATGATTGGGTTTATTCCAGATACCTATTGCCCTACCCACTATATCATGTCTCTATAAAAGGTTCTTCACTTTGTGATAATAGGATTGAAATGAGTTAATTGGCTTCCTTTCTAATCATTTGAAAGTCTGAATGAAGATATCATGCCATTTCCCTCCCAGCATTACTTTGAACCAAAGTACCAAGTCTCCCTTTTATTTTTTAATTGGATGCTATACATTTTGAGTCTATATCACTGTTAGTATTCAATATCACATAATTTACTTCTGTCTCTGTGAATAACTTCAGTTGATTGTTCATATATATACCTTCCAACCAACTTCTACTAACATCATTCTCATGATTTCCAAGTTGACATTGGCTATCAATGCAGCTCTTCAAGTTCACATCATCTGAATCTCCTCAGTAACTCTGACCTTTACTTATCTTTTGGAGAAGGAAATGGCAACCCACTCCAGTATTCTTGCCTGGAGAATCTCATGGATGGAGGAGCTTGGTGGGCTACAGTCCACGGGTCACAAAGAGTCAGACACGACTGAGCGACTTCACTTTCACTTCATTTTACTTAACTTTACCCTAGATTGACCACTCAGTAATACAGCCCTGTTCTGAACCACATTAGCATATTCACATTCAGCAACTCAGACTCTTAGTATAGATAACCAAAACTTCGTGTCTTGTTTTCTTTCCCATTTCCCATATCTGAAGACACACTACATCTATTCTCTAACTTGACTAAGAACACTAGTTTCTCAAGTTCTGTTTCTTTAATTATCTCCTTTAAATATATACTTGTGGATTTTTTGCATCTTTTCTCAGAAAACTTTTTCTTAAAATCCTTTTTTCTTGGTTCTTTGGACCAATCTAATTATTTGTACCAATTGAATTAATGGTAGTTTTTGTGAGTGAGCCATCCAGAATTGCCTTGTTAATGCCTGCAATCTAAGTCTCATTCTTCAGCCTTCTTTAGATATATGAACACAACTATCTATTGGATAATTTTGCTGTTATGCTTAAACTATAAAAAAATATCTTTAGTACCATGAATTCTCATCAACATAGCCTATAAAACTCCAGGGCCCACAATAAGCAGTTTAACTTGGCTAGAGCACAGGGTATATTTGCACCAGTAAGGAAGATAAGACTTGAACAGAAGTTTGGGAGCTCTCTAAACTAACCTTTTTATCTTTTCTAGTGATTCTAAAATTGGAGTTCAAAGTTACTCAAGGAATCTGTGGATAGAAATCTATTTAAGAAAATTGGTTTCCTTAGGGAACAATCAAAGGCAATATTGAGTTTATAAATGCATTTCAGAGTCCAGAATCTATAGTTGATAAGCAACAATGACTCCATTGGGATTCTGTGTGGCTTCTTTTGGCCTTGAGACTTAAAACTAAGAAGACAGGTTATGTATCCCATATACACCCAATGAATGATGGTAAAGTAGGGCCACAAAACCACACTCATACAAAATTAGTCCCACTTGAAAGAGAATAGGAGTCAAAAAACATTTAATAGTCTATCTCCTGTCTGAGCTTACTGTCAAGGCCTCTTACTCTGGAGGTCAGAAATTTCTTTAAGGAGGTTATGCTTCTCCCAGAGAGCTATTTTGTTCCTTTCCTTTATATTTTCATTATTTATAAAAATAAATATCATTCTCCTTTATATTTCATTATTCAAAGAGAAACTTCATTTCTCTTTGACCAGGCCTAAACTAAAGCAGAATAACTTTCTTAAGCTCACTTCCTGCTCCTTACATTTGAGGAAACACAGTTCAGTTCAGTCGCTAGTCATGTCTGACTTTTTGCGACCCATGGACTGCAGCATGCCAGGCCTCCCTGTCCATCACCAGCTGCCAGAGTTTGCTCAAACTCATGTCCATCCAGTTGGTGATACCATCCAACCATCTCATCCTCTGCCGTCCCCTTCTTCTCCTGCCTTCAATCTTTCCCAGCACTGGGGTCTTTTCCAATGAGTCAGTTCTTCACATTAGGTGGCCGAAGTACTGGAGTGAGGAAACAGTTTACTGTAATTCCCAAAGAGTCACATGCATTTCTAAGTTCAGATTCATAACTTTTTGGGCAGTTACTACCCTCTCACTCTGTTTGGTTCAGGTCTATTCTTGTGTTGGGATCATCTAGCCTCTTATTAAAAATGCAGATTCCTTTTCTTTACTCAGTCACAATCTCAAGAGGTGAAGTAAGAAGCAGAGTCTGAGAATATGCATTTTACAGACTTGTTAAATAATTTTGTTCCTGTGTAACTTTAGGAATTATTAGGTTAATTTGAATGTGAGTCTTTGAAATAGGTGATGTTTTTGAGTTATTTCACTTTCATGCATTGGAGAAGGAAATGGCAACCCACTCCAGTGTTCTTGCCTGGAGAATCCCAGGGATGGGGGAGCCTGGTGGGCTGCCATCTGTGGGGTCGCACAGAGTCGGACACGACTGAAGTGACTTAGCAGCAGTAGCAGAGGTAAAAAGGTGGGGCCTGGGAGCCTAAAGTAAGGTAATTTCAGAGCAGCTTCATATAAATAGATTCCAGAAATATCTTGGAGGTAGAATCCACAAAAGCTGGAAATATTATAGGCAGGAAATATTTACAAAATCAAGGATTCAGGATTAAATTCCAAGTTTTGCATGGGAAAAAGCTGGCTTAAAACAACATTCAAAAAATTAAGATCATGGCATCCAGTCCCATCACTTCATGGCAAATAGATGAGGAAAAATGGAAACAGTGACAGACTTTATTTTCTTGGGCTTCAAAATCATTGCAGACATTGACTGCAGCCATGAAATTAAAAGGTGCTTGCTGCTTGGAAGAAAAGCCATGACAAACCTAGACAGCATAATAAAAATCAGCAATATCACTTTGCCAGCAAAGGTCTGTCCAGTCAAAGCTATGGTTTTTCCAGTAGTCATGTATGGATGTGAGAGTTGGATCATAAAGAAGGCTGAGCACAGAAGAATTGATGCTTTCTAACTATGGTGCCAGAGAAGAAGCACAGAAGAAATGATGCTTTCTAACTATGGTGCCAGAGTCCCTTGGGCAGCAAGGAGATCAAACAAGTCAATCCTAAGGAAAATCAGCTCTGAATATTCATTATATGGAATAATGCTGAAGCTGAAGTTCTAATACTTTGGTCACCTGATATGGAGAGCTGATTCATTGGAAAAGACCCTGATGCCGGGAAAGTTTGAAGGCAGGAGGAGAAGGGGATGACAGAGGATGAGATGGTTGGATGGCATCATTGATTCAATGGACATGAGTTTGAGCAAACTCCAGGAGACAGTGAAGGACAGAGAAGCCTCATGTGCTGTAGTCCACGGGGTCCCAATGAGTTGGACACGACTGAATGACTGAGCAACAACAGAGAGTGCATAAGAGGGTTCTTCATCAAGGTAAAAATACAAAAGAAAGTCTCTCGTTGAGTCAAAGGTGCTGTGAAGCACGGGCAGGGAGCATCTGTTAATTGAGTAATGAAAAGGTAAAAGAAGAAAGTAGAGTTTGCAGTCTCTGAAGACAGAGTATTTTGAATGATTCTCTTCCAGTGATTTTCATCTGAGGTTTGATTAGCATACACTTTCCCCAGGTCCTTATGCTAAAAAAAGAACTAACTCATTGTATAGTCTTTTATACACTGGAAAGAAATTGTAGTTCTTTTAAAGTTCTTTCCTTGAAAGGATGATGTTCTATGATGTATTTGAGGGGAAAAAAAAAAAACGACTTTTGCTTGGCAAATTGTTTCTGAGCCTTAGCAAGTTTAGTTCTTTCCCATTAACTATGAACCAGAATTTTGTTGACATTCAAAAGAATGTGTTATCCTGTCTCCTACCTTTTTTAAGACCTTAAACGCATTACCTCTTTTTAGAAGTAGGTGTTAACAAACATAAATTAAAACTAGCAGTTCTTCCACAATTTCAAGACAAAAATCCCCTTGCCTGGAAATTTTCAAACTCTCAATCTCCCAGATCCCTGGTTAGATGAAAGGAGAGATAAAATGTGTGGCTGTAGCCGTGTATGTAAAGTATTTGCTGCTCATGCTTTTATTTATCAGAGTTATAGATAGATTCATTCGATACGCTCTGACATAAGTGAATCTTTCCATTCGCTCTGACTTTCCACAGCACTTCACCATTTAATAAAGATAAAAAAGAAGAGAGGATTCAGAAAATGTGTCCATGCCATAGGAAAATAAATCAAAAATGTCCCTGGAGGCTCTCTCAAATGATTCTGACAATTATAGCAGGGTACTATGGGGACATATCAATATATCATTGTGTCTCCCAGAAGCACTAGATCAGCTTTCCCCTCCCAAGTGGGATCATTTTGCTTGACCCAAGTACTCTGACCTTTATACTACCCCACTGACTTGTCATCCTTTCTGCCACCGTTCTACTTACCCTGGCTGTGTTTTGAGACAACCTGCAAATTCTATAAGACACCTGTACTCTCATTCTAGAAAAAGTTAAGTAATTAGTGAAAATATGTAGTGTTACAAAATATATATATTTACTATTTTTTATCTGCTGAAGATGTATGTATCTGGATACATTTTCAATGATACTCTAACTTATCTTTGTATTTTTTAAAATGTTGTATCCATTTCTATTATATGTTAAGCGATTATGAGCATTTCATTTATTCCATACAAAATTTTGTGTGCGTTAAACAGAAAAGAAAAAAATATGTAGGTATTTTTTTGGCTTACTATAAATCATTTATAGAGTTTCTAAGGACAAAACAAGATTTACTTTGTTGGTGGTGGTTTATGTTTTTGTTTTTTTATGATTGTATAATAGTAGAATGAAATATCTTCACAAATGAGAGGTATTTATTTACTTAAAAAAAAAAAAAAGAAACCTTAAGATCCATTTAAATCTGTCCTTTATCTGAGATGCCTTGAAACCTGACCTGGAGGTTGAGGTTTGCAAAACCACTCTCAGTGTCTGGTTCTGACATTCCTCACATGGAATAGAGAGAATATTCTGTTTTTAGAATACATTAAGAACAAATAGTTTGAAGCTATGTTGAATTATCTGTAATCAGTAGAACACTGATGTGATTTAAAATGATAGATCAGTGGAAAAATTCTTCCAGAGGAGAAAAAGTAATGTTTTATTGGGAATGATTTTATCTGATAATCTCAATTCACCAGTAGTCAAAATATTTTCTTAAACACAGACCTCGTTAATTTCCTGGAAATAAAATACTAAATTTTGAGTCAATAAAGTATTATTTGTTGGTATAACACATATATACCTTTAAAATCCAAGTAAAGTTCAAAGCATTTGAAAACTGTTCAGAGAGAAAAAAAACTGTTTGAAATAATAGAAGTGGTTGGAAATATTTTATTCAACAAAGTAATGCAGTAAAAAAACCCATAATGACAGAGTTCATTGATTCAAAAGTTTTGATCATTATGAGGAATTTTACAATAATTTATAAGTATTTACAAATAATTTATAAATAATTTACAAATATTTATAAGAGACTGTTCAGATAGTAATTTTGGAGATATTTTGGACTGTGTGGTTTTTTTTTTTTAAATCATTTTCTATTACTGATTAGATTTACTAGAGACATAAGTCGATAAGATGATGTGGTCCTAATATACAGTTTTAGCAGTCTACAAACTTCAGAGGGGTTAAAAAGTAGCTATAGATTACTTGAAATTATGGAAAATAATTTCTTCTGAAACACACTTCACTGCACTTTTTTTGTTTACAGCCAGACATGTAATTATTTTTATGCAATTTGTATTTGAGGTTATGCCTTTGTTTAGCTAAGTCATATGTTCATATCTCATGTGTTTGAACTTGAGTTTTATAAAACATTTTTTTAGAAAATAAAAATAGTTCCAAATAGTTTTCTTAAAAAGTTGATTATTGTTTTCTTAATTTTTCTGAGGTCTAAATGCTAATTTATGGCTATTGTACTTTCTGATGTTAATACTCATTTGAATCAACTTCTGATGAAAGAGACAGACAAGGTACTTTGCCTAACCATAATCTTTAAACAGTGAACAAAGAAAATAAAGTAGTCTTTTCCACATAGTTTTAGCAAATAATTTTTCAAAATAATTTATTTTGCCTTCCTCACACTACAGCTACTGTATGAGGAAGATGCTTTGAGTACTGACACCACTTGTTACTCAAAAGACTGTTCAACCTAGCAGCATTGATTTCATATTTTTTCATGCATTTACTTTTTTCTTATTTATCTCATTCTGTAAAGATAAATATATTGAGCACCTACTATGGGTCAGGCACTAGCACATAGATTACTCATGTAATTTTCATAATAACACTATTAATTTGATGCTGTACTTACACTATAGATGAGGAATGTAAGAGTTAGTTCAGTGACTGATGTGAGATCCAAATTTTCCTCAGTTCTTGAAAGTGAAGAACAAACAGTTTTATGGGCTCTTGAGCACAACTATTTGTCAATAAATAATGGATTAATTGATTTAGTCTTTGTTTGTTGCTGTAATTACTCCCTTATAATGTATTCCCCAATATTATTGCCTTGATTTTACATATATAACATATATAAATAAGTTAACTGAAATTCATACTTAGCATTTGTTTCAGAAGTTCTCAACCAGGAGCAACAACAGAGCACTGCTTCTTTCCAAACCTTAGAAATGTGTGGGAGTGGTTTTGGTTGTTAGGAGTTGATGGACTTCCCAGGTGGCTCAGTGGTAAAGGACCTGCCTACAATGCAGGAGACGCTGGTTTTAAAGATCCCCTGGAGAAGGAAATGGCAACCAACTCTTTCCTGGGAAATTCCATAGACAAAGAAGGCTGGCAGCCTACAGTCTGGGGTCACAAAGAGTTGGACATGACTTAGTGAATGCCTCACTCACTCAGCTGATGGGTACTTCTAGTATTTATTATCTCGGGATGCCAAAGAGACTTCCATATAATAAAGGACTATCTTTCCCAAAATGCCAACAATAATACTTTGGAATAACACTGAAAGAAAAATCTAGAAAGATGGTAACGATAACCCTATATGCAAGACAGCAAAAGAGAAACAGTTGTATAGAACAGTCTTTTGGACTCTGTGGGAGAAGGCGAGGGTGGGATGATTTGAGAGAATGGCATTGAAACGTGTATAATATCATATGTGAAATGAAAAAAAGAAAAGTCAGCACAAAACTCAAACTGATGTTTTTGCACTGATGCTGCCATAATGTGGTCTGACAGACTGAGAACTAGTTCGTGCAATGTTTTTAAATTCGGGGTCTGATAAGTCCATCAGTGAGTCATGAAATCAATGTAAATAGACAGTATCAAATTGTACTGCATATAGTTAGGGTAAATATTATTATAAATACTTTTTATTCCAGTTATATATTTTTTCTAGTTTTACTGACGGGGAAGGCAATGGCACCCCACCCCAGTACTCTTGCCTGGAAAATCCAATGGACGGAGTAGTCTGATGGGCTGCAGTCCATGGGGTCGCTAACAGTCGGACAGACTGAGCGACTTCACTTTCACTTTTCTCTTTCATGCATTGGAGAAGGAAATGGCNACTGCAGATGGTGACTGCAGCCATGAAATTAAAAGACGCTTACTCCTTGGAAGAAAAGTTATGACCAACCTGGATAGTATATTCAAAAGCAGAGACATTACTTTGCCGACTAAGGTCCGCCTAGTCAAGGCTATGGTTTTTCCTGTGGTCATGTATGGATGTGAAAGTTGGACTGTGAAGAAAGCTGAGCGCCGAAGAATCAATGCTTTTGAACTGTGGTGCTGGAGAAGACTCTTGAGAGTCCCTTGGACCGCAAGGAGATCCAACCTGTCCATTCTGAAGGAGATCAACTCTGTGATTTCTTTGGAAGGAATGATGCTAAAGCTGAAACTCCAGTACTTTGGCCACCTCATGAGAAGAGTTGACTCATTGGAAAAGAGTCTGATGCTGGGAGGGATTGGGGGCAGGAGGAGAAGGGGACGACCGAGGATGAGATGGCTGGATGGCATCACCAACTCAATGGACATGAGTTTGAGTAAGGTCCAGGAGTTGGTGATGGACAGGGAAGCCTGGTGTGCTGCAGTACATGGGGTCGCAAAGAATCAGACATGACTGAGCAACTGAACTGAACTGAACTGAGAGAAAAGTCAGTAGGAAATCTTGAGTATCTGTGAGTTATTTTGCTTTAATTGTCTCAACTCTCTACCACAACTGTTGAATATATCTAGCAATATAGAATATAAGGGGAGTAAATGCATGGTCTTATATTTAGGTTCAGATGAAGAAAGTAAAATTGTGATTTACCAACATAGATGATGAAGTTTCAGGAGGTTTTGTTGATGTGATCACTCTTCAGTGGGATTACACCCTCACAAGATTAATGTGAAATAGTAGGCTTCATTATGCAAGTAATGGGAGAAAATGAAATCACAGCAAGAGTGTTATGGTCAGTTTGGGGTACTCTGTTTTTAAGAGTGACATTACAAATTAAATCCCATCTCAAGAAAAACACGAGATTTTGAGAGGTTATGAAAATGGAGTATATGGCTGAAGAAAAAGACTCTGTAGTCTGACAACAACTTGTAAGGTATTAGTCCCATGTTACAGAAAGGAAATTCAGGCTCAAAGATAATGATTTATTAAATTGTAATTCAAAAGTGGTTGACTCAGGCTCCATATCTCTCAATTCCTGATTTAGTATTATTGTTTTAAAATATTGGTTTTAGTTATATTTTTTAAAAAGCTTGGTTTTTAACCCCTGTATGAAGAGAAACTTGAAACTATAGGGGAATGATTACAGATTAAATGAGGGAAAGGGAACATTTAGATTGGAAGATCAACGTGAGAAGATAGTTTGGTTTTAACTATCAAACTAACAGAAACGTCTTCAATACATTTTTCTCTTTCTTTTTCAAGGTTTTTGACTCCAGTGAAGAATCTGGGCATCTTGTTCTCACCATAGTTATATCGGGGCATTTCTTCATTTCCCAAGGACAGACACTGTTGGTAGGTTTTATGCATATAATATGCATATATGGATATATTTCTTTGTAAGCTTTAGATTAATTTTGTATCCTTAAGGTTCTTCAGTCTCATTGAAATTTATGAGGTTCAACAAATTAAGCATTATTGAATGTTCTATAACAGAAATAAAAAGACATAGTATTTCCTGCCATTAAAGGGATTTTAGGGTTTTCTTGGGAGTCAAAGTGCATCAAAGGGTTAAGATTAATCAGTATTATAAAGGATTCTTCATTGGAGAGATTGGGTTGAAGACAGGTTAGATTTATAGAGAAATGGATGGAGAGTTTTCCAGATAAAGAACGTGTGCAGAGGAGTTGTTGTTTAGTAACTGACTTGCTCTCAGATGGTTGTTGTTGGCTTCTGATGGCCTGCTGCTATGCTTCTCATCTTCAAGGCTCTTATCTCCTTTGCAAAACTTCTTGAACCACCAGTGCATCAGCCTAAATGCACTGTTGATGTTTCAAGTTGTCTCTATTGCTTTATAACCCATTTTGAATGCAAATGAAAACTTTGCTCAAATTTGCTTTTTGTCTTACATCATTTCTATAGTCTAAATAAATAAAAAAAAAACACACAAATAATAAGTCAGTGAAAACTGAAAGTGAAAGTTGCTCAGTCGTGTCTGACTCTGCGACACCATGGACTGTAGCCCACCAGACTCCTCTGTCCAGGGAATTCTCCAGGCAAGAATACTTGCCTGGTAGCACAGTCAGAAATCTACCTACAATGCAGGAGACCTAGGTTCAATCCCTGGATCAGGAAGGTCCCCTGAAGAAGGGAAAGGCTACACACTCCAGCATTCTTGGCTGGAGAATTCCCTGGACAGAGGAGCCTGGCAGGCTACAGTCTGTGGAGTCGCAAAGAGTCAGACATGACCAAGTAACTAACACTTTCACTTCCATTTCAGTAAGTCATTAGCAAAAAACTTAAAGCAAGAAATGCACATTAAAATGATGTATAACATAACCACATTTACTTAAGAATATATTCCAGTATCAAACAGCAAAGTTCAACAGTGCAAAACTGCAGTTACTTTTGTACCAACCTAATAATTCCCTGTGCTATACGATAAATCTTTGTTCTTTATCTGCTTTGTATATTGTAGTTTTATCTGCTAATCCCAAACTCCTGATTTATCCTCTCATCTTTCCCATTTGGTAACCATGAGTTTGTTTTCTGTGTCTGTGAGGCTGTTCGTAAGTAAGTTCGTTTATATCGTATTTTAGATTCAACATGTAAGTGATTTATGATATTTGATTTACTTCACTTAGTATAATAGTCTCTAGATTCATCCATGTTGCTGCAGATGGCACAGTTTCACTCTTCTTATGGCTGAGTGATATTCTGTTATGTCTTGGCTGCTATGAACATAGGGGTGCAAGTACCCATTAGTAGAATTGCTAGATCATATGGTAGTTCTATATTTTAGTTTTCTGAGGAACCTCCATACTGTTTTCCATAATAGTTGCACCAACTTACATTCCCATCAACAGTGCAGGAAGATTCCCTTTATTCCACACTCTCTCTGGCATTTGTTATCTGTTGACTTTTTACTGATGGCCATTCTGACCAGCCAGGGAAGGCAATGGCACCCCACCTCAGTACTCTTGCCTGGAAAATCCAATGGACGGAGTAGCCTGGTGGGCTGCAGTCCATGGGGTCGCTAACAGTCGGACAGACTGAGCGACTTCACTTTCACTTTTCTCTTTCATGCATTGGAGAAGGAAATGGCAACCCACTCCAGTGTTCTTGTCTGGAGAATCCCAGGGATGGGGGAGCCTGGTGGGCTGCCGTCTATGGGGTCACACAGAGTCGGACACGACTGAAGTGACTTAGCAGCAGCAGCAGCAGTTTTACTGAGATATAATTGCCATACAGCACTGTGTAAATTTAGGGTATATGGCATTATAATTTTGTTTTCATACACCGTGAAATTTTAACCACAATAAATTTAGTGAACATCTATCATCTCATATAGATACAAAATTAAATACATAGAAAAAAATTGCCTGTGAAGTGAACTCTTAGTATGTACTTACCAACTTTTGTCTATAATACAGAATGTGTTAATTATAGTCATGTTGTACAGTATATACCTAGTACTTACTTATCTCACAGCTGGAATATTGTACCTTTTGAGTGCCTTCATCCAATTGCCACTCCCTCCAATCCCTGCCTTTAGTAACCTCAACTCTGATTTCTTTTTCTGTAATTTTATTTGTTTGTTTTTAAAGTATAGTTGACCTACACAATTATATTAGTTCCTGGTATACAACACAGTATTTCTATACATTTCAAAATGAACACAAATGGTAAATAGATCAAAATAAGTCGATTAACCATCTGCCACCAAAGATATTATGTAACTATTGACTATATTCGCCACAATATATTCAATGCATAGATGAATGAAGAATGTGCACTTCTCATAACTTTGACTCATTTGTTTTGTAACTGCAGTTTGTGCCTCCTAATCTCCATCATCTACTCTCCCCCTTGACCTTCCCCCTGGCAACCATAGTTTGTTCTCTGCATCTTTAACTGTTTTCTGTTTGGTTGTGATTGTTCATTTGGTTCTTTCAGATTCCACATGTGAATGAAATGCAATGTTTGTCTTTATCGCACTTATTTCACTTAACATATTTACCTCTAGACTCATTCATTTTGTCACAGACTGGCAAGATTTTGTTACTTTTCATGGCTGAGTAGTATTCCTCTGTGTGTGTTTGTGTGTGTGTGTGTGTGTGTGTGTGTATCATATATTCTTCATTCATCTGTTGTTGGATACTTAGCTTGACTCATATCTTGACTGATAATATAGTTATATATTTAATATTTTTAATTTTTTAATATTTTAAAAATATTTTTGAGGACTCACCATACTATTTTCCATAGTGATTACACAAATTTACATTCCCATAATATTTATGTGTAAACGTCTGTGTTTACAGGGCGAAGAGTGGGACACGACTGAGTGACTTCATTTTCATGCATTGGAGAAGGAAATGACAACCCATTGCAGTGTTCTTGCCTGGAGAATCCCAGGCATGGGGGAGCCTGGTGGGCTGCCGTCTATGGAGCTGCACAGAGTCGGACACGACTGAAGCGACTTAGCAGCAGCAGCAGCAGGAACGTTTATTACTTTCTTAGAGTTGGCAAAAAGAAACAAACCTTAAAAACCACTTACTAAAGTTGGCTTTTTTTATGTTATTACATATGATCTCTCTTGGGGACAGTAGACAATTAAGTCACTCCCAGCTCATTAAATCAGACACCAGTTAAACATGAAATAATTATATGTAAGTCAAAGCAACAACTTAATATTATTGAGAAGATTTTAATGAAGGAAACAAGATTACAGTAACAAAGGAAAATGAAGAAAAATATGTAAATATATTTCAACACAACTGATCTAAGAATTCTGAAAAATAAAGATCAATATAGACTTGAATAGTCCTTTGTTGAGATTAGAAGAATGTAAATATATAACTCATTTAGTTTCCAGACTCATTTATTTATTTGAAAGTAACCTGAAAATTTTAACTTGCTTATCTTGTTTTCTAAATTTTTGATACTCTTAAAATTTTTGATACTTGCAAGTTCCTAACATATAATTTAAAAATAATTGGAAGCTAACTCAAATGAGTTTCTCCTAATGGCAGTAGACTCTGATGTAAGTCTCCAGAATAACGTAACAAACAGAAAGTGACCTAATATATATGCTAAACATGAGCTTTGTGTTAGTTTCCATAATCTTTTCATCACATGCTCAGTGAACTATGTAGCATTAGCATAATATTTTGTGTCAGTATAGTGCCAACCATTACTTGTGGAGTAGATGAATGAATGACATTCATTCATAGAAATTAATTTTTCAGTGTACTAAAACATTATATATTGAAACATAAACTCATAGTGAAAGTGACAGTCGCTCAGTCGTGTCCAACTCTTTGTAACCCGATGGGCCATACAGTCCATGAAATTCTCCAGACCGGAATACTGGAGTGGGTAGCCATTCTCTTCTCCAGGGGATCTTCCCAACCCAGAGATCGAACTCAGGTCTCCTGCATTTCAGGTGGATTCTTTACCAACTGAGTCACAGGGGAAACCCAAGAGCCCAGAACTCTATAAGTATAATAAAAATGGAAAGTAGATTACTTTTTTATATTAAATTATCAGAACTTTATTAGTCAGTGATCATTTCCTCTGTTTAAATAACTCAGTGTGATGTTTTCTGAAACAAGTTCATTTTCGTGAGTGAAGCCATAAATTGTTTTCATTATAAATATTTCACAAAGTATTAACTTTTGAGTATATAGCTCCAATAATAATTTATATGCATTTTAATTCATGAATTATTATTTGGAAATAATATATATTTATGTACAAATATATTTTAACACAAATGATCTAGGAATTCTGAAACAAAATTCTGACACAGCTGTCAGAATTCCTACCTTATGAGACAGTCAAAATTATACCATGGATTATTCCCTTCAAAACTCTTGCTTACATAATCCACATGCAGTCACTTTAGAGCCAACAGCTGAATCACATTCTAGTTTTTGTGGTAAAAACTTTTACAGAAAACAAAAATGAACTTAATTCTTAAAGTTTGTGCTGCCTCTGTGGAACTGAAGAAATTATGGTGGTGTTTGTAATGATTAATGAAAAATTGATCAAAATGACAGCTATTTTTCATATTTAATTTGTAGCTTTGGAAAATTATTGCTACATACAGATAAGAAATAATTGTTATGCACAGATTTATCCATAATTATATTTATTCTAACTAGATTTATATTAGGATACTTTTTTCCAAATAAGATAAAATATATTACAAAAGATGACTCAAAGAAAAACTGATATTTTAGAATTTTATAGCATTCATGTGATTTTACACGACTGTTTTATGTCTTTTTACATAAGCAAACAAATTTATAAAACTCTTATTCTGATTTTTAGATTGAATTTTCACCATTTTTATTTTTGCAGAATCTGTTGCAGAAATTCTGTCTCTGGAATTGTATGTTAACTAAATATAAAACACTCCACATTCATTCATAGAAGCCTGATATGTATGGTTATTCATCCTTCAGATGTTCAGTGGCTGATGAATAAGGAGTCCATGCCCACTGTAGCATGTATGTTTTTTTCATTACTACCCAGAGTAAGTCTGGGTGGCTAGATTTGTAGCACAGTTTTCCTTGGCTGTAGCTCCTTGGTCTGTGGTAGAGCACCTGGCTCAAAGAAACTCTTCAAACTACAGGTGAAACTTTTCCAAGAATTTTAAATACATTGATGGTGGATTCTGAAGTTGAATGGTGATGAATATTGTTAGTTTGGTGTTTTGACAAAGGAAAATAAGTTGCTAGTTGAATTATGGGGATGAGAAAATATTCATTGGGCAGGAAAACCATAGTGTTAAGTGAATGGTATTAACTAGCTGAGAGTGTGAGAAAAGGAAAATCGCTATAGCCCTAAAGAGAGAAAGAGGAAATGTGTTATTTTTTCTGCATAAGAATGTCTGTACCACCTGTATTTTGACTTCAAGTTAATATGTTTTAACATTTTTCTATTATTGTTCTGTGTGGATTTCCATTCTTTATAAGAAAAGAGCTTTGACATAGTATTGCTGTAAACTGACTCAGTACAAAATCCTGTTACTTTATGGAGCAAAGGAGCAAAGAACACACACATATAAAAAAAAATAATATATTAATATAATAACATTATATTATAATATACAATATATATTATATTATATTATGCTAAGTCGCTTCAGTCGTGTCCGACTCTGTGTGACCCCATGGACAGCAGCCCATGAGGCTCCCCTGTCCCTGGGATTCTCCAGGCAAGAACATTGGAGTGGGTTGCCATTTCCTTCTC
>SJYX01012180.1:239402-260896 GCA_006410675.1 Oreotragus oreotragus
GGCAGCCCACCAGGCTCCCCTGTCCCTGGGATTCTCCAGGCAAGAACATTGGAGTGGGTTGCCATTTCCTTCTCCAATGCATGAAAGTGAAAAGTGAAAGTGAAGTCGCTCAGTCGCGTCCGACTCTTAGCGACCCCATGGACTGTGGCCCACCAGGCTCCTCCGTCCATGGGAGTTTCCAGGCAAGAGTGCTGGAGTGGGGTGCCATTGCCTTCTCCAATATTATATTATATTATGATATATATATATAATAATACCAGTGTAAAGATTACTATAGGATAGTTGCATTTTTTTAATTGCAGTGGCATTTAATAGCTTCCAATTAGCAAGGAATTATATTCCCAGGATTCAGATCTGGATATCAAATACCCTGATGTGCAGAACCCTTAGAATAAATTAGCATTAGTCAGCTCTTTTTTGAATAATGCCATGATCTGAACTTGTGTGTCCTGCAACCATCTCCCCATTCATATGTTAAAAAATCTAATGCCCAAGGTGAGGTTAATTCAATTCAGTTCAGTTCAGTCACTTAGTCATGTCCGACTCTTTGCGACCCCATGAATCATAGCATGCCAGGCCTCCCTGTCCATCACCAACTCCCNTGAGCCACCAGAGAAGTCCCAGTTTATCTCCTAAGAAGTTCAGTTCAGTTGCTCAGTTGTGTCTGACTCTTTCCAACCCCATGAATCGCAGCACACAAGGCCTCCCTGTCCATCACCAACTCCCGGAGTTCACTCAGACTCACGTCCATCGAGTCAGTGATGCCATCCAGCCATCTCATCCTCTGTCGTCCCCTTCTCCTCCTGCCCCCAATCCCTCCCAGCATCAGGGTCTTTTCCAGTGAGTCATTTCTTCACTTCAGGTGGCCAAAGTATTGGAGTTTTAGCTTCAACATCAGTCCTTCCAATGAATATTCAGGACTGATTTCCTTTAGGATTGACTGGTTTGATCTTGCAGTCCAACGGACTCTCAAGAATCTTCTTCAGCACCACAGTTCAAAAGCATCAATTCTTCAGTGCTCAACTTTCTTTATAGTCCGACTCTCACATACCTACATAACTACTGGAAAAACCATAGCTTTGACTAGATGGACTTTGTTGGCAAATAATGTCAGTTTTTTAATATGCTGTCTAGGTTGGTCATAGCTTTTCCTCCAAGGAGCAAGTGTCTTAATTTCATGGCTGAAGTCACCATCTACAATGATTTTGGAGCCCCCCAAAATAAAGTCTGTCACTGTTTCCCCATCTCTTTACCAAGAACTGATGGCACTGGATCTTAGTTTTTGAATGTTGATTTTAAGTTGGCTTTTTAATTTTCCTCTTTCACTTTCAAGAGGCTCTTTAGTTCTTTGCTTTCTGCCTAAGCAGAAAGGGTAGTGTCTACTGTATATCTGCTGCTGCTGCTGCTAAGTCACTTCAGTCGTGTCCGACTCTGTGTGACCCCATAGACGGCATATCTGTATATCTGTATATCTGAGGTAGTGTCATCTGTATACCTGTATCTGTATATCTGTATATCTGAGGTTATTGATATTTTTCCTGGCAATTTTGATTCTAGCTTGTCCTTCATCCAGCCCAGCATTTTGTATGATGTACTCAGTATATAAGTTAAATAAGAAGGGTGACAGTATACAGCCTGGACGTACTCCTTTCCCGATTTGGAACCAGTCAGTTGTTCTATGTCCGATTCTAACTGTCAGTTCTTGACCTGTATACAGATTTCTCAGGAGACAGAGAAGGTGGTCTGGTATTCCCATATCATTAAGAATTTTCCCCAGTTTCTTGTGATTTATACAATCAGTGGCTTTGGCATAGTTGATATGCAGAAGTGGATGTTTATCTAGAAGTCTCTTTCTTTTTCTATGATCCAACGGATGTTGACAATTTGATCTCTGATTCCTCTCCGTTTTCTAAATACAACTTGAACATCAAGAAGTTCTGTGTTCACGTACTGTTGAAGCCTGGCTTGAAGAATTTTGAGCAGTAATTTGCTAGTGTGTGAGACAAGTACAATAGTGTGGTAGTTTGAGCATTCTTTGGCATCGCCTTTCTTTTGGATTGGAATGAAAACTGACTTTTTCCAGTCCTTTTGCCACTGCTGAGTTTTCCAAATTTGCTGGCATATTGAGTGTAGCACTTTCACAGCATCATCTTTCAGGATTTGAAATAGCTCACCTGGAATTCCGTCACCTCCACTAGCTTTGTTCCTAGTGATGCTTCCTAAGGCCCATTTGACTTTACTTTCCAGGATGTCTGGCTCTAGGTGAGTGATCACACGGTCATGGTTATCTGGGTCATGAAGATCTTTCTTTATATAGTTTTTCTGTGTTTCTTGCCACCTCTTCTTAATATCTTCTGCTTCTGTTAGGTCCATACCATTTCTGTCCTTTGTTGTGCCCATCTTTGCATGAAATGTTTCCTGCTATCTCTAATTTTCTTGAAGATATCTCTAGTCTTTCCCATTCTATTGTTTTCCTCTATTTCTTTGCAGTGATCACTGAGGAAAGCCTTCTTATCTCTCCCTGCTGTTTTTAGGAACTCTGCATTCAGATGGATATATCTTTCCTTTTCTCTTTTGCCTTTAGCTTCTCTTTTCTCAGCTATTTGTAAGGCCTCCTCAGACAACCTCTTTGCCTTTTTTGCATTTCTTTTTCATGGGGATGTTATTCACCACTGCCTCCTGTACAGTGGCATGAACCTCTGTCTCTAGTTTGTAGGCACTCTATCAGATCTAATCCCTTGAATATATTTGATCACTTCCACTGTATAATCATAAGGGATTTGATTTAGGTTATACCTGAATTGTTTAGTGGTTTTCCATACTTTCTTCAATTTAATCTGAATTTGGCAACAAAAAGTTCATGATCTGAGCCACAGTCAGCTCCCAGTCTTGTTTTTGCTGACTGTATAGAGCTTCTCCATCTTTGACTACAAATAATATTTCCATATTAACCATCTGATTTCCATATTAACCATCTGGTGATGTCCACGTGTAGAGTTTTCTCTTGTGTTGTTGGAAAAGGGTGTTTGCTATGACCAATATCTTCTCTTTGGAGGACACTATTAGCCTCTGCCTTGCTTCATTTTGTACTCCGAGGTTAAACTTGCCTGTTACTCCAGGTATCTCTTGACTTCTTACTTTTGCTTTCCAGTCCCCTATGATGAAAAGAACATCTTTTTTTGGTGTTAGTTCTTGTAGGTCTGTATAGAACCATTCAGCTTCAGCTTCTTCAGCATTACTTGTTGGGGCATAGACTTAGATTACTATGATATTGAATGGTTTTCCTTGGAAACAAACAGAGATCATTCTGTCATTTTTGAGATGAATTTTGGACTGCATTTTGGACTATTTTGTTGACTATGAGGGCTACTCCATTTCTTCTAAGGAATTCTTGTCCACAGTAGTAGATATCTAATTAGTAAGTGATGAAACTGAGTTTTGAACTCAAAACTTTTGATTACAAAGCTTTGATTCCTTTCATTCAAGGAAGATGTCATCCTTTAGAAAAATGCTTCACAATATAAAGACCACATGCATTTTTAAAACTCCTGTCTAGGATTATATCAAATTTGTTTGTTTGTTCATTAATCAGAAGAAAATATATAAAAGAAACAAAATCACATTTTTAAAAATATTATCCATATTTTCCTTACATCTGCTTCTTTCTCACCATTTCTCTTGAGGCAAGGGAGACTTTACTCTGTGTAAATCAGATACAGATCATTTTGCATATTATATACCTTAAAGTTAGATTAATTTTTTTATTTTTAAAATCTTAAAAGGATCAAAAAATTCTCTTTATTAACAACAAAAGGAAATTCTGAAGTTGCATTCTCAGATTAAAAAAAAAAAAGTGTTGTGAAGTCCAAATGTAGTCACTAGTTACATGAAACTTAATGGAAAATAATTAAAATTACGTAAAATTTAATTTTCTTCACTTTTACTAGCCATGTCTCAGGGTCTCAAAAGTCACTTGTAAGTAGTGGCTACCAAATTGCACAGCATAGATATAGTACATTTCCTTCAAAGTGGAAAATTCTGCCAGAAAACACTGAAATATAATCTTAGCATTATGATTTAGAGTAAAGTCTGAGGGCCAAACTGGATTTCCACCTGCTTTTGTAAATAAAGATTTATTGGAGCATGTCCATATCCATATTTTTTACATTTTTTATACCTCTGTTCTCACAAAATAGCTGAGTTGAATAGTTGGGAGAAAGACTACATAGCTACTAAAACCTAACATAGTATTTTATTCTTCATAGACAAACATTTGCCAGATTCTGAACTAGAGCTTCTCTTCTAAGCAGTTGATAATTGGCATGATTTTCTGGACATGAGCATTTGTCATTTTCTTCCCTCTTCAGTTTCCTCTTCCTTATTCATCTTTTCTCTCATTTGTGTTGTTTAAATCATATATTCCTTTACTTGATTTGTAAAGCTTGAATGAAAATCTCTTTAGAAATTTCTTAGTAACTTGTTAATGAAAAGAAATACCTAGATCTAGTTTCCTGAATACTTTCATAAATTTTTAACCATTAAGACATTACAATAAAAATATGGTAGTGTTTTCAGTAAAAGTCACAGAGAATATCGTTATTGTGACACCTGCATCTCAGATGTGAAAAGGAAGTCATCTTTCTGTTTTATGGGCCTAACTAAAGAAGAAATTTCTTTAGGGGTGGAATCCCATACATATCTCTCTTTGCTTATTTCTTTGCAAGAATAACTTCATATTTCCACTATTAATGCATGATACTATTTTTCATTACAGATAGATTTATTTTAAAAATTTCTGAAGATAAGACAGTCTTTTCTCCTTATTTCTTTCTTATTCAAAAAGATTATAAGACTGTCATTGGCTCTTTCCTGTAATGGAATGAGAATTTTCTTTGACTGATCTTATATGGGACAATAATAGGTACATAAAATATAGTTTTTTTTATTGTCAGAAACATTCCCTGCTGCTGTAGGGTAATTGCAGTTAAAATTTGAATTTAACTACAATCTTGAGTTATGTAGTCAGTCAGTTCAGTCGCTCAGTCATGTCCAACTCTTTGACCCCACGGACTGCAGCATGCCAGGCTTCCCTGTCCATCATCAACTCCTGGAGCTTGTTCAAACTCATGTCCATCCAGTCAGTGATGCCATCCAACCATCTCATCCTCCATCATCACTTTCTTCTGCTTTCAATCTTTACCTGCATCAGGGTTTTTTCCAATGAGTCAGTTCTTCGCATCAGGTGGCCAAAGTCTTGGAGTTTCAACTTCAGCATCAGTCCTTCCAGTGAATATTCAGGACTGATTTCAATTTAAGTCTGAATTGGGCAATAAGGAGTTCATGAACTGAGCCACAGTCAGCTCCCCGTCTGGTTTTTGCTGACTGTATAGAGCTTCTCCATCTTTACCTACAAAGAATTTAATCCTCCTGTTGATGGGATTGTTGGAGTAGGGAGTAAATCAATACCTGTAAAACCCTTACAACAGATCTTTGATAAACTCTTACTAAGTTTTACAGAGGTCTGTTTTATAACAAGCAGAAAGATAATGTGATTCAGAATCAGACAGTTTTGTTTTTAATTCCCAGTTCTGTACTTCTAGTCATATTAAATTCTCCAACCCTCAGTTTCTTCAGCTTTGAGTGTAGTTTTACTTGTCTTAGTAGTTATAGTAAAGGTCAGTGATGATACATGTAATACGATGCTTGTTATATGATAGATACTTAATAAATGACAATGTATATTAACTTAATTGTGTAAGTATGAAGATTCCAAATTATTAATAGCTGACTGATTTAGTCAGTCTGGCCAACAAAAAAATGTACAATTATGGGTTGATTTACTCAAATCTCCTCTGAGACCTGTCTTGTAAAATCTGTTGAATATATGTCTAACTAGTGAATTTCTGCTTGCCTTTCAAGAAAGGCTTACTTTCTCTTTGCCAGTTTGGGGCTTCCATTCTAGTGGAATAAGCTGAGAATCATGATTTCACAGATTTCATAATAACTGGAAACAGGCTGAAATGTAAGTAAGCTAACACTCTCATTCACAGATGTGGTCAGGGAGGTCCAAAAACTTTAAACTATCCCCCAGAGTTGTACAGCTATTTGCTCAATAGTTTGTACAGCTATTTCTTCCAGGAAGCTGAACTGACTCCAGCCCATGATGTTCCTTCTATTACTTTGTATTTGGCATTTATTACATATACCTTTTGTATATTTGTTTATATATCTTCAGAGTTGCTCTACAGCTTCTCAGATGTACATGTGATTTTTCTCCAAGTTCTAAGGTTCTTGAAAGCAAGGATCTTGGGGTCTTCTCCTTTAAATCTTTCCAAAAAAACACAGTAGAGTTATGAAAAAAAAAAAAAGCCTGTTTAATCAGTGAAAGAATTGTTATAAGTTCCACAGTAGAGTTAAAATTCTAGCATGTAGGGTATCTTAGTCAGCTTGGGCTTCCATAATAAAACACCATAGACTGAGTGGCTTAAACAACAAAAATTAATTTCTCACAGTTCTGGATGCTGGAAAGTCCAAAATCAGGGTGACAGCAAGGTTGAGTTTTTTGAGGGTTCTCTTCATAGCTTGCAGATGGCCTCCATATTACTGTGTCCTCAGACAGAGAGAGCCAGCAGGCTCTCTGGTATCTCTTTTTAAAAGAAAACTAATCCAGTCCTGAAGGTCTCAACCCTATGGCCTCTATATCTGATCATATCCCTAAGGCCCCATCTCCAAATCCCTTCAGATTGGGGGTTAAATCTTCAACCTGTGAATTATGGGAGCATATAATTTAGTCCATAGTATAGGGACAAGTTTTCTAATATAATTAAGCATTCCCATTCAGATCAGTCTTTTCACATCTAGAAATTTCAGACATTAAAATTCAACAACCACATAAATGCGTGACCATAACTTTCTGAGCTGGTTCTATTATTTCATTGTTCATATTATTACCCAATTTTGGAATGCTTTAGTAACAGTTGTTTGAATGGAGAACAGAAAACACATCTTCTATTCCTAAAATTCTTGATATGAACCAGTAGATTTCCTTGCCTCCTATTCTCCAATTACCACAATCATGAGCAAACATATATGTCATACTGTGATTTTGACGAGGCCATTTTCACTAAACATTAACAAAAGTTAAATGTAAAGCTTTTAAAATTGCTAAGTAATGTGTGATCCAGACTTTCTCAGTCCTTTCCTTAATTAAACATGCTGTCTGATCTTAATCAGTGATTGCTGTTTCTTGGTTTCATGGGTATGTTAAGGTGAAGGTTATCTGAGTTAGAAACCAGGTGTAAAGGGGCCAGAACTAAGATCAAGGTAATAGAAAGAGCTAATGCCATGGATGTATGTTCATGTTCAGTTCAGTTCAGTCACTCAGTCGTGTCCGACTCTTTGCAACCCCATGAATTGCAGCACGCCAGGCCTCCCTGTCCATCACCAACTCCCGGAGTTCACTCAGACTCATGTCCATCGAGTCAGTGATGCCATCCAGCCATCTCATCCTCTGTCGTTCCCTTCTCCTCCTGCCCCCAATCCCTCCCAGCATACTGGCATAATAAAAAAAAATTATTCTACGTTGTAATAGATGTGCATTTACTATACCAAACAACTATATCAAATAGACATCAACAAAANAGTGATGCCATCCAGCCATCTCATCCTCTGTCGTTCCCTTCTCCTCCTGCCCCCAATCCCTCCCAGCATACTGGCGTAATAAAAAAAAATTATTCTACGTTGTAATAGATGTGCATTTACTATACCAAACAACTATATCAAATAGACATCAACAAAACGTTTTAGTCAGTACTTACCATTAATAAGAATAGTCATATCGTAGTATTGGGCTAGAAAAAATGGTTGAAAATATTTCACCTCATTCTCTCTGTAGTTTTTGTTCGACATATTCTCAATGACCTGAACATAAAGTCATTTAAATTAAGATTATATATTAATATATTATTGATATACATATTTATATATCTTGAAAATAAAAATGAACAAATGAATGTGATTGGTTTTTCTTTCCCAAATTAAGGGACTTGTATTAGCAGCAATTTATCAAGGTCTTATACTGAAGAATTCAGTAATTTACAGATTCTCCAAATTATTTAGATTAAGTTCACTTTCATCTCTGTAAATACCTGATGTATTCATACACTAATGCTTGTAGATTTCAGGTGTACTTTAAATCTTCTGATTTCTCTATTAAAGATTAGACTAATTTAGACTATATAAAGCAGTGTATTAAAAAAAAATTATCAGGATTAGAAATAAGGGTTAGAATCTTGCTATCATGAGAATCCGGCTTCCCAGATGGTGCTACTTGTAAAGAACCTGCCTGCCAATGCAGGAAATATAAGAGACATTGGATTTGATCCCTGGGTTGAGAAGATCCCGTGGAGGAGGGCCTGGCAACACTCCAGTATTCTTGCCTGGAAAATCCCACGAACAGAGCTTTCTGATGAGCTACAGTCCACAGGGTCTCAAAGATCAGACACAACTGAAGCAACTTAGCATGCACACATGCATCCTGAATATCTTAAATGTAATTAAGGAAGGGTTATTGATTTCACACAAGTGAAACCAACTCTGATTAGTTTAATGGAAAGATAAATTATTGAAAAGGTATTTCTTACCTTTCAGAACCAGCAGGAAGGCTGGGCAGGGCAAAAGGGAAACCAGGCAGCCAGGAATAAAGCCACCAGAACATCATGCTCTCAGCCTGGTTAGAAAATTGTCTCTGTTGCGAGGACCACTGGATATGCCCTGCTGAGTTGCTGGAATTCAGTGAAGCTGCCACTGTGGTCACTGAACTGTGGCTATTCCTACCACCACCCTGTTTCTGAGGATTTGTACACTGTCAGTACAGAAGCACTGTCTAGGGCAGGCGAATCTAATTGGTACAGTGGAGATCCCAGGCTCAGGCTTTGTGACACGCCTGTGTCTGAACTGCCAAGGGTTTATGAGAACATGAATCTGGCCCTTTCAGTATCAGAAGAAAGACTTAACTAGGCCTTAGAAAGAGTCCAACNTTATTAGTAGAAAAGCCTATCTATTGGGTAAATGAAAGAAGTTGAGTTTATGAGCATTAGCAATTGACAATAAAGGGGAATATTAAAAATAAGACAAACATACATGTAACTAAATTTGGAAAAAGAAGGGAAAGAGGAGAAGAGTAATGTAAAGTAACTTTAAATTCATTGAAAGATCTCATCAGACATGGGTTAAATTTAATAAATTATGATATAGTAAATGCATTCCACTTAGAGCTATGTAGTCTAACTTCAAAGGAAGTGTGAACAGAAATATTCAAGTGCTGTTACCTCTTAAGGCTTAGATTTTGTGTTGGTGTTTTATATGTATATATATATATATTATGTATAATATATATAACTATGTAGAGAGAAGAGATGAGTCAGTGATGGATATAGTGAAAGTTTATTTTATAAACTTAAGACTTTGTTGTTTTGTTTGTATATGTACATATTTATATGAAGTAAAAATATACTAAATAAAACCTACAACAAAACATCTTAACCAATATTAAGGAAATAATTTTAATGATGATAAAGTGAATTCAGGCTTCTTTTTATTGGAGTAAAAGAGATATGAAAGCAGAATAAGGGGGCACCATATTAAGAGATTAGATAATAAATAATGATACAGTTATATGATGAATTCCTTTACCATTATGAAATATGTTTTAAATATTTTATTGACTGCATATCGGTTAAAACTATGTTTGGATCATGAAACAGAAAACTCCAAAAGAACAGTCATTTAGTTATAGAAATTAAACTTTCTGACTCATAGAAGAAGCCTGGGGATAAACAGACCAATACTGTTGTGGACTTCAGTTTCCTGTCTTCCAGCTGTCATTCTAAGAACATGGCTGCTAGGCTCAGAACATGACTGCACCTCAGATCATGGCTGCTACTTTCTCTCTCTCTCTTTTTTTAAGAATGCTTTTTAAAAAGCAGACTCAGAAGAAATGGTATCTGCCTCCTAGACAGAAGGTGTGTACGCTTACTGAGAATGAAAATTTTAACTCCATGAGTGCTGATATTACCTGGGCTTCTTCTCATAGCCCTAGGGAAGGGCTTGGAATTGGTTTTCAGAAAACTAAGAAAAAGAAATACTGATATTCTGACCACTACTATTGCTATGAGAAATAAAGGTCTATCTATGTCCCAGGCAGCTCATATCTTCAGCTAGCTTCTGAGAGACTGTGGTAGGCTAACTTGCTTGCTTTCAGGAAGTTTGAAATCTCAGAAACTTTGCAGTTCTTGGCATTCTCACACAATATTTTGGGTAATATTCCTTTGTACATAACTTAGGCACATAAGCACACCTAGCCCCAAAGGAGGCTGGGAAATGTTATCATTTAGCTTAGCACTAAAATTGGTATCCCTGTTGGCTCAGACAGTAAAGAATCTGCCCCCAATGTAGTTTGATCCCTCCGTTGGGAAGATACTCTGAAGAAAGGCATGGCACCACACTCCAGTTTTCTTGCCTGGACAAGAATTCCATGGACAGAGGAGCCTGGCGGACAGCAGTCAATAGAGTCACAAAGAGTTGGATGTGATTGAGTGACTAACACTTTCACTTCAAAATTGGTATATCATTACCAATGGAGGGGGCTGATAGATTTACTAGTAGGACACAAAAACTCACTGCTGTTTCCTAAATATGTTTGTTCACAATTTATTTTTAAGTGGAAAAAAAATGCATGTGTGTATGCAGAAATAGGTCACAGTTTAAAGAATTTATAACAAAGGTTCATAGAAATTTTGTCTGGGTGGTGAAGGTACATTAGCTTGCTAGAGCTGCTATAGAAAATATCATTATCTAGGTGGCTTAAACAATAGAAGTTTATTGTCTTATAGTTTTGGAGGCTAGATATCTGAGATCAAAGTTCCAGTAACGTTGGTTTATTCTGAGAGTTAGGAGGGAAGGATCTGTTTCTGCACTCTCACCTTGGCTTATAGATAGCCATCTTCTGCCTAGGCCTTCTCATGTGATATTCTCCCTCTGTGCATGCCCCTCTGTCCAAAATTTCTTTGTTATTTTTTTAATAAGAACACAGTCACATTGGGTTAAGACCCACTCTCGTGATCCCATTTTACTACAACTAATTACATCTGCAAGGAACCTATTAATATTTCCATATAAAATCACATTTTGAGAGACTGGCAGTTAGGATTTCAAAATATGAACTTTGAAGGAGTATAACCCATAACTAACAGTATGAAAGATTTTTTCTTTATTTGTTCTCTCCAAGTAATATTATATTGCTTTTTAAATTATTACTTGATAATTTTAAAAGATACTTTTAAAAAATAGAAGTCCAGAATGTTTTATGTGTTTATTATGTAACAATATTCTTAATAATCTCAAACTATGGTTTAATGTTACCCACATTTTAAAAAAATATTTAGTGAAAGATGTTTAGTATCTATATCAATAAGTAGATGACTGCTTCCAGATTTGCCACAACAGGTTGTTGCTCCTCTCTTCTAGTATGTTTTTATAATCTGTGTTCTATTTTGCTTTGCCTTACCAGTTTGTTTAAATCCTCAAGGCTCCATATATTCACAAAATTATCCACCGCATATACTTAGTCCTTGAACTTGTATCATACAATAGAAGTGTCTTCAACTCTGAGACTTAAATCATGTACTGTGTTTCTGACTTCAGTGCTGAATTGGTGGGAAATCTATCAGCTATGCTTCACTCCTGGTGACTCAGACACTGAGTGGGAGTTTGTGAGTGATGACTTTTCCAGTAGAATGTGAAGGTAATTGTAACAGTTTGACACACAAGAACAAAGTGACTGCTTTAGGCATGAGGACATAGGGAACCAACCAAGATAAAAGGAAGACTTGAAAACAAAGACTACATTCTGAACTAGTTCTTTCCAAGTACTTTACTGTGGAAGAGAACTTGTAAATGAATAACCACTATTGAATAGCTGCCATAGAAACAAACAGAGAGCTATTCTACTATTAGTTGCATTTTCACTCAAAGGTTACTTATTTGTTCCTGAAAACTCAAATATCCCATATCACCCGAAGTATGGAATGGAGAGGAATGCTTAAGTAACCAACTTAGACCAAAAGAAGAGGTAAGAAACGGGATAATGAAGGAGAAAATTTGACCACAAATGAGGAAGTTTAAAGCCAAGGACGAGAAAGGAATGGAGGAGAAGCAAGCTCACATTTGATGTGGGGAAAAGTGTGGTTCATTTTTCTAAGCCCCAGAATAAAATATTAAAGTTAACATGATATTCAAGATTATGTAAAGATGGATCATTATATTCTTAGAAGTACCATTCCCATATAGCAATATTTGTGTGTTTTTAACTCTGGTTACCATAAAAGACTAGAGCTTCATGTAAATATTCTTTTGTTTGACATCAGCAATATGGTGGAACTTTTAAACATCAATCTCCTTTTGGCAATTTAATACTGTATGCATAGTTATGTGTCTGACTTGTTTTTTTTATTTAGAAACAAATTATTTTTATAATTTTATTAATTTTAAAAAGAAATTTTATCTCTCATAAATCTGGTTTATTTACTTATTCTCCAGTCAATCTCTAGTGTTATTTTCTGTTTCCTGTAAAACTTCCACTGACAACTACTGCAAACCTCCCATGAGAAATCACACAGAAAATCAAAGGATTTCACAAAACTTGTCATTTTGGTTAATAGCATGTTAGATAAATTACAATTGAGTTATATTTATTAAGAATTGATACATTCAGTTAATTTTTAAAATTTATTGTGTTTTTCCATAATGAATGATTCAATATTAGTTTCTTAAAGACTCCTCTCAAATTTCAAAGGTGAGTCAAAACTTCAATAGAAACTTCAACCTCAAGGGTTCAGGTATGGAACTATATAATACTATTTATATTTAAAATATAGAGTAAATGGAATTTTATATAAGCAATACTTTACATTCTGTTGGCTTCTAAGAAGCATGACTCACACAGAGTCTAAATGTGTCCTTTATATTCTACTCTGTCCATTTGAAGACCTGTTTCAATGTTAATAACTCAAGCCAGGAGGGATTTATCATTTTCCAAGCTTTAAAACAAGTGTATCTGAGAAAATAAAATCTTTTTAATCAAATCTCATAAATAATAATTTTAATCTGAGTGAGATGCTTCAATCATATAAAAGAGGAAAAAGAGCCAACTCCTTTAAAAAATACTAAAGAGAAATGTTCTGATATGATAGATACTGTTAGGTATCTATATTTTATATCCCAACTTCTTCTCCCCTTTTGATTTAAACAAAAGCATACATTGCATATTTGATACCTAAGTAGATCATTTTTAAATAACTCCTACATTTCCACAACATATCAGTAATAATCCTGTAACAACCACTAATAATCATTTAAGTAATTTTTAAATTCAAAAGCAAGCATGAATTTTAAAGAGAATAACATTTAAACTTTAAAATATTATTCAAATTCAATAAAATATTTTGTATTATTTGAAATATATACTTAATTGCTACACCCCAAACTACACTGCCCCTGTCATATGCACTATCTATTTAACCTAAAAAAAAAGTAAATACTCACCTGGTTACATAGAATGATAGAATTAAACTTACTTTTTTGCCTTTTTTTTTTTTTTTTCATTTTTATAGTCACTCTGCTTTCACCATTTGCTTAGAATCTGCTATTTTAAATGCAAGACAATGTAAATACATGTGGGGGGTGTAGACAAGATCTTTACCCAGAATGAACTTGAATGATTCAGAAACATTAGGAACTTAGTATAGGACAAACACATGTCACAGAGTCTGTGCCTGTGTTTATGTTGAAGAATACAGATTATAAAAGAGTTGGTTTAAAAATACTTGGGAAGAATCTCAAAGTTACTTTCCCAATAAATAATATGTGCTTGTATGATGTGAAAAGTTTATATTTAAAAAGCCTACTTGATTTGCTGGGAATTTTTCAGATCTGTTCAACATTAAAAGCACAGATATAGATTTTTCTTTTTAACCTTGAAAAATGATCTACTGAATTTATATTAGGTTATCTGCAAAACTAGATCAGAGGATGCTAATCCATGAGAAATGGTGTCTCCTCCTCCTATTTTTTTCCATCCTTTAAAACCAATAAATGCATATTATTTAGCCATGCTTGCTTTGGGTAATAACCAGCATGGGGTGTTGCAATGCATTGAGTCTGCTTTCTAAGGAAGTACAATACTTTACATTTTTAATGCATTACTGAGCAGAGGTCAAATAGAGTAGTTCTAACAAAACACATCACAGCAAATCAAACTACCCACACTATAGTAGCTCAATATGCCCTATGTATATTTCTCCCACATTATCAAGTGGATCATCAATCTCTTAGCCAACATAAGCCCAGCTGTAAATTTATGGTATTATGCTTCCTGACATGTTCCTGCTCAGTTATTATGATTGTCCCTAATATATGATCACTCAACAACAACAACAAAAACAACAATATATTTATTTTGATTGCCAGATTAACCTAAAATGATTAATGAGAACTTGGGTAAGCCACATATACTATCAAAAATAGTGTTTGCCCAATAGAAGAGTTATAATTATTCATCTGGTTTTCTTTAAATTTCTTTAGAGCTGTATAACTAAATCAGTAACCAGGGATATCATCTTGAGTAGATGTAATTCATGTCAGATGGTAGAATTTACAAATCCCTAAATTGAAAATTTTAAAATTGCACAAAAGCAAATAAGATAATTAGAAATTCTATAACTGAGAAAGTAAATATGTCACTTAGTGCATGATGAATAGCCTATATATAAATATTACCTAAAGGTAGTTCATTTTCCTTGCTGTTTAATATATGTTTGGAGACATTTATAAATATGTGTATGTACATATACACACACACACACACGTATATATATAATTTTAAGAACAAAACTGATACCACATTTCAACTACAAATGAGAATATTTGAAGAGTCTGTGGCTTATTTGAACAATTCTCTCATGGATATATGATTTTATTTTCATACAGCAAAATTTTAGGTTTAGATTTTGTTCCATCTTCTTTTCAATAAATCTAAGCATCTAATGTGTACATATAACATCTAACACATGTACATGTATGTTTAATTTAAAAATACATCTATTAGGCAATTATTTAATAACATTTGCGCATTATACATGTTTTGAGGATATGAAATGAGTAGGATACGAATCCTAGTTTAAAGAACTTTCAGTCTAGTGAGGAAATAATATTGTTTAGATAAGGTGTTTTGTTTCTCTTTACATAACACAATTAGGAAGTATGCAATTCAGGCACCTTAAAAACTCATATTCTCTTAATCAATGAGATATAGTCAATGACTTATATCTCATTGATATATATGTGTGTATGTATGTGTATCTGTGTATGTGTGTGTATATATATATATAAGTATTGTTAATTTNGGTTTTGCCATACATCAACATGAATCTGCCACAGGTATACACGTGTTCCCCATCCTGAATCCCCCTCCCTCCCTATACTATCCCTCTGGGTCGTCTAAGTGCACCAGCCCCAAGCATCCAGTATCATGCATCGAACCTGGACTGGCGATTCATTTCATATACTAACGCATATATATGGAATTCAGATATTCTTTTTTAGATTATTTTCCAATACAGACCATTTCAAGATATTGAGTATAGTTTCAAGGCTATACAACAGGTCCTTATTATCTACCTATTTTTTATATAACAATGTTTATTTACTAATAATTTACCTACTACCTAATTTACTCTCCTACCCTTCCATGTCCCTTTTGGTAATCATAAGTTTGTTTCTAAGACTGTGAGTCTAATTCTAAAAGTTAATTTGTACAATTATGTGAGATTTCACATATCATATGATATGTGATACTTGTCTTTCTCTGACTTACTTCACTTAATATGATAATCTTTAGACCCATCCTTGATGCTGCAAATCACATTATTTCATTCTTTTTTATGGTTAATATTCATCATGTATATGTCTTTCAGTTATGTCCAACTCTGCAACCACATGGACTGTAGACCACCAGGCTCCTCTGTCCATGGAATTCTCTAGGCAAGAATAGTTGAGTGAGTAGCCATTCCCTTCTCCAGGGAATCTTCCCAACCCAGGAATTGGACCCAGGTCTCCTTCATTGCAGGCAGATTCTTTACCTTCTGAGCCACAGGGGAAGCCCTATGTATATGTATCACGTCAGTTTTACCTATCCGTCTGTCAGAAGATATTTAGGTTGCTTCATGTCTTGCCTATTGTTAATAGTGCTGCTATGAGCATTGGTGTGCATATATGTTTCAAACTAGAGTTTTCTTTGGATATATGCCCAGGAGTGGGACTGGAGGATCATATGGTAACTCTATATGCTTTTTAAGGAACTTCCATACCCTTCTCCACAGTGACTGTACCATCTAACTCAAATTATTTTGACATGTTCTAAAGATTCATGGGAAATGGAGTACGTCAAGGCTGTATATTGTCATCCTGCTTGTTTAACTTATGTGCAGAGTACATCATGAGAAATGCTGGGCTGGAGGAAGCACAAACTGGAATCAACATTACTGGGAGAAATATCGATAACCTCAGATATGCAGAGGACACCACCCTTATGGCAAAAAGTGAAGAAGAACTAAAGAGCCTCTTGATGAAAGTGAAAGTGGAGAGTGAAAAAGTGGGCTTAAAGCTCAACATTCAGAAAACGAAGATCATGGCATCTGGTCCCATCACTTCATGGGAAATAGATGGGGAAACAGTGGAAACAGTAGCTGACTTTATTTTTTTGGACTCCAAAATCATGGCAGGAGGTGATTGGAGCCATGAAATTAAAAGATGCTTACTCCTTGGAAGGAAAGTTATGATCAACCTCGACAGCATATTCAAAAGCAGAGACATTAGTCTATCAACAAAGGTCCATCTAGTCAAGGCTGTGATTTTTCCAGTGGTCATGTATGGATGTGAGGGTTGGACTGTGAAGAAAGCTGAGCATCAAAGAATTGATGCTTTTGAACTGTGGTGTTGGAGAAGACTCTTGAGAGTCCCCCGGACTTCAAGGAGATCCAACCAGTCCATCCTAAAGGAGATCAGTCCTGGGTGTTCATTGGAAGGACTGATGTTGAAACTGAAACTCCAATACTTTGGCCACCTGATGTGAAGAGCTGATTCATTTGAAAAGACTCTGATGCTGGGAGGGATTGGGGGCAGGAGGAGAAGGGGACGACAGAGGATGAGATGGTTGGATGGCATCACTGACTTAATGGACATGGGTTTGGGTGGACTCCGGGAGTTGGTGATGGACAGCTAGGCCTGGTGTGCTGCAATTCATGGGGTCGCAAAGAGTTGGACAGAACTGAGTGAGTGAACTGAACTGGAATGAAAGATTCATGGTGGATACCTGACCTGGCCACTGCAAATAATAAAAATTAGGCTATCTCCTGAAAATAAAGAATGTTATACTCTATAAGAGTATAATACTGTATGTAAAAATATTATACTCTATAAATTAGTTTCACTTATAATAAGACATTGCTAATTTTCATATTGTATTTATAATCCATCAAGTAATATTCTATGTATGTAATTGCATATTAACTCACAACCAATCTATGAGGTAGAAACTATAATTATTCTCACTCTACAGATGAGGATACTAACATTCAGAAAGGTTAAATTAATTGTCCAAGTTCATAGGACTAATAAGTGGCAAAACTGGATACTCAGATATCATTGCTCTAGCATGTATTTTCTTAATACATTGTCTCATGAAGAAGTTTAATAATTTAAAATAAATGTGTATACTTTTTTACAGCGTTTTCCTAAGATTTCTGTGCTTTTTAAATAATTTAAAATTTTACATACTGTAAATTTTTGTTATGTACTTCTATGAATTTTAATATGTTCTTATATTGGTGTAACCACCACCAAGAATGGATACAGGACAATTCTGTTACTTCCAAATTCCCTCATATCGCCATTCACAGTCAAGCATTTCCTTCAATCCTACCAACAATCACTGATACATCTCTTTCTTTAGTTTTTCTTTAAGAGAATGCCATATTCTCTTACATTATACATTATATAATCTTTAGACTGACATTTTCACTTAGCATAATGCATTTGAGATTCATTCAAGTTGTTTCATGTATCAATAGTTCATCCTTTTATTGCTAAGTTGTATTTTATTGTTAAGTTGTATTTTATTGTATGGATGAACCACAGTTTATTATATATTCACAAATTGAAAGATATTTGAGTTGTTTTCCTATTTTGGACCAATAATAACGCTATTTGTATGAATAATGCTATTTTTGTAACAAACCTTTCATTTTTCAAGGACAGGGTTTCTCAACCTCAACACTGTTACATTTGTACTGGTTAATTCTTTATTATGGGGATTATAGGATGTGTTGTAGCATCCCTGGCCTCTACCAATTAGAGACCAGTAACATAAAGAGGTATGACAAACAAAAATAACTCAAGACCAATAGATATTCCCTCAACATTATTCTAGGATAAATACCTAAATGTGGATTATGGAGTCATATCAGATATTTAACTTAAAAAAAATGGTACAACTTTATTCCAGAGCAGTTGTATCAATTTGCATTCCCACCAGCAAAAAGCATCCTCAGCAGCCCATGACTTTGTTAACTTTTTTTTCTTTTTTCTTTGTTACTTCAAAAAGAACTAGCTTGATTAAATTTATAAATTTATAAAATCATTTGAAATTTTAATTAGGTTCTATGAAGCCTCGCTGGTGGCTCAGAGGTTAAAGCGTCTGCCTCCAATGCGGGAGACTTGGGTTCAATCCCTGGGTCAGGAAGATCCCCTGGAGAAGGAAATGGCAACCCACTCCAGTATCCTTGCCTGGAAAATCCCATGAACTGAGGAGCCTGGTGGATTGCAGTCCACAGGGTCACAAAGAGTCGGACACGACTGAGTGACTTTACTTACTTACTTATGAAGCCTTTAAATCAATTTAGGGAAAATTGCCTTTTTTTGGCTTTATCATACTGTATAGAGCCACTAATACAATGTTGAGTAGCACTGAAAAGATAGACCAGTTCAGTTCACTTCAGCCACTCAGTCCTGTTTGACTCTTTGCGACCCCATGGACTGCAGCATGCCAGGCCTCTCTTCCGTCACCAGCACCCGGAGCTTGTTCAAACTCATGTCCATCCAGTTGGTGATACCATCCAACCATCTCATCCTCTGTCGTCCCCTTCTCCTCCTGCCCTCAATCTTTCCCAGCATCAGGGTCTTTTCTAGTGAGTCAGCTCTTCTCATCAGGTGGCCAAAGTATTGGAGTTTCAGCTTCAGCATCAGTCCTTCCAATGAAGAATCAGGACTGATTTCCTTTAGGATTGACTGTTTGATCCCCTACAGTCCAAGGGACTCTCAAGTCTTCTCCAACACCACAGTTCAAAAACATCCATTCTTCTGTGCTCAGCTTTCTTTATAGTCCAACTCTCACATCCATATATGACTACTGGAAAAATCATAGCTTTGACTAGACAGACCTTTGTCAGCAAATTAATGACTCTGCTTTTTAATATACTGTCTAGGTTGATCATAGCTTTTCTATGGACCAAGAGTCCTTTGATTTCATGGCTGTAGTCACCATCTGCAGTGATTTTGACTCAACACTCAACTCAACATTCAACTCGACACTCAACATTCAAAGAATAGATACCCTTGCCTTATTCTGCTCTTAGGAAAAAAACATTCAATTTTCACCGTTAATTGTGAAGGTAGATTCAGTTATTTGTTGATGTCCTTTATCAGGTTCAGAATTTTCTTTCTGTCTCTAATTTCCAGGGAGTTTTTATAGTGAATGGACAATGAATTTTATCCATCTGTGTTGAGATGATTAGGTGTTTTTACTTCATTTAATATGTAATATGTGATTTTAATATGTTGGGTTTTTTTAAATGTTGAAGTAATTTTGCAGTTTGGAGATAAACTCCATATGATCATGATGTATCATTCTTTTTTATTTATTGTATTCACTTGGCTAACATTTAGTTGACATTTTGTTTTCATGAAGAATATTGGACTGCACTGTTTTCATTTACTGCCTTTATCTAGTTTTGATATTAAAGTAAAGGTTACCTTATAAAATGGTTGGGAAATTTTTTTTCTGTTTTATTTTTTGGAGGAGATTTTGTAGACTTGGTACCATTTAGAAAGTTATTGGGAAAATATACTAATAAAACCATCTGGTCTTGAAGTTTTACTTTCTTAGAGGATTATAAAATATGAATTTAATCTGTCCAATAGAGAATAATTTTATTTAAATTTTATTTAAATTATTTTTGTAATCTGTGTCTTTCAAATAGTTAATCCAGTTTATCTAATTTGTTTGTTGAATGTATGCTCACAGGGTTCTTTAAAGTGTTCTGTAGTATCCTATTGATGTCTGTAATATTCTTCATTTTATTTCTGATAATGCTAATTGGGTCATCTTTTTTACCCCACTCGTTTTGACTAGATCCAGTTGATCTTTTCAGTCAAGCATCTTTTGATTTAATGCTTTTCCCTAAGGTTTTATGTTTTCAGTGTCATCAATTTCTCCTCTTATTATTATTTTCTTCCTTCTGTGTGGGTTGAGTTTTGTTTGCTCTTTATTTCTAGTTTCTAAGGTAGGAAGCTTAGCTTGTTGGTTTGATTTCTTTTTTCTTTCTGCTGCTGCTGCTGCTGCTGCTAAGTCGCTTCAGTCGTGTCCAACTCTGTGCGACCCCATAGACGGCAGCCCGTTGGGCTCCGCCATCCCTGGGATTCTCCAGGCAAGAACACTGGAGTGGGTTGCCATTTCCTTCTCCAGTACATGAAAGTGAAAAGTGAAAGTGAAGTTGCTCAGTCGTGTCCGACTCAGCGACCCCATGGACTTCAGCCTACCAGGCTCCTCCATCCATGGGAGTTTGCAGGCAAGAGTACTGGAGTGGGATGCCATTGCCTTCTCCTTTTTCTTTCTAACATAGTATTTAAAATACAGATTTCCTTCTATGCAATTTTTTATCTACATCTCTCAGTTTTGGGTATGTTACGTTTCCATCTTTATTCAGAACAGATATTTTATTTTTTATTTCACTTGTTAACTTATTCTTTGACTTGAAGATTATTCAGAAATATATTGTTTACTATCAAAATAACTTGAGTTTTAACATATACCCTTCTGATTAAAAAAAAATCATTATGGTCATGGTATATAATTTTAATCTTTTAAATTTAATAAAATCTGTTTTCTGATCCAGAATATGCTTTTCTCTTGGTGAATGTTCATGTGTACCTGAAAAGGATGTGCATTCTTTCTGATATTGGATGGAGTGCTCTTTATATGACAAGTTGGTTGAGGTTTTCCATATTCTTACTGATTTTCTGTCTACCTGTTCCATTGATTACTGAGAAATGAGCATTGAAATCTCTAATTGAAGTTGTGGTTTTGCCTAATTTCTCCTTTT
>SJYX01012180.1:262899-295751 GCA_006410675.1 Oreotragus oreotragus
AAAAAAAACATGTTTTAATACTTGAGTTTTGTGCCTTATTCATTCTAAATATTGATATCTGGTTGTTGTTGTTGTTCAGTTGCTAAATCATGTCTGGCTCTTTGTGACCCCATAGACTACAGCATGCCAGGCTTCCCTGTCCTTCACTATCTCGTGGAGTTTGCCCAAGCTCATATCTATTGAGTCAAATGATGCCATCCAACCATCTCTTCCTCTGTCGACTCCTTTTAATCCTACTCTCAGGATCAGGATCTGATCCCAGCATCAGGATCTTTTCCAGTGAGTTGGCTTCTTCATATCAGGTGACCAAAATTTTAGTTTCACCTTTAGCATCAGCACAGCTTTAGCATTAGTCCTTCAAATGAATATAAGGATTGATTTCCTTTAGGACTGATTGGTTTAATCTCCTTGCAGTCTAAAGGACTCTCAAGAGTCTTCTCCAGCAATACAATTCGAAAGCATCAGTTCTTTGGCATTCAACCTTCTTTATGGTCGAACTCTCACATCCACACATGACTACTGGAAAACCATAGCTTTGACTATGTGGACCTTTGTTGGCAAAGTGATGTCTCTGTTTTTTAACATGTTGTCTAGGTTTGTCACAGCTTTTCTTCCAAGGAGCAAGTGTCTTTTAATTTCATGGCTGCAGTCACTGTCNCATGACTACTGGAAAACCATAGCTTTGACTATGTGGACCTTTGTTGGCAAAGTGATGTCTCTGTTTTTTAACATGTTGTCTAGGTTTGTCACAGCTTTTCTTCCAAGGAGCAAGTGTCTTTTAATTTCATGGCTGCAGTCACTGTCCACAGTGATTTGGAGCCCAAAAAATAAAATTGCCATTTTTTCCCCATCCATTTGCCACGAAGTGATGGGACCAGATACCATGATCTTAGTTTTTCTGAATGTAGAATTTTAAGCCAGCTTTTTTACCCTCCTCTTTCACTTTCATCAAGAGGCTTTTTAGTTCCTCTTTACTTTCTATCATTAGCATAGTATCATCTGAATATCTGAGGTTGTTGATATTTCTCCCAGCAATCTTGATTCCAACTTACTTTTGAGTCATCCAGCCCAGCATTTCACATGATGTACTCTGCATGTAAGTTAAATAAACAGGTGACAATATGTGGCCTTGATGTATTCCTTTCCCAGTTTGGAATTGGTCCATAGTTCCATAACTGGTTCTAACTGTTGCATCTTAACCTTCATACAGGTTTCTCAGGAGGCAGGTTCGATGATCTGGTATACCAATCTTGAGAATTTTCTGCAGTTTGTTGTGATCCACACAGTCAAAGGTTTTAGTGTAGTCAATGAAGCAGAAGTAGTTTTTTTTTTCTGGAATTCCCTTGCTCTTTCTATGATTGAGCAGATGTTGGCAATTTGAACTCTTTCTTCTACCTTTTCTAAATCCAGCTTGTATATATGAAAGTTCTTGATTCATGTACCTTTGAAGCCTAGCTTGAAGAATTTTGAGCGTTATCTTGCTAGCACATGAAATGAGTGCAGTTTTACATGAGGCAGTTGGAACATGTTTCAGCATTGCTTTCTTTGGGATTGGGATGAAAACTGAGTTTGCCAGTCCTGTGGCCATTGCTAAGCTTTCCAAATTTGCTGGCATATTGAATGCACTACTTTAACAGCGTTATCTTTTAGGATTTTAAAAAGTTCAGCTGGAATTCTATCACCTCCATTAGCTTTGTTCATAATAATGCTTCCTAACGCCCACTTGACTTCACACTCCAGGATGTTTGGTTCTAGGTGAATGACCACACCATCATGGATATCCGGGTCATTAAAACCTTTTTTGTACAGTTCTTCTTTGTATTTTTTCCACCTCTTCTTAATCTCTTCTGCTTCTGTTATTTCTTTCCTTTATTGTGTCCACCTTTGCATTAAATGTTTCCTTGGTATCTCCAGTTTTCTGAGGAGATCTCTAGTCTCTCCCATTCTATTGTTTTCCTCTATTTCTTTGCATTGTTCACTTAAGGCTTTCTTATCTCTCTTTGCTGTTCTCTGAAACTCTGCATTCAGTTTGGTGTATCTTTCTTTTTCTCCATTGTCTTTTGCTTCTCTTTTTTTCTTAGCTATTTATAAGACCTCCTCAGACAACCACTTTGCCTTCTTGCATTTCTTTTTCTTTGGGATGGTTTTGGGCACTGCCTCCTGTACAGTGTTACATACTGATATCTTGATATATATTGAAAATTAAGCAAATGAGGATCATATGTAATGAGAGTGTTTATTCCTAGAGAGTTCATTGATAATTTTTATTTAGGAAACACATGAAGCTTAAGAATCTAGTCCTGGGAAAAAATCAGCCACAACTCAGTGGTTTTTGTTTCCTCATCCCATTAGAATACTGATTTGGTTTAGCACACCATTCTCAGTCAAGCAGCAAACATTACATGAAAACTGGATTCATGTTGATGTATGGCAAAACCAATGCAATATTGTAAAATAATTAACCTCCAATTAAAATAAATAANTCAGTGGTTTTTGTTTCCTCATCCCATTAGAATACTGATTTGGTTTAGCACACCATTCTCAGTCAAGCAGCAAACATTACATGAAAACTGGATTCATGTTGATGTATGGCAAAACCAATGCAATATTGTAAAATAATTAACCTCCAATTAAAATAAATAAATTTATATTTAAATACAAAAAAAAGAAAAAAAAAACTGTAACAATGGAAAGCAGATCTCTGAGACTCCCCTCCTAAGACGGTCTGAGAACTCTCTTTTTAAAATTCTGTTAAATTCCTAGATTCTTCAATTCTTCCTATGTCACATTTCAACTACCAATTCAAATTTGAAACAGGAAAACATTCTAAAATATCAAAAATTGTCTCCTGTGAATGAGGAAGAAAATTTACAACATTAATAGTTAATACTGCAGACCAAAGACAGGGAATGAACCTATTGACTCCTTCCAACATACATATTTTAACAAGAAACATATATATCCATGATCCAGTTGTAACCAGTTTGTATGTTACCCAGGTTATTTTGTTTTCTAAAATAATCCTGCCTATGATATGATACAATAATGAAGGCCATAAATATGCTCCCCAGCCTATGGCTTGAAATGCATTATAAAATGAACTTTCTATATAAAAATATTTACTGAACGAGAAGAAAATATTAACATAAGACTTGTATTATTACATTATGAAGCTTGTGATGCATTTTTTTTTATGCTCGTAAAGAAGAAGTCATCTTATAAAGTCATCCTTCATCATAAAGGAGAAGTCGTCTTAAAATAGTTTGGGTTTGTCTCCTTTCCCATTTTCATACCTAAGTATAATAATCACACACAAAAATCCACATGGGGATTTATGTTTTTCAAAAGGTTCCCTTTTCATATTCCTAATTTATAATGTATTTGAAATAGTGTTATTATTTCCTTGACATTTGGAGCTTTTCACATGAACATATGTATTGTGATCTAGAAAAAACTGCTTATAAACCAATGAAACATTTTGACAGCTGATTTACTTTCACATGCCATACATCTCTATTGTTAGCTTGTATATAAGTTTTGGGTTTGTGATTAGTTCTAGTGGTGGCTAATTTTACTTTTAATAATTTAAACAGTTCCTGGTATACCTTCTCTATCTTCCTTTTTATATTCATTAATACTCATGTCTTATCAAACACTCCTGAAAGAATTTTTTTACTCACTGAGGTTTTACTAAGTTTCTGGGCAAGAATCCATATCAAATAAAGTGACACATTCGTCTGTGATGGATTTCTGCATGCATCACTGGTGAAATCCTGGAAGGGCCACTGGAATCAATGGATCATGTTTTTTATGTTCAAGCGACAGATTGCCTAGGTTCATCACACACTGGAACTCTTGGTTTTGCTTAAACTTGCTTTGATTCAAATAGTCCCACACACATACAAGACAAACACTACCAAGGGATATATTTTCCTCAAGAAGCTGTGCAATACCAGCCAAAGAAAGCAAACATCAAGGAAAAAAAACCTCTTATGATGTAACTAGAACTCACTCTCAAAATTCTATTTCTCCCTCTCCTAGAGAATAATTGAAGGCAGTTCAGTGGTCAAAGGTCAATCTATACCTAAAAGGATTTATTGCAGAACATCTTGACTTTTTTTTCACCACGTTTGAAAAATAAGATTAAAAACTCCTTATTTGCCTGAAACAAAAAGAGTTCCCGCATGAGGTCAATAATCTGTCTGTCATTCTTTTCCTTCACATTCTTCCTAAAAGGGAAAGAGAAAAGCTACACTGTCTTTGGTACTGGGATTTTTTTCTTTCTTTGAAATATTCTCATTTATAAAAATGTTATAACTTTTATTCATTTTTATCAATTTAATGATATTACTGTTTATTAGAAAAGTAACTTTAGCCTGAAATAAAATTCATTAATCTTTTATACTAAATTTTAATATGAGTAGTATACTTTACTGTACACAACTCCAGGGAGTGCAATATATGTAGATTATAATTGAATGCCCACCAAGAAATTATGTAGCTAATGTAGCACTGTAGCAGTTTAAATAATCTAACAAATGACACTATCATGAAACTAAAAAGAGAAAGAGAAGAAAGAAAGGAAAGAAAAAGAAGAAAGGATATACAAAACTTTAAATTCTGTATATATGCCTCATAATATCATTTCCCTATCCTCAGAATAAAAAACCCATTTTTATTTCATTATTTTGAGTCTAGAAAACTTTCTTGGACTAAATGCAATGTGAGCCTCAAACCAAATTCTGTAAGATAGCATATAAACTTATTGTACAAACAAGTATATTGAAAGAATAATATATATATACTGTTTTGGATGATAATTTTTCCTGAGAAAATATTTTCATGAGTTAAAGGCAAACTACTTAGAAACATGTGGATTGAATTTTTTGTTCAAATACACAAGGGTTTAAAGAAATATAAGTTTGAGCATTTGGCAAAATACTTGACAAATTTTTTGAAAAGTTATCTGGCTTAAAATATGACCGAGTTCACCCATCCCTTTCAGAAACCAGCTGTTGATGTGTCATTAAAGCAGAAAAAAAAAAAAAAAAGGTCAGTTCAGCTGTGTCTGCAAGCAGGCGTGTCAGATGTAGATATTTAGGCAGGAGGTCACTTTATGTGTGTGTCTGCATTGCCAAAAAAAGAATGAAAAATGTTCAAACTCTAGTAGCAAATTTGTAAACTTATATTGGTAGGTGAGGTATTTACAGAACATAGCACATTCTTTTCAAAGCATACATTTTTGGAATGGCAACAATGAAGAATTTCATCTTCATGGAGAACCCATTTATACATTTTATGGGATGGGCAAATGTACCAAACCTGCCAGCATGAAACCAGCATGAAATAATTGGCAGCAAGGGTGAGGAAAAGAAAAAAAAAATCATTTTAATGGTGAATTTAAATCTCAGGAATTCCCAAACTGCTTCTTCCTTAGGGGAAATGCAAGCAGTGAGCCACTTGTTGAATAGAAATTTTCAATGGCTGAGATCAAAAGCAAGCCTCAGCAGTGTTGCCCAAAGGCAGGGCAGGTTGAGGAAATAAGCAGCACAGGGTTGGTTGCTTAGGTGGTTTGATTTATGAAGCTGCTGAATGACTATTTATCAGTCAACCACCATCATTCGTTATTGTCCTGAATATTAGTTTTAAAAAGTTTATAGTTTAAGCCATTGTAACACAGTTTTAATTTTCCAGTTAGTGATTTAACAGGGAATAAGTACAGGACTGCAGATGAATGAGCACTCCCCATAGTAAGCCTTGCTCAATCTACAGTTTTTCCAAGATGTGGTCTTGATACAAGGTGGTAGATATGGCCACTGATGTGCTCTGTACTCTTTCTTCAAGTGGGTATTCAACAAGGTATACTCAGAAAAACCCTAGCTTAGAAAGTAAAGTGCTCTAGTGTGGAAGGTTAAGTAAGGGACATTAAAAGAAAGGATCGTAACAGTATTATGCCTTTTATTTGGAGGTTTATAGTTTTTCAAAACTTTCAAATATATTATTCATGGATTTGATCCTTACAGCAGCCCTAGGTTCCTGACTGAACTGAGTTGCAATAATAACCATATTATTATTAACCACGAGCACACGGTGTTTATATGATTTACTGTGATGTTACTTGTAGACCCTGTCTCTATTCAAATTGTAGTAGTCATTCTTCATCTCTCCAGGTTGTTTGCTTTCATCAAGGACTGTATTAATTTCAGTTTCAGCTAAATGAGCATGTTTGATAGTTTGTTTCAAACTTCAAAGAAAGATCCAAAGTTTGTTTTCCTTGTATATGTCTTACATTTAGAAAAATAACTGTTCTTACACAGTTTCCAAGCCATGTTCTACTTGATGAGTAATTGGTGAGTCTATCGTATGGATTTTCCTTGCTGCAGGAGTGAAAAATGAGTGTGGCTCTGGACTGGGCATATTCAGTTCAGCCAACCTACAGACCCAATTTTATGACTCATTTGGAGAATGAGTGGGGCAGTTATGGTCATATCTAGACTAGTGATGACCATCAGGGGGCTCTCAAGCTCATCTAGCTTCATGTTATGATTGAAAATTTTATTTCTAATGCTGTGTTTTAGTCATTCAAATTAGAGGATTAGGAAAACCAGGGGTGGGGGGGGGAGGACCTGTCTGGCAACTAGATAGTTTTTTTAACAAGCCCATTTACTTCCACCTGAGTAAGAATAGTTCAAGGGGCAGAGAGTGAGGATTGATGGAGGACATCACTTCAGGGGAAGGACCGTATTTTACATCTTTTAGAGCTGGGACAAAAATTCACAGCAGAATGAGGCATTTAAATTCTAGGAAATAGTGTGTTAGTTCTCTTTCTGATTTCCCATTTTGAACTCCTCTTAAATGCCCAGAAAAAAAAAGAAAAACTCTACAACTTAAGAGATAAAGGTATACTTAGATACAATAGATAGAATTGCATCAGATTATATCTGCTTTCACAGTATATAGCAAAGTGTGCTAAATGAAGCAGGGAAATCTTTCTTGCTTAAGCTCTGAAATTAACATTGTATTATGTCTTTGCACCTCAATTTCCTCTTTAGTTTCTTTGAATGACTGATATATAAGGTATATACACTCACTTTGAAATTTCAAAATATTACATATATATTATGAATATATTAGAAATGCTATGAAATATATCCAAATTCTTAATTATACAGACATAATATTTAATAGCTTCAAATGCTAGGGATATTCTCCTTGACATCTTTCTATACCATAAATAGGTAAAAATATGATTCTTTTTTCTCTATAAGTTTTAATGAAAACAATTTCATATTTATTTAAACTATGAGTTTTGAACTTTTATATTTTCTTTTTTGGCATTTGTAGAAATGAAATTTAACAATGGCCTAGAGCAAGAGAAGAGCTTACAAATCGAAAATAATAGCATGATGAGTGCCACTAGGAAAACTCATTATTTTGGTAGAGATTGATGAAGCTTCAACTGTAATTCTTAATATAGATACACTTTGCAAACATTTGCCTTTTTGTTTATATCAGGCATCTGACCATTTCTGTTTTGGAGAGAATACTCTCCAGTATGAGTCTTCATGAGAAGAAATATTCTCTACCGAAATATGTAAGACAAGGGAGACAAATACAGTCTCTTCACTTCATGAGTCACCAGGGCATGGATAGTGCCCTATACTTGGCCAATCAGATCCTTATTAGAGATTTTGGATCTTAAATTTGTGAGACTAAGATGTAGAAACAGTTGCAAAGTCATTCTTGGAAAAGGGGGAATGGGAACAGGTAACAGTGATGGTAGCCTTCTGAGCCCAGCAATAGTACTGTGTGCCAAGTGGCAGAAATGTCACCTCTGTTGCTACTGATAGTTTATGAATTTGGCTATTTGTGGGCCTGGCCTTGGTTGTACTTCTTTTACTCTACTTCTCTTAGCACCTGCCTGTTTATTAAAACATTTTCAGGTGTATCCATCAGTTTGGTGAGTTACTTAATACTGATACAATATATTGTATTTTGTTTTGTTTGTGGTCATTAGTTTTTATTCTTCACAAGACTCCCACCTGATCCTTACCCAGATATCTATGTGAATGTATCTATTTGCTAGCATCTTAAGGCAACGTATAAAACAGATTCATGCTTTATTAATGATAACTCTCCCATGTACTTTAGTATCTCAGTTCAGTTCAGTCACTCTGTCATGTCTGACTCTTTGCGACCCCATGGACTGCAACACACCAGGCTTTCCTGTCCTTACCAACTCCTGGAGCTTGCTCAAACTCCTGTCTATCCAGTTGGTAATGCCATCCAACCATCTCATCCTCTATCGTCCCCTTCTCCTCCTGTCTTCAATCTTTCCCAGCATCAGGGTCTTTAACAATGAGTCAGTTCTTTGCATCAGGTGGCCAAAGTATAGGAGTTTCAGCTTCAGCATCAGTCCTGCCAAGGAATATTCAGGACTGATTTCCTTTAAGATTGACTGGTTTGATCTTCTTGCTGTCCAAGGGACTCTCAAGATTTTTCTCAAATGCAACAGTTCAAAAGCATCAATTCTCCAGTGCTCAGCTTTCTTTATGGTCCAACTTTCACATCCATACATGACTGCTGGTTAAAACCATAGCTTTGACTAGATGGACTTTTCGGCAAAGTAATGTCTCTGCTCTTTAATATGCTGTCAAAGTTTGCTGTAGCTTTTTCCTCAAGGAGCAAGCATCTTTTAATTTCATGGCTGCAGTCACCATCTGCAGTGATTTTGGAACCCAAGAAAATAAAGTCTGTCACTGTTTTCATTGTTTCCCCATCTATTTGCCATGAAGTGATGGGACCAGATGCCATGATCTTAGTTTTTTGAATGTTGAGGTTTAAGCCAATTTTTTAACTCTCCTCTTTTACTTTCATCAAGAGGATCTTTAGTTCTTCTTCACTTTCTGCCATAAAGGTGGTATCATCTGCATATCTGAGGTTATTGAGTAGTTTAGTATCTACTCTATGATTATTTTAAAACACTAAGAAGTTATTTAATAGATGACAGAATGAGAGCTGTGTCTTCTAAAGATAATAAAAGGAATAAGCAAACAAAAACTCATAACTTATATATCATTTCAGTGAATCATCTCAGTACTTTGGAAAACTCAAGTAATATGTTAACTATTTGATTATAACTTTTGTGTTAAAATATTTAAATATTTACAAATAAATAGCACCATTGCCTTTAGGAAAGAATCAGGAAATCATTCAAGTTGAAAAATAGATAAATAAAGCCAATAGAAATATTTAGACTAGGATTTCTAGCCTCATTTTTATGTTACTTTTTTTTCAGAAAATAACTTTGTATTTTATATTAGACTATAATTAACAAGGTCATATTAGTTTCAGTTGTACAGCAAAGTGATTCAGTTATACATATAGGTGTATGTATTCTTTTTCTAATTCTTTTCCCATCTAGGTAGTTGCCTAATATTGTATTTAAGTTGTTACATGAAATATCCTTGTGCTGTACAGTAGGTCCTTGATGGTTATCCATTTTAAATATAGCAGTATGTACTTGTCAATCCCAAACTTCTTAAGTATCCCTTCTCCTCATTCTTCCCCCTGGTAACTAAGTTTGTTCTGAGTTTGTGAGTCTCTTTCATAAATAAGTCCATTTGTATCATTTTTTAAAATTCCACATATAAATGATGTTATACAATATTTCTTCTCCTCTGTCTGATTCATTTCACTCAGTATGAAAATCTTAGCCCCACCAATTTTGCTGCAAACATTCTTTTATTCTTTTTTTTTCAGTTCTTTTTTTAAATATAAATTTATTTATTTTAATTGGAGATTAATTACTTTACAATATTGTATTGGTTTTGCCATATATCAACATGAATCCGCCACGGGTATACATGTGTTCCCCATCCTGAACCCCCCTCCCACCTCCCTCCCTGTACCATCCCTCTGGGTCATCCCAGTGCACCAGCCCCAAGCATCCAGTACCATGCATCGAACCTGGACTGGCAATTCGTTTCATATATGATATTATACATGTTTCAATGCCATTCTCCCAAATCAACCCACCCTCTCACTCTCCCACAGAGTCCAAAAGACTGTTCTATACATCTGNGGTCCTTGATGGTTATCCATTTTAAATATAGCAGTATGTACTTGTCAATCCCAAACTTCTTAAGTATCCCTTCTCCTCATTCTTCCCCCTGGTAACTAAGTTTGTTCTGAGTTTGTGAGTCTCTTTCATAAATAAGTCCATTTGTATCATTTTTTAAAATTCCACATATAAATGATGTTATACAATATTTCTTCTCCTCTGTCTGATTCATTTCACTCAGTATGAAAATCTTAGCCCCACCAATTTTGCTGCAAACATTCTTTTATTCTTTTTTTTTCAGTTCTTTTTTTAAATATAAATTTATTTATTTTAATTGGAGATTAATTACTTTACAATATTGTATTGGTTTTGCCATATATCAACATGAATCCGCCACGGGTATACATGTGTTCCCCATCCTGAACCCCCCTCCCACCTCCCTCCCTGTACCATCCCTCTGGGTCATCCCAGTGCACCAGCCCCAAGCATCCAGTACCATGCATCGAACCTGGACTGGCAATTCGTTTCATATATGATATTATACATGTTTCAATGCCATTCTCCCAAATCAACCCACCCTCTCACTCTCCCACAGAGTCCAAAAGACTGTTCTATACATCTGTGTCTCTTTTGCTGTCTCGCATACAAGGTTATCGTTACCAGCTTTCTAAATTCCATATATATGCATTAGTATACTGTATTGGTGTTTTTCTTTCTGGCTTACTTCACACGGTATAATAGGCTCCAGTTTCATCCACCTCATTAGAACTGATTCAAATGTATTCTTTTTAATGGCTGAGTAATACTTCCATTTCATTCTTTTTAATGGCTAATATTCCAGTGTATTACATATATGTACACATCTTGTCCATTCCTCTTTTGATGGATATTTAGTTTGCTTCCATATCTTGACTACTGTAAACAGTTCTACAGTGAACATTGGGGTGTGTGTATCTGTCACGTGAGTGTATGTTCCTCGATTCTTTGTCTCGTCACAGCAAATATTTGGAGTGACATACATTAAAGCCCCCTCGGCATGTCACAGCTCTCAGGTCTTGGATAGATAGTGTTATAGCTCTCAGGTCTCAAATGGATCATGTTATAGCTCTTAGACAAATCAGTGTTACAGCTCAGTGTTACAGTTCTATTTTATTTAGAAGATAGCAGGAAAATCCATCTTCGAGGCGTGAGGGCAGGTCGATCTAAAGACACGAGGAGAAGAGCGCCCCAGCGCACGGGAGAGAGAGAGAGCTATCTTTGGCTCCTCTATATGTTTATCTCTCCCTGGGCCTGTCCTATGTAAATTGGGCCAGCCAGGAGTGTTGTTTGCTTTACCTGAGGTCCTCACTCCAGTCCTCGGACCTTCTTTTGTTTCATTTTCTTGGGCTTTTCCCTTCCTTGTCTTGTAGCCACTGCCATTTTGGACTCCTTTTCTCTTGTCTACCTCCCTAACAGTATCCTTTCAAATACATGTTTTTCTCCAGATATATGCCTGGGATTATGTTGTAGAATCATAAGGTATCTCTATTTTTAGGTTTTTAAGGAAACTCCATACTGTTCTCCATAGTAGCTATATCGATTTACATTCCCACTAACAGTGTAGGAGAGTTCCCTTTTCTCCACATCCTCTCCCACATTTATTGTTTGTAGATTTTTTTGATGATGGCCATCCTGATTGGTGTGAGGTGATACCTCATTGTAGTTTTAATGTGTATTTCTCAATAATTAGCAACATTGAACACCTTTCCAGGTGCCTTGTCATCTGTATGCTTTTTGAGAAATATCTATTTAAGTTTTCTCCCCATTTTTTGATTGAGTTGTTTGTTTTGATAACATTAAGCTGCATGAGCTGTTTTTAAACTTTGGAGATTAATCCCATACTGGTCACATCATTTGCAAATATTTTCTCCCACTGTGGGCTATCTTTTCATTTTATGGTTTCCTTTCTTTTGCAAAAGCCAAAGAAAGAAAAAAAGAAATACAGATCACTGGAACAGGATAGAAAACCCAGAGATAAAACCACACACCTACAGACCTATGGTCAATTAATCTTAGACAAAGGAGGCAAGATTATACATTAGACAATCTCTTCAACAAATGATTCTGGGAAATCTGGACAGCTACATGCAAAGAAAAAATGAAATTAGAACATTCTTTAACACCATTCACAAAAATAAGCTCAAAATGGATTAAAGACCTAAATATGAGCTGAGACACTATAAAACTCTTAGAGAAAAACATAGGAGGAACACTCTTTGACATTAATCACAGTGATATATTTTTCTGTTTGTCTCCCAGAGTAATGGAAAACAAAAAACAAAAATAAAGAAATGGGACCTGGTTATGTTATATTTCAAGTATCAACTCTGCATCTGATACTTCCTGTTTACTTGGGAAATGTATTCTTCTCAGTGGGCTATGTTTATTTAATTTTAAAAAGTAAGTGGTGGATTGAAAGTTTCTAAACTTTTCTTTCAACTTGTAAGTTCTGTGAATATGATATATATGTAACAGATATTTAGCCAACAAATCTTTCATCCTCTTCTTAAGGGGCATATATTGAAATTGATGGTGTATATATATGTATATACATATATGTGTGTGTGTGTGTGTATGTGTAATTACATAGGCATGATCCTACTAGAAATCAGTGATCCTGCCATGTGTGTGTGAAATAGACAGCTAGTGGGAAGCTGCTGTATAACACAGGAAGTTCAGCTCTGTGCTCTGTGATGACCTAGAGGGGTGGGGTGGGGAGCATGGGAGGGAGGCTCAAGATGAAGGAGATATATGTATACTTACAGTTGATTCACTTTGATGTACAGCAGTAATGAACACAGCACTGTAAATATCCTCTGTTTGAAAATGTTAATAAAATTTTTTCAAAAATGTATCCAATAGGGGGAGAAGAAAAGGAAAGCAATGATCATCAGGATGAACAAGCTAAGATACATCCATTGTAGCATGATTTTTATTTTTTATTTTTTTAAATTATAAAATGTCTATTTCAATGACATAGTAACACTTCCGTTTGTCTCAAGTTTTGTTGAGGTTTTTGTTATTTTTTGCACTCAATTATACCTTGTGACAATAATATGAAGTCATGTGATCTCGTAAAGTGTCAATAGCATTCATACTGTACATCCCCTTGCAATATTTTACAATGATTTTTATTTAACTTTACAATTATTTTTAAATGTTTCTTTTTTTTTTTAATTTTATTTTATTTTACTTTACAGTACTCTACTGGTTTTGGCATACATTGACATGAATCCGCCACGGGTGTACACGAACTCCCAAACATGAACCTTGTTTAGGAGAATCGAAACAACAAATTTTCACTAAGAATATACTGAAAAACAACAAATGAAAATATTTATACCAAAATACCCAAAGTGATTCAACTATTAAAAATATCCTATTAGACTCTACTCAGCAGTTTGCACAAGGGTCCTTTTGTGTTGCTCTACTGAATAATGATTAGACAAATACAAAGAGAACTAATTTTAAGGTTAAAAAAAATAATTTCAGAAATGATTCTCCCTCCCCAAATACTGCAGTAGGAAATGCAATTACAACATATATCTCTTCCAGAAAAAAATCTTTGTATAAAATAACTTTGGTACATAATTGGCACAAAGTCAAAATCTCCTACAAAATAAATTCAGGTATCTTCAAGAATGAAATTGAAAAGTATTGGTCCAATATAAGATACTTGTACGAGGTAAAGGCAAGTAAGCTATTTGCTATCCCTCATGTGATAAATTATTGTCCTAAGGTGCAAATCTCATGACTCAGTGACCTATACACTGCTTTGCTGTTTATGCCTTTTTAAATAAAATACCATACAGGTTATATTATACATATCAAAATCAAATGAACACACATATGTTTAAACAAGACCACTTAAATTATAATGTGGAAATCTCAGGATACTATTTGGTACTTTCAGTTAGAGGCTGATACATTTGGTCAAGAATATACACATTCATATCAGCTTAAGGCAAAAGCTAAATGTTTGGATTTTGATTTTAAGCAGAAACAGAACAGTATACATTGCTGTCTGATACTTCTAGAATGCTCCCCGTTAGAACTTACTCTGATAACAGAAGAGTCCTTCTCATTGGGGTGATCGTTTTAATGATGAAATAGAAATCTACAGGTAACAGTCTACCTGGCTTGAAGGGGTAGATAACCCGGTGGCTGATTGTCATTCGGTGCATCTGTACCGGTCTAGAACATTCTCTGAGTCTCTCCCGGCTGACTTGCTGTGCAGTCCTGGCCCCTCCCCAGGACCCTGCCCCGACCTACAATATGGTGCAGTCCTCTTTTGTTTCTGCCCTTCCCGGTCCCACCTGTCTTCTTTTCCTTGCTCTCTGAATTAAAGTCCCCCACCTCGTCTGCTGCTGCCAGGCCATCGTTCTCTAGATGAATGCTGTCTGAAAACTCTCTGACTGTCTGACCTAGATTTTCTGACGTCACGTGCCCTTCTGCACTTTGTGTTTGAGAGGCATCGTTAATGTCCTTCATGGAACTTCCATTTTCAAGCGGGGCGCTGCTGGGCACCTCTATATTCTCTGGACCTGGAGGACCGCTGGGAGCACTGCCATCTTCCTCAGCCTCATCTTTTACAGCACCTTTGTCTAATTCTTTATTACTGGTGGCATGATTTTAAAAAAATGGAACACCTTCACCTAACCAACATAGATTTCTTCCCTTCATCTCACCAACTGAATTGCTGGCTTCAAACTTTCACAACAAAAGTAATGTTAGTAAACATATCTTAAGGCACCTTTTAGTAAGAATGAAAGTGAAAGTGAAGTCGCTCAGTCATGTCCGACTCTGCGACCCCATGAACTGTAGCCTACCAGGCTCCTTTGTCCATGGGATTTTCCAGGCAATAGTACTAAAGTGGATTGCCAAATAGGCATTATCAGAATGCAAATTTGAATCCTATATAAGAATGAGGACAATAATTTGAGGTTCCTCTCTTTAAAACTTGACCATTCATTAATGTTATTATTTCTGTGAGAATATTAGATATTCATATTCTTAGGTATTAATTATTAATAACTATAATGCCTAACATAGTGAGGCTAGAAAATGGTGCACAAAGATAGAAGAGGTGAAGTTCTTCTTCTCAGGAAATGTGCAGTCTCAGCTGCACATGAAGAAGACTGTGTAGAACAGTACAGAGCAATATAATTGTATGGCAGATAACTTCTAGATTCAGTACATGGATTTTTGCCACCAACTCAAAAATCTCTGGGACTACATATGTACTTTGCTTTTGAAAATAAAAAGAGTTTATGTGATATCAGCACCTCTCATTTTATTTCAGCAAAGCAAAATAAAAATATTATTTACCTCCTAGACTATTAGTGACTCAGTGAAAGCTGGCAGATACTGGCCTCTTGGATCTTGCAGCTCAGGGTGAAGTCAGCTTTGGAATTTTTATTATCTGATTCTGGCCTTAAGGGTTGGCTGCAGAAGCTGCCTCAGAAGGGGTGAAAGAGAAAACAACTTCTCTTACAGAAAATTTCCGCCCTTTTTCAGTGAGTCAGGGTTACTGGGTGGATCTTTGGCAAATCAACCCAGAGCTATTTGTTGAATGCAATTAAAAAGAACCTGTTATTTCCAAATTATTATTTCTCAGCTGAAAAAATGTGATAAAATAGAACAAAAACAAAGTATGCTAAAGAGAAATTAAGAAGTAGATTTAAAAGCTGCTCAACTTTTAAAAGTGAAATTCGCTCAGTAGTGTCCAACTGTTTGCAACCCTATGGACTATACACAGTCCATGGAGTTCTCCAGGCCAGAATACTGAAGTGGGTAGCCTTTCTCTTCTCCAGGAGATCTTCCCATCTCAGGAATTGAACCCAGGTCTCCTGCATTGCAGGCAGATTCTTTACCAGCTGAGTCACTAGGGAAGCCCCAAAGTGAAAGTGAAAGGCGTTCAACTTTTAAGTAAGGCCAAATCGTGTTTTAGTTCATCGTTCACTCATCAAGTATACGGTTTAACTTTTAATGGAAATGATGCATTTGCATAATTAAAAAGTAAAATTTTTCTTTATAGCTTAAGGTAAAAAAACTGAACTTTATTTAATGCCTCCACTTCCTTCCTAGAGGCTTCCCTGATAGCTCAGTTAGTAAAGAATCCTCTTGCAATGCAGGATACCCTGGTTCGATTCCTGGGTTGGGAAGATCCGCTGGAGAAGGGATAGGCTTCTTCCCTATCCCTACTCCCACTCCAGTATCCTTGGACTTCCCTTGTGGCTCAGCTGGTAAAGAATCCGCATGCAATTGGGGAGACCTGGGTTTGAAAGATCCCCTGGAGAAGCGAAAGGCCACCCATTCCAGTATTCTAGCCTAGAGAATTCCTTGGACTGTATAGTCCATGGGGTCACAGAGTAGGGCATGACTAAATGACTTTCACTTTCACTTCCTTCCCAGTGCCCAACTCCCCAGATCCAAGTGTTTTCAAATCTTTCAGCTGTTTCTTCTGGTTTTCACTTTCATATATCTAAATAATAAAAACTAACATCATGGCAACCTGTCCCATCACTTCATGGCAAATAGATGGGGAGACAATGAAAACAGTGACAGACTTTATCTTCTTGGGCTCCAAAATCACTACAGACGGTGACAACAGCCATGAATTTAGAAGATGCTTGCTTCTTAGGAAAAAAGCTATGATAAACCTTGATAGTATATTAAAAAGTAGAGGCATTACTTTGCCAACAAAGGTCCATATAATCAAAGCTATGGTTTTTCCAGTAGTCATGCATGGATGTGAGAGCTGGACTATAAAGAAGGGTGAGTGCTAAAGAATTGATGCTTTTGAACTGTGGTGTTGGAGAAGACGCTTCAGAGTCCCTTGGACTGTAAGAAGATTGAATCAGTCACTCCTAAAGGAAATCACTCCATTGGAAAGACTGATGCTGAACCTGAAGCTCCAAAACTCTTCACTTTGATGTGAAGAGCTGACTCATGTTTTAGAAGCAGCAGCACTGATTACATCAGTTATTCTCAAAGTGTTGTTCCTGCAGCACCAGTGTTGGCATCACCTGGGGACTTCTTAGAAACACAAATTATTGTGCCCTGCCCCAAACCTGTGAACAACTTTGGGGGCGGAGTCCAGAAATCAGTGACTTAATTAGACTTGTAGGTGATTCTAATGTAAACTAACATTTGAGACCCACCGTTCTCTTAGAATGCATGTGTACTCAGTCATACTGACTCTTTGCAACCTCATGGACCATAGACTGCCAGGCTTCTCTGTCTATGGGATTTCCCAGGCAAGATATTGGAGTAGGTTGCCATTTCCTTCTCCTGGAATAGCTCTTTTACATTTGGACCTTATGATGGACTAGTGAAAATGAAATGAAGATGCTGAGACTGATTTGTTAATGTATTAAGGTAGATGTCAGAAGACTCAGAGAAGTTTGCATGTTAGAAGAGAATTATTGTATGATATCAGAAACTATGTTACCCACCTGGCCCAAAGGTCATTTTCTTTCCTAAGATAATTAAAATGAATTAGTGAGAGGACATAAGCATCTTTGAAGATGTTGTCCAAGTTGTCATCTGTAATATAGTGTTGATAGCAAGAAGTGTTATCCTAGAATTGAACTTCTTATTAACAGTAGACCTGATCAGTTCCCGTAATAGGAAAAAAAAAATAATAATGATACCTAATCATCAAAGTGTATATAATTACCATAATGGCAAGAAAGGTATGGCATTCCTGGTCTTCCAGTCTGTAAGAAGCTATTGTGATGACTAATAGATCATGTTTTTCCCAGTAGTATTGTTTTTCCCAGTAGTATTGTAGCCAACTATTGTTTGACTTGTGCAACCAGAAAGAAATAATTTTTTTAAAATGTAGCTAGAAAAATATCCAAGTAAATAAAGAAAATACCTACCACAGCAGAAAATCATAATTTCTTGCCCAATTTCTATATTTGAGCCAAATTACAAACTCAGAACTTATCATTCTCACAGTAATATGGGTTCTTTTGAAGAGCTTCATAGTCTTAGTTCAGAACTGTATACATATATACTATTCCCATGAAGCCTTTCCCAAAGGAACTAGAATATAGGCATCATGAGAATGTAGAAACTCAACCTTCAAGAGCTGTGCCCTACAAGGTTTGAACTGAGACTGCCTGTGAATCTGACATACCTTGATGTACCTCAGTTAGGGTAGAGTATTATTATTTTCAAGGCCAGGTATTAAACTAAGTTCTGTCCCAAATTCGTTTCACAGTGATGTCAATGGGATGGTGGATTCATCCGGTGGTCATTTTCCCAGCTCACAAGTATGTAATTGGAAGGGTTATACTAAGAGTCAGGCCTAATTTGCATTGCATCTCTAGTCTGTGGAATAGGAGCTATTAGGATAGTAAAAAATTTCAACTGAATATCCTTAAAATTTCTCTTCTCCACCTTCTCTCAAGATATTAAATCAGAAGCAAAAGCCAGGAGAAATTATAAAGATTGGTGCTATCCTCAAAGAATTACAAGTGTGGTTATCTTTATCATATTAATTAATTCACCTACTGACTTTTCACTTTCATGCATTGGAGAAGAAAATGGCAACCCACTCCAGTATTCTTGCCTAGAGAATCCCAGGGATGGGGGAGCCCAGTGGGCTGCTGTCTATGGAGTCGCACAGAGTCGAACACGACTGAAGCGACTTAGCAGCAGCAGCAGCAACATCCTGGAAGAAATCAGATTGATATGGAAAATGATAATAGATTACCCTGAACTAAATTTAGTATTAGCTCCAATTACAGTTGCTTTGCCAGATGTAATATTTCTGTGTGTTAATATAGCATCTTGCACCTGGTTTATTTGATCTAACCATAAAATATGATCTGAAGCAGCTTGCTTTTATATGAGAGGAACAGCAGTACACACTGTTTGCCTTTCTCCAAGGCTTGTGTTAATCCTCCTTCTTGCTATCACTGTATTGTGTAAAGAATTTAGTTTTATGTTTTGTAGGATATTCTGCTGATCAGTATGTCCATGAGTATAGGCTAATTTAACTTGGTAGACAAGAAATGTTGAGTTCTCTGAGTCTGCTAATGAGATAATGTCAGAGTATAGAAGCTAAGCCCTAGAAAGATCTATGGGCCTACTGTATCAGTGAATATTTTAGGGATCAAATGATCAGAGCATGCCATGGTAAATGACAAGTTACTATATCCTGAATATCCTGACATTGAAAAAGAGACATAGTGCTTTTTGGACCTCTTTGAATTTTGGAGAAGTATGTTTTCTAATTGAGAATCCTTCTGTGACCTATTTATTCTATGACTCTGAAGGCTACAGATCTTGAATGAAACTGTAAATGAGTCAGGGCTCTGCAACAGGGCCAGAGTGCAGTATAAATTTCTCTGCCACTTGACAGATCTGATAGAGCTAGAGATATCCTTAGAAGACAGGGATAGATTGATAAGAATTCTACAAGGATCTGTGATCAAACACTATAGGAAATGGCAGTATGGACCTCTAGTGTCCTTGAAAAGAAATAGTAAGATAGTAGATTTATGCTATATCAATAGTTGCAATTCACATATAGTCCAAATATTCCTATTGAGAAGCAAACATTATAGGTTGGATTGAAGAAAAATGTAGCTATGTACTGCTTACAATAAACACACTTCAAATCACACCAATAAGTCCCAAACAAAAAAGATAGAGACAGATTTATTAGGCTAACAGCTAACAGTAAAAGTGTAGTTATACTAAAGTAGATTTAATAGCAAAAAATGTCATAGATATTATGGATTCCTCTTGAATAATGAAGAGACCAATNGATTGAAGAAAAATGTAGCTATGTACTGCTTACAATAAACACACTTCAAATCACACCAATAAGTCCCAAACAAAAAAGATAGAGACAGATTTATTAGGCTAACAGCTAACAGTAAAAGTGTAGTTATACTAAAGTAGATTTAATAGCAAAAAATGTCATAGATATTATGGGTTCCTCTTGAATAATGAAGAGACCAATTTTTAAAGATAACATAATTCCAAATGCTTATATACCTAATAACAGTGCTTCAAAATACACAAGCAAATATGCAATATAGCTGGAGATATAAACAACCTACTCTAAATAGGTGATAGAATAGGTAAATAATCAGTAAGGGAGAGAGATTTGAAAAACACTATTAACTGGAATTAATTGGCATTTATAGAACTTCCATTTCAAATAGCTTGTACATTTTTTCCCAGTAGCACATAGAATATTTATCAAAACATCCATATTTGGGCCCATAAGTGTATATTATTTTAAAACAATTTAAATAATAAAACTTATTGTGTGATCATAATGGAATTAACTTAGAAAACAATAACAAAGATAATTGATACCTACCCCAAACTTGAAAAATTAAAACATACTACTTAATACATAAGGGCCAAAGAAGAATTCAAAGAGGATATTAGAAAATATTTTGAGCTAAATTAAAATTAAAACATGTCATATAAAAATTTGTGGGTTATAGCTAAAGTATTATTTCAGGAAGTTTTATAGTGCCAAATGTAGAAGAAAATGAAGCTCTCATCATAGTGACCTTAGCTTCTGTCTTAAAAAGGCCAGAAAGGGAAGAGCTGGTTAAACAAAGTGAATGGAAAGAGATGAAGATGAGAGTAGAAAACAAATAACTGGAAAACAAAATAACGGAGAAAAGTCAATGAAACCAAAAACTGTTTCTTTGAAAAGATCAATAATCTTGATAAAGTTTCAGTCAGGTAAGTAGACTCATAAAGGAGAAACACTGGGAGGTGCACAAAGTACCAATATTAACTCAGAAATGGGGGTGGTGACATCACTATAGATGTTAGAGATGTTAAAACCTAGTAAAGGAATGTTAGCAATAACTTTTTGCCAATAAACTTGACACTTTAGATGAAATTGACAAATTACTGCTGCTGCTGCTAAGTTACTTCAGTTGTGTACGACTCTGTGCGACCCCATAGATGGCAGCCCACCAGGCTCCCCTGTCCCTGGGATTCTCCATGCAAGAACACTGGAGTGGGTTGTCATTTCCTTCTCCAATGCATGAAAGTGAAAAGTGAAAGTGATGGCACTCAGTCGTGTCTGACTCTTAGCGACCCCATGGACTGCAGCCCACCAGGCTCCTCCGTCCATGGGATTTTCCAGACAAGAGTACTGGAGTGGCGTGCCATTGCCTTCTCCAGACAAATTGCTAGAAATATACAAATTAAGAAAGCTCTCTGGAAAATGAGTCAATAACCTAAATTAGCCCCATGACTATTTAAGATGTGAATCGGAAATTAAAACTCATTGCCCAAAGAAAATTGTCACCTCAGGTGGCTTTTTGACTTTTACTGAGGAATTCTACATTTAGTACAATTTTATTAAGCCAAAATTTTCCAGAAGTGGGAAAAAAAAAACCTACAGCATTATTTGTTGGAAAACTTATTTTTTTTCTTTCATGGCCTGTTCTTATTTAGAATTTAATATTCTGTGATTCAGTAGATTTCTTACTTGTTTGATCTAGTTTTAGTTGTGTTTATTTCATGTTTCACTAAAAGTATCATGTTTATACATGTAAAGAATCCACCTGAAACTGAACTGCCCCAGTTCGATTCCTGGGTTGGGAAGATCTCTGGAGAAGGGATAGGCTACCCACTCCAATATTTTGGGGCTTACATTGTTGCTCAGCTGGTGAAGAATCCACCCACAATGCAGGAGAGACCTGGGTTTGATCCCGAGGTTGGGAAGATCCTCTGGAGAAGGGAAAGCCTACCATTCTAGTATTCTGGCCTGGAGAATTCCATGAACTGTATAGTCCCTGAAGTCGCAAAGAGTCGGACACTACCAAGTGACTTTCACTTCACTTCACACATGTGGAAACAAATTTATGTAAATACATAGACACATGTAATCTGGTTATCAAAAGACAGTTATGATATTATTCTATTAAAAAACATGATGTTTCACAGGGGGAGAGAAGAATCAGTGAAATGAAATGAAAGAAGTTTATGAAAAACCAAGACAGTATTTATACTAATAGGAATAAAACTATTCAAATATGGGCAAGACATTTGTGGAGAAATCATTTATATTTTTGTTGACTGTCCATAGAGAAGAGATATAGAGATGGATATTTACATTGTAGAGATCAATATTTACGCTGTATACATGGATAAGAAGATTTAACATTTTTATAATGTTAATTTTCTTTAAAATCATATATTGAGTCAATGCAGTTCCAATCAAAATTCAAATATTCTTAGAATCTTGATGAACTTATTCTAAAGTACATGTAAAAAAATAAGAGGTGCTTAAATACATAAATTTAAAATGTCATTTATCTTTATCAAGTAGCAAAGATTGATTTTTCCTTTTTAATATGATATTCAGTGTAGGTGGTATCTACAGTGTGACAGATGCTTTTAATACTACTGGAGTGTAAGCTGTTATCACCACTTTGGAAACATCCTATGAAAATCCTTCTAATGTCTTTGAATGGCTAATATTTCATTAAGTTAAAGACTGTGTAAAACATATAACTAAGTTATGAAACATAAAAATAAAATATACACCCATGAAACAAGTACTCAGTTTTAGAACTAATCCACTGCTACTAATATCCTAGGTACTGATATGATGTGCCTGTATTGCATCCTCTTGTCCTCATGTTATTTCCTTCAAAAATAATTTAAATTTTGGATTTTTCTGTTATGTATTTTTTAAATGAAGTTTTAACAAAATAGAAATATATTTTGAAATATATATTACTTATTTTACTGTTTTTATGGGAAACCCTATACAAGATGAGGCCATAATGAGAGATATTAAGAGGAAGGTTGATTCTTTAAATTATTTAAATGTTTAAATTTTTATAGAGAATTGAATGATGGACCCCTAAAAGATATATCTACATTTTAATTTCCAGTATTTGCAAATGTTACCTTTTTTGAAAAAAGCATCTCAACAGATGATGTAATTAAGGATCTGGAAATGAGAGAGACCACCCTAGATTATCTGGGTAGGCCCCAAATCCAGTGCCAAGGGTTTTCGTGAAGGTCAAACAGAGGGAGACTACACACAGAAGAGAGGCCATGTGATCACCAAAACAGATTGGAATGATGAGGTCACAGAGAAATCCCTGGAGCCAACAGAATCTGGAAGAGGAAGAAAATGAATTATCTCTTAAAGCCTCTGGAGGGAGCATTGCCTTCCTGAATTTCAGATTTCTAGCCTTCAGGACTATGAGAGAATAAATTTCAATTGTTTTAAACCATCACATTTGTGGTAATTTGTCCCTGCAGTGTCAGAAAACTAAGTGCAGTGTTTCGAAGTAGTTTAAAACATTTTTTCTGTATATATTTCTTTTTGTCCAAAGTTTCAATAATCAATCTGCTTACAATAATTTTGATAATAACATAGAGTAATAAAAAATTTAAAAGACATTTAAGAGGATTCCATAATTGCAAATATAGCATGCAAGGGTACTTTTCCTTCTACCTGTGGTTTGGAATGTGAAACTATGACTGCTCAGAAATTAGAAAGACAATCTGAAGCTCTTCTGGAGATTAACACAACTCTTAGCTGTAAGGGAAGTCATAGAGTTCTTTTTCTTCGAGCAGTGTCAGATCCCAGTAAGAAATCAGAATAGTTTTAGTAAAATAAAGAGCACAAAGGCAGACGATGTAACAGTAAATGGAAGTTGAAATGCCTGGGGAAAGCGGACTAAAAACTTGATGCTAACCTGGGCTGCGATACAACAGGCTTATCTTGTATGCGAGACAGCAAAAGAGACACAGATGTATAGAACAGTCTTTTGGACTCTGTGGGAGAGGGAGAGGGTGGGATGATTTGAGAGAATGGCATTGAAACGTGTAAGATCATATATGAAATGAGTCGCCAGCCCAGGTTCAATGCATGATACCAGATGCTTGGGGCTGGGTGCACTGGGACGACCCGGAGGGATGGTACGGGGAGGAAGGAGGGAGGAGGGGGTCAGGATGGGGAACACGTGTATACCTGTGGAGGATACATGTTGATGTATGGCAAAACCAATACAATATTGTAAAGTAATTAACCTCCAATTAAAATAAATAAATTTATTTAAAAAAAAGAATGACTTAAAGCAGGTTTTACTCAAGCCTGAGTTAATCTCAAATGAAAATATAGTGATTAAGAATACTTGAAAAAAACTATGAACGGAGCCTAACTTTAGCTAGCTTATACTTTTTTCCTAAATTGTTTTGCTAATATTTAAGTACATGATCAGATACTGTACTTTAATTTGCTGTTCTAATAGAAAATTTCCTTTCTATAGGAAAAGCCCAAGTGAGGTTTGGAAGCTCACTAAAAAGGAAAGATTTGAAAGCTGAAACTAAAACCAAGGCATTTCCATGCATTTGTTGGCTGCAAACCAAAATTTAGATCAGTATATCTATGAAGTAATAGTCTCTGGAATGCTGGCTTTACAGTTTCAAATCTGTTGGTAAACATCACCAAATGTTAACTAAGGAAAGTAGGATGTAATCATTGTCCTCTGGATGGCAAGAATATAGGAAGACAGAGACTCTCACTTATTTTAAAACTACATTCCTTTGATATATTGCATGTAAATGTGTTATCTATGAAGTAATAGTCTCTGGAATGCTGGCTTTACAGTTTCAAATCTGTTGGTAAACATCACCAAATGTTAACTAAGGAAAGTAGGATGTAATCATTGTCCTCTGGATGGCAAGAATATAGGAAGACAGAGACTCTCACTTATTTTAAAACTACATTTCTTTGATATATTGCATGTAAATGTGATTTTAATAAAAAGTTTTATGAAAGAAAAGATACAGGCAATTTTATTAACTTGGCATTCATTTAACTCATGAAAAATTCATGAAATTATAATAAGCAATTTCTAAGGTAGATTAAGTTGATTAATTTCTAAATATCCACAATTCAAAAATCTTTTCATATGAAATATGAAATACTTTTCTTATACTTTCATATTCTCTTCAAAATTAAGCTAAAGTACCTTAATTTATATAAATTAGAGATGTGTTAAGATTGAGGCCATATTTTTTTTAGATTGCTATTTTTGGCACTTGCTTTTGTATAAGACATCTTATTATACATAAGCTAAAGAATACATGGTGAAAACATTTCAATAATGTATGTTTTTCCTTATTGAGTTTTATATTCAGGTTCCATTTATTTGTACAAGATGTGTATAAGAGACAGATATTATATATNTTTTTTTAGATTGCTATTTTTGGCACTTGCTTTTGTATAAGACATCTTATTATACATAAGCTAAAGAATACATGGTGAAAACATTTCAATAATGTATGTTTTTCCTTATTGAGTTTTATATTCAGGTTCCATTTATTTGTACAAGTGTTGAATAGAACCTAATTAAAGAAAATATTTAAATATTTCATTTCATATCAGATTTTCATATCATACCTCCTCCTTGTTAACAATACCTGCCAGATGGGAATGTACATGTGTAATTTGGAAATTAGCTATCATCACTATCCCTGAAGGTTTAAATCTCTTTTATATGCTTCTTTTCCCACATCTCTAAAAAATCCCAAGAGGAACTTACATCACCAAGGTTCCTTCTGGCTCTATTTTTCTACTTCTACTTAATTAGTTTAGTGTATAGATTATCTTCCTTTTCCCCATATGTAGTTCTTGTTAGACCTTACATGGACCCAGATGCCAACCTCAGACCATTTTCTTAATGTTCACAGATAGAACCTCTTTCACTTAAAACTGTGCTTGTGTGTAGTCCATGCATGATTTAGTGGAGAGAAATAGGGAGGTATCATATCTCAGAAACAGAAGCAACTTAGAAATAAGAATCGAACATCTGGTCCACAGTAGTGGGAATCCTTTTTTTCCCACCATTCTTATTGCCTAGTGCCATCTAACCAGTTTCTAGCTCCGATTTTTTTTTCCTTTCACAGTTCTTTTCTTCTTCAACCCTTCCAAGCCAACCAAGTAGAAATTTGCATATTCATGTATGGACCTAAGGCAATGGTTTAATCTGGGGGCTCTAAATTTAGGAGTTTGGTAAAGCCATTGGATTGGCAAAAATTGAATGGATAGAAAATAGGCTACAACAGAGGAAAATCCAGCATTTCAAAGTAGAAAAGAGAGTGGACTTAGCAAAGGACACTGAAAAAAGTAAACATTGATGTTGGAGGAAACCCAGTGGAGTGTGCAATCTTAGATGATCTGGAGGGAAGATGTGGGGTGGGAGGTGGGAGGGGGGTTCATGTTTGGGAGTTCGTGTAAAAANAGAAAATATTGCTGAAAGTAGCTTTGCCAAAATCTTTTTGGAGTTAAAGTTAAGGTGTGTTCTCCTTAAAGATACAGTTACATAGGTAGTATATAAACTGCAGTTCAAGATTTTAGGTTCAACTGCAATTTATTTCCTGCATACTTCCCTAGGCTGAAACCTTTTCATTGGGTTAAAGGGATTTAAATCTGTCTCTTATACACATCTGAGGGGGGTTCATGTTTGGGAGTTCGTGTAAAAAAATAAATAAATACACACACACACACACACACACACACACACACACACACACAAAAGAAATCAATTTATAAAATCATTCTGAAAAGGAGGAAATTATCAGCCATATCAAATGGTGGTGGAATTAAACAAGAATATAATTTAAAGTTGACACTCTAAGAAGACAAGGAAAAGGTCATTGATAACCATGTCAAGAGCAGTTTTAGTAAAATGTTTTGAATTAAAGTTTAGGATTAGTCAGAGGAGAAATTTGGAGGTAAGAAATAAGAGATAAGACATATGGGCCTTTACAAGTTCTATTTTAATGCAATTTTATTAGATTTTATTTAAACTAAAGAGAGAGATGGGATATAGGAAATGTTATTATATTAAGATAGGGAAATTTCAGAATGATTATAGGCTGATGGTAATGATAAATCAGAGGAGGAAAAATTATGATACAAATAAAAGAAAAATTAAATAAGAAATGTGACCCATAGAAAGGGTTGAGTTTAGATAGAAGCTGAGAGGGTTCTTCTCTTTCTTTTTTTTTTTTTTAGAGCTTCCATTTTACTTTATTTTACTTTACAGTACTCTATTGGTTTTGGCATACATTGACATGAATCTGCCACGGGTGTACACGAACTCCCAAACATGAACCGCCTTCCCACCTCCCACCCCACATCATCCCTCCGGATGGTTCTTCTCTTTTGATTAGAGGCAGAATACAGCAGTAGATGAAGACAAATCTCTAGACTGTGATATGGAGTATTTTTTGTTTATTATCTATATTTTCTTAGTCAAATAAGAGCATATATTATTTATTGAGCCAAGAGTTGGGAGATAGTATACTTCCCAAATTGCTTGCTTTAGTATAAATTGTAGCAATGCATGTAGTAGCAAGTTATCTGAATATCACCCTTAACAGTGTTAGGCTTTTTGTATGACTTCAAAATTTAGGCAAAATTGTAAATTTAATTGCTTTTAATTGAATTTGCATATCTTTGATAATCTGAACTTTAAAATAATTATGTCCTTATAAAAAATTAAAGAAGAGACTAAACAGAAAAGGATCAGTTTTGCTGAAGGTATGACTTCTCAGGGGTTTCCCAGGTGGTAGAGTGGTAAAGAATCCACCTGCCAATGCCGGAGATGCAAGACACATATTCAGTCCCTGGGTTGGGAAGATCCCCTGGAGTAGGAAATTGAAATCCACTTCAGTATTCCTGCCTGGAAAATTCCAAGGACAGAGGAGCCTGGTGGGCTACAGACCATGGAGTCACAAAGTGTCTGACACGGCTGAGTGCGCGCTCATAGACACATGACTTCTCAAGAAACTTGTGTTTGTTTTTAAATCTTTGTGTTATTCGTAACTGTGCTTTGGAATAGAATCAAAGATTCAAGAAAGACTGGATCTGACTCAAGTTGTACCTCATTGAAGAAATTCAGGGTAAATAGCCCTGTGGAAACAATCACCATCAGGATAAGCACCTATACATTCTGCCCTGATAAATGGACTTTTATGACAGTATTTCTGGTTTCCTTTTTTCAGTTAATGAAGATACATGCATAATATTATGATATGTTCTATCACCACTCCATAAAATTAAAAGTCCAATAAAACTATTAAGCCAGGTAACAACATACAAAACTCACAACTAGTTTTCCAACACACAGTTATGGAAACTGGATTTATTTACCTTCTAATTTTTGTGTCATGTTGCTTTCCTTAACCATCAGTAAAAGAGGGAAAATTAAAGCTGAATAAATGTGGAAGTTTCTTTCCATTTCTGTCATTATTTATTGGTTCAGTAAAGGATTTCCATGATGAATTAAGATCAATTCCCTGAAGATTAAGCTATAAAATTTAGACAAGAGCACTACCAGAGGTTAAATCTCTCATGGATAGGTGGTTAGCTGAGGAATATTTAGCCAAAGATCCCTTCTGTGAGTTTGAAATTAAGTGTGGTTTGCCAGAGAAAATATTGCTGAAAGTAGCTTTGCCAAAATCTTTTTGGAGTTAAAGTTAAGGTGTGTTCTCCTTAAAGATACAGTTACATAGGTAGTATATAAACTGCAGTTCAAGATTTTAGGTTCAACTGCAATTTATTTCCTGCATACTTCCCTAGGCTGAAACCTTTTCATTGGGTTAAAGGGATTTAAATATAATAACTAAGAACATAGCCAAATTTATTAGGAATTCATTAATAATGCATCTATCCCTTTTCAATATCCATGAAATAATTTTCCATAAAACTTTTCTAAAAAGCACAACACATGCACATACATGTACATACATATAATGTAAATCTCTCTATATATATATGTATATATATATTGTGTGTGTTTAAACCTATATACCTAAATCAAATCCCTTATGATTATACAGTGGAAGTGAGAAATAGATTTAAGGGCCCAGATCTGATAGAGTGCCTGATGCACTACGGAATGAGGTTCGTGACATTATACAGGAGACAGGGATCAAGACCATCCCCATGGAAAAGAAATGCAAAAAAGCAAAATGGCTGTCTGGGGAAGCCTAATAAATAGCTGTGAAAAGAAGAAAAGCGAAAAGCCAAGGAGAAAAGGAAAGATATAAGCATCTGAATGCAGAATTCCAAAGAATAGCAAGAAGAGATAAGAAAGCCTTCTTCAGCGATCAATGCAAAGAAATAGAGGAAAACAACAGAATGGGAAAGACTAGAGATCTCTTCAAGAAAATTAGAGATACCAAGGGAACATTTCATGCAAAGATGGGCTCGATAAAGGACAGAAATGGTATGGACCTAACAGAAGCAGAAGATATTAAGAAGAGGTGGCAAGAATACACAGAAGAACTGTACAAAAAAGATCTTCACGACCCAGATAATCATGATGATGTGATCACTAATCTAGAGCCAGACATCTTGGAATGTGAAGTCAAGTGGGCCTTAGAAAGCATCACTACGAACAAAGCTAGTGGAGGTGATGGAATTCCAGTTGAGCTGTTTCAAATCCTGAAAGATGATGCTGTGAAAGTGCTGCACTCAATATGCCAGCAAATTTGGAAAACTCAGCAGTGGCCACAGGACTGGAAAAGGTCAGTTTTCATTCCAATTCCAAAGAAAGGCAATGCCAAAGAATGCTCAAACTACCGCACAATTGCACTCATCTCACACGCTAGTAAAGTAATGCTCAAAATTCTCCAAGCCAGGCTTCAGCAATATGTGAACCGTGAACTCCCTGATGTTCAAGCTGGTTTTAGAACAGGCAGAGGAACCAGAGATCAAATTGCCAACATCCGCTGGATCATGGAAAAAGCAAGAGAGTTCCAGAAAAACATCTATTTCTGCTTTATTGACTATGCCAAAGCCTTTGACTGTGTGGATCACAATAAACTGTGGAAAATTCTGAAAGAGATGGGAATACCAGACCACCTAACCTGCCTCTTGAGAAATCTGTATGCAGGTCAGGAAGCAACAGTTAGAACTGGACATGGAACAACAGACTGGTTCCAAATAGGAAAAGGAGTACGTCAAGGCTGTATATTGTCTCCCTGCTTATTTAACTTATATGCAGAGTACATCATGAGAAACGCTGGACTGGAAGAAACACAAGCTGGAATCAAGATTGCCGGGAGAAATATCAATAACCTCAGATATGCTGATGACACCACCCTTATGGCAGAAAGTGAGGAGGAGCTAAAAAGCCTCTTGATGAAAGTGAAGGAGGAGAGCGAAAAAGTTGGCTTAAAGCTCAACATTCAGAAAACGAAGATCATGGCATCCGGTCCCATCACTTCATGGGAAATAGATGGGGAAACAGTGGAAACAGTGTCAGACTTTATTTTTTTGGGCTCCAAAATCACTGCAGATGGTGACTGCAGCCATGAAATTAAAAGACGCTTACTCCTTGGAAGAAAAGTTATGACCAACCTGGATAGTATATTCAAAAGCAGAGACATTACTTTGCCGACTAAGGTCCGCCTAGTCAAGGCTATGGTTTTTCCTGTGGTCATGTATGGATGTGAAAGTTGGACTGTGAAGAAAGCTGAGCGCCGAAGAATCGATGCTTTTGAACTGTGGTGTTGGAGAAGACTCTTGAGAGTCCCTTGGACTGCAAGGAGATCCAACCAGTCCATTCTGAAGGAGATCAACCCTGGGATTTCTTTGGAAGGAATGATGCTAAAGCTGAAACTCCAGTACTTTGGCCACCTCATGCGAAGAGTTGACTCATTGGAAAAGACTCTGATGCTGGGAGGGATTGGGGGCAGGAGGAGAAGGGGACGACCGAGGATGAGATGGCTGGATGGCATCACGGACTCGATGGACGTGAGTCTGAGTGAACTCCGGGAGATGGTGATGGACAGGGAGGCCTGGCGTGCTGCGATTCATGGGGTCGCAAAGAGTCGGACACGACTGAGCGACTGAACTGAACTGACACATGTGGAAATGATAGTGCCTCAGACATTTCTGACTCTTTGCTACCCCATGGGCTATTATCAGCCAGGCTTCTCTGTCCATGGGATTCTTCAGGCAAAAATACTGGAGTGGGTAGCCATTCCCTTCTCCAGGGGATCTTCCTGACCCAGAGATAGAAGCTGGGTCTCTCACACTGCCGGCAAATTCTTTATCATCTGAGCCACCCAGGTTCGATCCCCTGGAGAAAGGAATGGCTGCCTACTCCAATATTCTTGCTGGAGAACTTCATGGGCACAAGAGCCTGATGGGCTACAGTCATGTGGACACAAAGAGTTGGATATAACTGAGAAAATAACATTTTCACTTTCATATGCATATATATACACGTGTGTATTTGTGTGTATATGTATTTTACCTCTTCCCAAATTGGTCTTAGAACTTTTACTTGGGAGTTAATGTTATTAATTAATAGGATTCTTAAATTGATTTTTTTTTCTATATTTNAGTTGGATATAACTGAGAAAATAACATTTTCACTTTCATATGCATATATATACACGTGTGTATTTGTGTGTATATGTATTTTACCTCTTCCCAAATTGGTCTTAGAACTTTTACTTGGGAGTTAATGTTATTAATTAATAGGATTCTTAAATTGATTTTTTTTTCTATATTTGTAACCTTTCAGTCTCAATGACTTCTCCTATATTTTGACCTTCTATTGAACCAGTTACTAAGCCTTATCAATTAATCTTTTCTGATATTTTCTATTTCATTATTCCTGTCTATTCATTTATCCATCTTGGGCCAAGTCCATTGTACTTTAGATTACCAAAATTGCCTCAAATAGCCCTCTTTCCCCTTTTTCTTGGTCAAAGAGCCATAATTCTTTCCCTGAGCTTCTTCATGGTTACATGTGCAATATCACTGATGAACAGAGAATGCAATGTAAATGGGAGTAACATGTATTACTTATAGCTGACATTCTGCTTTGTTATACTGTATGGATGCTGTGAGATGGGAAAAAATATTTTAAAGCTTAACTTTGAATATAAAACTTCATTATGATTCAGTGATAACTTGTTTTGATTATCTCATCAAATGCATGTGTGTTTTAATCAACTTTGGATTTCTTTTCCCAGAGAATTCTCTAATGTAGATTTTGTGTACATATAACAGACACCTTCACATAATTAAAATTTTGTGTAAAAGCAAGAAGTTAACATTAACAGAAGGTAAACAATATTGCCATTTATTTTGTTTCTTAGATTTCAGGTAGTTTCAGTTCTTTGTTTCAGGATAATTTTTTCTTCATTTTTCCATAGCAGAAGCTATATCTGAGGGGTGTAAACAGATAAAACACACAATGCTTTCACAATGTGATTTCCTAGATACTATATGATAGAAGCCCTAAGGTAAAATCATATTGTTCCTAGTTGTCTGCTTCTAAAGTAACAGAACAGTCATCATAACAACTTGGAGGAAGTGTATCAGATAGTATGGCTACAGAAAACATATGTTTTAGAGTTCTCAGAGGCACTTTTTAGGTCAGTAATGCATTTTATTCTCATAAGTTTATTCCAAAGTGAACCAATTCTATTCTAGAAACTCTTCTGTCATATTTATAAATGATTACAGAAAATCAATCTGTATTTTGGTAGACACTAAGATTGTCCTGATGTTCAAGCTGGTTTTAGAAAAAGCAGATGAACCAGAGTTCAAATTGCCAACATCCGCTGGATCATTGAAAAAGCAAGAGAGTTCCAGAAAAACATCTATTTCTGCTTTATTGACTATGCCAAAGCCATTGACTGTGTGGATCACAATCAACTGTGGAAAATTCTGAAAGAGATGGGAATACCAGACCAC
>SJYX01012180.1:296160-321317 GCA_006410675.1 Oreotragus oreotragus
GCTCAACATTCAGAAAACGAAGATCATGGCATCTGGTCCCATCACTTCATGGGAAATAGATGGGGAAACAGTAGAAACAGTGTCAGGTTTTATTTTTGAGGGCTCCAAAATCACTGCAGATGGTGACTGCAGCCATGACATTAAAAGATGCCTACTCCTTGGAGGAAAAGTTATGACCAACCTAGATGGTATATTCTAAAGCAGAGACATTACTTTTCCGACTAAGTTCCGTCTAGTCAAGGCCATGGTTTTTCCTGTGGTCATGTATGGTTGTGAGAGTTGAACTGTGAAGAAGGCTGAGCCCCAAAGAATTGATGCTTTTGAACTGTGTTGTTGGAGAAGACTCTTGAGAGTCCCTTGGACTGCAAGGAGATCCAACCAATCCATTCTGAAGGAGATCAGCCCTGGGATTTCTTTGGAAGGAGTGATGCTAAAGCTGAAACTCCAGTACTTTGGCCACCTCATGTGAAGAGTTGACTCATTGGAGAAGACTCTGTTACTGGGAGGGATCGGGGGCAGGAGGAGAAGGGGACGACCGAGGATGAGATGTTTGGATGGCATCACTGACTCGATGGACGTGAGTCTGAATGAACTCTGGGAGTTGTGGTGATGGACAGGGAGGCCTGGCGTGCTGCAATTCATGGGGTCGCAAAGAGTCAGACACGACTGAATGACTGAACTGAACTGAAGATTGTCCCAGTAGGAAATAGCCTTATTCTTTTTCTGAAGTGAATCAATTTCATTCTGCATCTTCCTTAGCCACCCCTTGGAAACTTTCCCACAGTCTTATGCTTCTTTAAATAGAGTGCTCATAAACCTTGACTTGCTCCAGACAGTGCTGGAACAAGCCAGTTGTTCTCGAAAAACAAAATAGGGTGATGAATTGTCAATTAAAGGTGATGCCTTTAAAGCTCACCTCCATCTTTACCTCCTTTAGGCATGGTCACTGCATATACTATTTTGTAATATAATTCTTTCATATCCTAATATTATGACACAATTGTAAGTATTTTAGAAGCCCTCAAGATAGCTTTAAAGCAAGTTTTTTGTATTCCTTAGATGTAGATATTCTAGAGCACTTCTTCACATTTCTTAGTGCTCCAGAAGTACCTATTGAATGAATAAGTGAATGAACAAGTGTGAGGAAATTAAGAAGAAAGGAAAACTTGGAGTCTGTTGAGCAGAAATAATCAAATAAGTGTCCTTAGGTAAATACTATCCTGCTCTTGCAAAGGATAACCCCATCCCAACGTTTTCTTCATCAAAAAGTGTTTGGATTAAAGAAATATGATGTGATTTGCTTTATTTTCCAGTTTAATATTTCCATCTTCTTTAAGAAATTAAGGCTGAAGATGTTAAAAGCACTTAGGGATTTTATAGGGGAATGTTTTCTGTTTCTTGATAATAACTCATATTTGAATTTTGAAATATTTCCAATAACAGAAATCCTCTGGAAACTGTTTTTCCAGGCTAAAAACTGTATTTACTTTACTGAAGGTATATTTTCATGTAGTTAGCTCTAGCCATTGACAAAACAAAATTGGATAAAAAATACATGCAATAAGAGCATGCAAACATTTTAGTGAAACTATTCTACAAATGAGAAAAGAGGCTAGTCTTGTAAAATGGTATTAAATATACATTTAAGATTCTCATTTTATATGAAGTACATTTATTTTAAAACTTGTTTAATGAAGAATAAGTATTAATTTCCTATGTTCTTCTGTCATGTTAATGGAGTTTCTTTCAGAAGCATGTGTTTCTAATACAGATTTGTGAGAGAAAAAAAATTATTCAACAGATTTTACATTCGGTAAATCAGAACTCATAAACCAGTGACTGTATACTGGTTTATGACATCTACACATATGTGAGATGGCTCCTGTAAATATGGTATTTATTAGATTTCTCCTTATGTTTACTTCAATCACATTTTAGCCATTGAGTTTTTTTTCTTTTAAATCTATATTGAAATCCATGACATCTGTATTTAAGCAAAACTGTGTTTCAGATTCTCATGAAGTATATATATCCTGCATAGCTTTAAACAGTCTATAGTTTTCATTGTTTTTTCCATAAAAGTTTAAACTATAGAATTTTTCTTCAGTAATTTCTTGAGCAAGCCTCACAACTAGAAATATCTTGTTTGTGTAATAAATTGTTACATGCACATAAAATTATAATATATCTAAAAAGCAATTCATAAAAATACTTCAAGAATTTTGAAATTAGTATTTATTTTGTATTGTGTGTATATACTAAAGCTTTCATTTCAATGGAAAATTAAAAATAAAATGAATGTGAAAACAAAAATAATGTATGTAGCCTATCATATGTGTTTCTTACATAAACCTTAAATACTTCTGGGAGGTAATATAAAATTTCTTTTCACTACTTAATGAGAAAGATGTTGAAGTCTTAAGTGGCTTTACAATTTTAAATGTCTTCTTCAATATTAAAATTGGGAGGTGTTAAATTTAAGATTTAGTCCAAATATGTCTATATATTCCATGTCCTTTATGCTGTATCATGTTGCCTCATTCGTATCGCTACTGTAAATGAGTTTTTAAAATTAAAGTTCATTTATCCAGGATAAAGAAACAGAAGTGAAGTTTGAGATTATACAGATTAAATCCTAAGGTTAGACTGCATGAATTGGTTCTCTTAGTAATTAGTTTTAACCTTCTAATTAAGCTTTATGTTAATTTAAAAATCAATAGAAATGTTGAGCACTTAGCTAATGGTTAACATTGGTGAGGGTCAGCTCTGCCAACCACTAGGCCATTTGCATACAATAGAATAAGAACTATCCTGATTCCTATAATACAGATGAGGAAAATAAGACGATAAAAGGTTATTTAGCTTGCTCAAATTTATGTAGTGGTACAGTCCGGTTTAGTAAAAACGAGAGTTGTTCCCTAAACATCATGTAGCATATCCTCATACAGTTACAGTAGTTGATTTTATAACACAGAAGTAATTCTTATGCAAAAGATGCATGAGACAGTTTATTGATGAGACAAGTTTTTTAATGGAAAAAGATCAATGAAATGTATAATTTGAAAGCAGGTAATCCTCAGGTTAGGTTAAATATCCATGTTATGTTTGTGTAATAGATTATATGTGTTGCTGTTGTTGGTCAGTTGCTAAGTTGTGTCTGACTGTCACTCCATGGTGTGACTCTCGGCAGCAGGCCTGGATCCTCTGTCTTTCACTGTTTCCCAGAGTTTGTTCAAATGTATGTCCATTGAGCTGGTGATGCTATCTAAACATCTCATCCTCTGCCACCCCCTGCTCCTTTTGCCTTTAATCGTTCCCACCATCAGGATATTTTCCAGTAAGTTGACTTCTCATCAGGTAACCAAACTATTGAATCTTTGGTTTCAGCATCAGTCCTTTTAATGAATAATTCAGGGTTAATTTCCTTTAGGATTGACTGGTTTGATTTCCTTGCTGTCCAGGAGACTCTCAAGAGTTTTCCCCAGCAACACAATTTGAAAGCGTCAATTCTTTGGCCGTCAGCCTTCTTTATGGTTCAATTCTCACATATGTACATGACAACTGGGAAGACCATAGCTTTGACTATATGGACCTTTGTCATATATCAAAGATATATTTGTCATGGCATCAAAAGACGACTCTGCTTTTTAAAGTGCTGTCTAGGTTTATCATTGCTTTCCTTCCAAGGAGTAAGCATCTTTTAATTTCATGGCTTTAGTCACCATCTGCAGTGATTTTGAAGCCCAAGAAAATAAAATCTGTCATTGCTTCCACTTTTTACCCTTCTATTTGCCATGAAGAGATGGGACCAGATGCCATGATGTTAATTTTTTGAATGTTGAGTTTCAAGCCAGCTTTTTTCATACTCCTTTTTCATCTTCATCAAGAGACTCTTTAGTTCCGCTCTGCTTTCTGTCATTAGAATAGACCTGCATATCTGAGGTTGTTGATCTTTCTTCTGGCAATCTTGATTTCAGCTTGTGATTCATACAGCCTAGCCTCTGCATGTAAGTTAAATAAGCAGGGTGACAGTATACAGCCTTGTCATACTCCTTTGCCAATTTCGAACCAGTGCATTGTTCCATGTTCAATTCTGTTACTTCTTTACATGAATATAGGTTTTTCAGGAGTCAGGTAAGATGGTCTGATATTCCCATCTCTTAAGAGCTTCTTGTCCAGAGTAGTAGATGTAACAGTCATCTGGATTAAATTCATCCGTTCCTGTTTGTTTGGTTCACTGATTGCTATGTTCACTCTTACTCTTACCATCACCTGCTTGAGTATGTGCAATTTACCTTGATTCATTCACCTAACATTCCAGGTCTGTGTAATATTGTTCATTATAATGTTGGACTCTGCTTTCACCATCAGACACATCCACAGATGAGTGTTATTTCCACTTTGGCCCAACCGCTTCGTTCTTTCTGGAGCTATTGGTACCTGCTCTCCACTCTTCCACAGTAGCATACTGGACACCTTCCAGCCTTTGGGGCTCATCTTCCAGTGTCATATCTTTTTGCCTTTTTATTCTGTTCAGGGGTTCTCCTGGCAAGAATATTGGAGCAGTTTGCGATTTCCTCCTCCAGTGAATCACATTTTGTCAGAACTCTTCACAATGATCTGTCTGTCTTGGTTGTTCCTGAACAGCATGGCTCATAGCTTTTTAAAGTTACACAGGCCCCTTCACCACAAGGCTGTGATTCATGAAGAGAAGTATGTGTATGTTATGATCTTATTATAAGTTCATTTCTTGTCATTAAAGACATAGTGTAATATGTTTAGTTATAGAGCAGTGTGAATGTACTTAAGACTATTGATCTGTGCACTTACAAGTGGTTAAGATGGTAAATTTTATATTATATGTATTCTGCTACATTTTAAAAAATGTCAGGTTGGAGAACAACCAGCCTTTATGTGCCTCAATATGGGCTGCACTGAAAAATACAGAAGTGTATGGTGAATGATAAAGTATGTATAATTGCTCATTCAAACTTCATGTTAAAGTAGTGAACTAAAAATAAACCTTAAATAAGTGTAATTGAGAGCAATATTTTTCACCACTCTAACAAGAACCTATATTTAATTTTGCATGCAGTTACCATTTACATGGGCTTCCATTTAAATGGACTTCCCAGGTGGCTCTAGTGGTAAAGAATCTGCCTGCTAATACAGGAGATGTCTTAGCAGAGATGTCTTATCTCTGGGTCTGGAAAATCCCCTACAGGAGGCATGGCACAGAGAAGCCTGGTGGGCCACAGTCCACAGGGTCTCAAAAGAGTCAAACATGATTGAAGTGGCTTAGCACGCACACACCATTAACATACACAACACACATGCATACTATGTCATTTTTCTAATGCTCATGCTCATAGAAATAATTTTTTTTAATTTTTACCAAATTGATGGGGAAGATTATATGCATATTATCACCAGTTTTTAGGTGTGTCCACTTAAATTTTCAAAATCACTTAATTAGAGAACACAGGGTGATTAGTTAGATTATATCCTAACCATTTTATGCAAATTCCCAAAGTTAAATAAATAATTTTCCTTAGTAACATATCTTTTGAAAAACAGGTTAAAAAATAAAATTTACTGTTTAATTATTCATACTCAAATGGAAATAGTGGTATTTTAATGGCATTTTATATAAATAATAAATGAAATCATTAAGATTATCCCATTCTCTTTCTAATTATATTTGAAGTTTCATTCCTTTTGTTTAAAATAGCTGTTCTTGAGGAATTAAAGGATGTAAAGGTTTTAAATAGAATCTTATTAGTGAACAGCACTGCTTTTTTGTGGGGGAAAGGTATCTTGGGTTTTGTAAACAAATGGGGAACAAAGTTTAGGCTTCCCTTTCCATCACCAACTCCCGAAGCTTACTCAAAGTCATGTCCATCAAGTCGGTGATGCCATCCAACCATCTCACCCTCTGCCCTGACCTTCTCCTCCCACCTTCAAACTTTCCTAGCACCAGGGTCTTTCCCAATGAGTGAGTTCCTTGTATCAGGTGGCCAAAGTATTGGAGTTTCAGCTTCAGCATCAGTCCTCTAATGAATATTCAGGACTGATTTTCTTTAGAATGGACTGGTTGGATATTATTGCAGTCCAAGAGACTTTCAAGAGTCTTCTCCAACACCATAGTTCAAAAGCATCAATTCTTTGGCACTCAGCTTTCTTTATAATCCAACTCTCAAATCCACACATGACTACTGGAAAAAAAGATAGCTTTTTGGATAATTTAAAATTCACTTATTAAGCTGTTCATTTTTATATGACAGTTGCATGCTTACAAAGGATTTATGCACGTGTGCTCGGTCGTGTCTGACTCTTCGCAACTCCATGAACTCTAGCCTGCTAGGCTCTTCTGTCCGTGGAATTTTCCAGGCAGTAGTACTGGAGCAGGTTGCCATTTCCTTCTCTAGAGAATCTTCCTGACCCCGGGAATGCACCCTTGTCTCTTGTGTCTCCTGCTTTGGCAGGCAGATCCTTTACCATGAGCCACAGGGGAAGCCCTATGAAGTGTGTAGGACAGTTCAATTTCTTTGTTGACTCCAGTGTTAAATGGATCAAATCCTCTGGCAAGCACTGTGTGAAGAACTGAAGTGTAAAATTATGTAAAATTCATTGATGTTTTGATGTTTTTGTCTTTTAGACATTAAAGAACCAGCAGGATATATTATTTAATATACCTCAAACATGCATCATAATTTATAGTAAAAAAAAGTTAATTTGCATGTGACTTCCAGATATAGTTGATTTCTTTATGCATTTTTGTATAGTTGAACTATCTCAGTCATTTATAAAATGCTCCTTTATACCTAGCTGACCTATGAAATGTGGGCTTATAAACATACCTAAACTCTAGAGTAGAATATTCTTTCCTTACTTATTTACATATTCACAAATAGTGCTCAGATGGTAGAGCAACAAAATTTGAAAAGGCAGAGAAAGAGAGAAAGCGAAAGAAATAGATGGAAAAGTAGATCTTCAATGAGTATTCATTTGTAACTAGAGACAGTGCCCCTGCTACAGATTAGATGAGGCAGGGTTGATCCAATCTAATAGGACTTCTTCTTTTCTTTTTTTTTTGTCTTGGGTTTCCTTTCTCCATCTCTCTTAAGGAAACTTCCAAATCACCACAAAAATCAGAACAAAAGAAAAACAGTTTTAAGGAGTTCACATTATCATATCTCATTTATCAAAAATATCAACTCCAGACTTTCTCCTACATAATACAGGGATCCACTTTTGTTTTTGCCATTATTTAAAATATATTGGGGTGATATTTCAGTAAAAGTGTATGTTGGATTTTAAGTACAATTACTCTTCATAGAAATGTGAGTTAAGATGCATAGATATCCTCATGCACTCAGTGTGTCACACTAGTGTCTAATAGGTACATGAATTTGCTTACAGAATCCTGAAATATATGTACATTTTTATACTTATATTTGTTAAGTATACATTTATTTTGGCTCCTTCTAGTAAGTTTGCTGGGAAATAAGAATACAAATATGCGTAAGACAGTGTTTTTGCTTCAGAAACTTGTGATTCAATGGAGAAAATGGAGACTATTCAACACATTTTATATTAAATGATTTATAAACAGAAAAAGAGTACCATAAATTGACATTATCACTTGAGGTATCTGCTTTACACTTATCAATTAATAGGCTTTTTGAAGGAAGAGGTACTTGAGATGGATTCTGTAGGCTAAGTAGGAATTCCCCCTGGAGGCAGGAAGAGCTCTTGGGTTTAGAAAAAGCATGTATAATGAGACCAGAAGGTGGAAATATTTCAACATGGCTGACAGCAGATTATGACACAACTTGTAAAATATGTTAAGAAGATTGTTCTTTAATCCTAATACTGTTTAGTGCTGTAGCATATTTGTATTTGCATGTAAAAACAGTCACTCTTTGACAAGAGAAGAAGTGATCTAAAGGGGAGTAACAGCAGATAAAACAACATCAATTAAGAAGTTTTCCATGGCACTTAAGGTAAACAAATGTTGGTGGCTTGAGTAGCTTCTGAACAAATGGAACAAGTAAACAAGTTGGGGAGAGCATTAAGAAAGACAAGTAAAATGCTATTCCAAAGTAAAGGCTAACCAGGAAGATGAGGTGGTTGGCAGTTCCACAGAAGTAGATGTGGAATCCCAGAAGGTGATTTATTTTTAGGTACATTGAAGCAACAGTTAGAACCAGATATGGAAGAGTGGTCTTGTTCAGAATTGGGAAAGGAGTACATCAGGCTGTATATTGTTACCCTGCTTATTTAACTCTGCCAAATGTAAAGTACATCATGTGAAATGCCAGGCAGGTGAAGCTAAAGCTGAAATTAAGAATCCCAGAAGAAATATAAATTATAGCTTCAAATATGCAGATGACACCATCCTAATGGCAGAAATCAAAGAGGAACTAAACAGCTTATTGATGAAGGTGATAGAGGAGAGTGAAAAGCTCACTTAAAAAGCTGGCTTAAAATCAACATTCAAAAAACGAAGATCATGGCATCCGGTCCCATCACTTCATGGCAAATAGACGGGGAAAAAGTAGAATCAGTAACAGACTTTATTTTTTTGGACTCGAAAATCACTGCAGACATCAACTGCAACCATGAAATTAAAAGATCTTTTCTCCTTGGAAGAAAAGCTATTGCAAAATTAGACAACATATTAAAAAACATAGACATCACTTTGCCAACAACATCTGTATAGTCAAAGCTATGGTTTTTGCAGTAGTCATGTATGGATGTGAGAGTTGGGCCATAAAGAAAGCTGAGCACTGAAGAATTAATGCTTTGGAACTTCTGTGCTGGAAAAGACTCTTGAGAGTCCCCTGGACAGCCAGGAGATCAAACCAGCCAATCCTAAATGAGATCAACCCTGAATATTCATTGCAAGGACTGATGCTGAAGCTGAAGCTCCAGTACTTTGGCCACCTAATGGGAGGAGTCAAGTCATTGAAAAATTCTCTGATGCTAGAAAGATTGAAGGCAGAAGCAGAAGGGGATGACAGAGGATGAGATGGTTGGATAACATCACTGATTCAGTGGATGGGAGTTTGAGCTAACTTCAGGAGATGGTGAAGGGCAGGGGAGCCTGGCGTGCTGCAGTTCATGGGGTTGCAAAGAATGGAACATGACTGATGGAGTGACTGAACAACAACAAAATTGAGCTTGAGTAGTGAAGAGAGTCATTATCTACTTGAATAAATATTTCTGGCATTTAGGAAAGAAAATCAGGTTGAGAACATTATTTTCAGTCATTAAAATATAAAAGAGATAGCTCAAGCCATGTAAATAGATGGCATCTCTCAATTCAAAATCCTGGGAGCATTAATTTTTTAAAGAACATCTAAAGAAGAAGAGGTAATAAAGGAAAATAAAGTGGCCAGAAAGACAGAACTAAGAATGAAAATATATTCTGTATGTGGGTTCAGTTGCTCAGTCATGTCTCTTTGTGACCCCCATGGACTGTAGCCCATCAAGCACCCCTGTCCATGGGATTTTCCTGGCAGAAGCACTGGGTTGCCATTTCTTACTCCAGGGGATCTTCCCCATTCAAGAACTGATTCTTTACCACAGCGCCACTTGGGAAGCCCAAAAATATATTACAAAATGCAAAAATCTACAGAGCATGTTTTAGAAGATAAATAAGATTGTAGAGTGTCTTTAAATTTAGGGATAACTCAGTCATTAGAGTTTTGCAAACATATTTTTGGGATGATTGTGGACAAATCTATTTTAAACAATTAGTATGTGCTGTGCTGCGCTAAGTTGCTTCAGTCCTGTCCGACTCTTTTCAGTTCTCTGGACTGTGGCCTGCCAGGCTTCTCTGTCCATGGTATTCTTCAGGCAAGAATACTGAAGTGGGTAGCCACGCCCTCTTCCAGGGGATCTTCCTGACCCAGGGTTTGAACTGGTGTCTCTTAAGTCCCCTGCATTGGCAGGTGGGTTCTTTACCACTAGTGCCACCTGGGAAGCCCAGACAATGAGTATAGATTGAGGTAATTATATTAGCTATAAACATAAATAGAGTAGTAGCTGAGAATATGTAGAGTTGAGAAGGGCTGTGTATTTTATTCTCTTACATGTTTTACTTAATAATTTTGTGATGGGAGATGTATGTACATGTTTAAAACCTTATGTGAAAGAGCTGATAGGATAGGATGGGGTTATTAGACAGAGAAAATAGAGTCAGATTCAGGTAGTGAAGGTGGCTATGAGGATTCAGGAGACAGATACATTGTGATTTTATCTTTTATTGTGGTAAGAAAGTGGGTAAAGAATTGTGAAACTCAAGATTCCATGGGAGGGGAGGATCATGAGGCTGTTCCTGGTCTCAGAATGACTCCATCTTGATACAATGTGTACACAAAAAGCTTAATGTGCTTTAAAAACAAAACAAAACAAAAAACTATCAACCTGATCTTCTGAGCCCATGTGTGTATGTATGCTAAGTTGTTACAGTCATGTCTGACTTTTGGGAGCCAGGCTCCTCTGGTCCGTGAGATTTTTGAGGCAAGAATACTGGAGTGAGTCCATACGCAGCCGTTTTCTGAAAAAATGAAAGCTTAGAATCACAATTTCAACAATCCTTTTAGTTTATCTTATATAAAGTTACTCAGCCCTTCCCTTGCTTCTGATCTGAGATGATATCAGAGTTGTCCCTAAAGGAGTTAAGAACTTGCTCTCCTTGAAGAGTTAGGGAAGATGCCTATCTTATGCTGACCCTTGGGTCTGAGCTGTCTGTTGCACATTGGTCATTCCTGTGGGCTAGGTTGTCCTCTGATGGACAATCCAAGTTGGATGGACTGTTATTCATTTTGCTCAAGCAATAATGGTAAAAAATACTGGGCATTTCTCTCTTATTAATGCAGTTTTCACTCTGTTCGTGCCAGCTCTGGACCCAGGATTAATCACCTCTCTCCACCCTCTACTGTGAGGTCATCACACTCTTCCTTGGAAGCTATAAAGCAGTTCTTCAGTAATCAGAGTTCATGTTTCCTAGAGACTGAAAGCAGTGTAGGCAAAGTTAAGTGCTTCACACCTTTTATTTATTTATTTATTGTTCTGACCAAGTGTGCCAAGTTGCTGTGTGTCAGGGTTATAATGCACTTTTCCCCCCAAAATCCAGAAATAGATTCAAGCCCTTTTGCTTTACAGTGCATACTGTCCTCACTTATTTAAGAAACTTCCCAGTAAAGAGCTTCAATGAGTCAAAGAAAGTTTGTAGATTTTTCTCTCATTCTCTGAAGAGTTACCTTTTACTGTACTAAATCCTTCTGACTGATTGTTAAGCCTTACATGAGTGGAGACAGTCCTTTTTTACCCTATAAGTAAATTCTAGGAGATGGTCCTCCAGGCTTGTGTTTGATATGATAAATAAGAAAGAAAAAAAAATTAGCAACTTTGCCCTACTTTGCCAAGAGGTCTAGTACCAGCCTTCTCTTGGTCTAAATAGAAGTTGTTATGAAACCAGGAGCATGAGTAACGTATAAACACCAATAGACTTGTTATGAGCCTGTTATTGGAACGTTGGCAGAGCAACTTCCAGAGATAAGTACCAACGATGCATAAGCTGCATCTTCAACAGGAAGTCAGATGTAATAGATTTAGAATAGAGCACCATTGCTTTGAGAGTAACATCTGGTTTATTTCCTAAAGCAGAAGGATAATAAGGCAGCCATCTGAGATAGGTGGTAGAGTCAACAGCCCAAATACATTAGTGAACATGTTTTGAGACTTTACAAAGGGCTACTAGTCTAGAATCTCAGCCCTGGCTGTATATTAGAATCTCTTGAGGGAGCTCTCAGTGATCCAGATGCCCAGGCAATGCCCTATTAGAATCTCTAGGTTGAGGACTCATATTTTTAAAACTTGCTAGGTGATTCCAGTGTGCAGCCTAGATTGAGAAACACCGCATCAGAGGATGAAATCTAAAAAGAGACTGAAGTCATGCTTTTGTGAAATTAGGGGCCGATATGCTTTTGGACTGTGGTGCTAGAGAAGACTCTTGAGAGTCCTTTGGACTGCAAGGAAATCAAACCAGTCAATTTTACAGGAAATCAATCCTGAATATTCATTGGAAGGACTGACACTGAAGCTAAAGCTCCAATGCTTTGGCCACATGACAGGAAGAACTGACTCGTTGGAAAAGACCCTGATGCTCGGAAAGATTGAAGGCAGGAGAAGAAGGGGATGACAGAGGATGAGATGGTTGGATGGCATCACTGACTCAATGGACTTGAGTCTGAGCAAGCTCCGGGAATTGGTGATGGACAGGGAGCCTGGTGTGCTGCAGTCCATGGGGTCGCAAAGAGTCAGACATGACTGAGTGACTGAACTCACTGACTGACTGATGCTGTCATAATCTCTTTTCAATGTGGATATATATATATTTTTACAAACTTTAAGATGTTATTATACTTATTATTTCCATAAAGTTTGTGTGTAGTAGGAGATATGCCTTTTGCTAGGTTTTTCCTGTGTTGTTCTAGACTTATGATACCTTCCCATACTATTTTCCAAACTGCATTTGTGAGAAATGAGAAACTCTTGGTTAAAATACATGAAAATAAGTCTGAAAAATTAAATCAAAAGATAGGAGATTCATAGTTCTTATTAGAGTTATTTTTGACAGAACTTACAACTACAATTTTCACCTTTATCACTTAAATTAAAAAACAAAACAGAAAAACACATAGTTTCCAGATGCAAACTACCAAAGTTCTAAGCTCTGAGTTTAAGGAAACTAAATTATGTGCAAAAACTATCAATTACAAAACAGTTGTCGACTGAGCTACTTCATTTTCACTTTCACTTGTCATTCAGAAGTTCTGGAAAATAGATCACTAATGTTTGTAAATCAAGCCAGTATTTCAGTGCAGTGACAAATGTGATATAGTTCACTTAATGAATATATTCTCCATGGAACCTACAAAAGCCTTTACATTATTTGATTTCCAACACAGGCCCATACATTGTTTATCACTGCATACTCTCCTTTTTAAAATGACATTTCTTATAATGCAAAAATCTTGTTTCCTTGTGTAAGTATTAATTCACATATTTCACTGTTGATGTCAGCCGGACAGCATGCATGGTTAGAAAACATTTCACATTGCCTAATGTGAATGTTAGCCCTGGAGGAGATAGCTCAAGATAAATTCCACCCTTTTGGGTCCATAACAGCCATCACAAGGAAAGTGAGTATGATTAACAAATTTTGGAGAGATTAATAAGCCTTCATGTCTAAGAGTTAAAAAAAATAAAATACTTATATTTTATTTTATATGTGTATATTTATGTGAAGGCATACATAGAATATAGGTATTGTATACAAAATAAGAAGTGCGAAGAGGAGAGAAGACATCTGGTAAAGTGTTTGGGTTAGCAAGCATCCAAAATAATATTTTCAAACAAACCACAGGTAAGAAAAAATAGGTGTATATATATATATATATATAATAGATGGGCTTCCTAGGTGGCACTAGTGGTAAAGAACCCACCTGCCAATGCAGGGGACATAAACAATGTGGATGGATTTGATCCCTGGGTTGGGAAGATCCCCTAGAGGANACAAACCACAGGTAAGAAAAAATAGGTGTATATATATATATATATATAATAGATGGGCTTCCTAGGTGGCACTAGTGGTAAAGAACCCACCTGCCAATGCAGGGGACATAAACAATGTGGATGGATTTGATCCCTGGGTTGGGAAGATCCCCTAGAGGAGGCAACCCACTCCAGAATTCTTGCCTAGAGACTTCTATGGACAGAGGAACCTGGTGGGCTAACATCCATAGGGTCACAAAGAGTTAGATAAGACTGAAGCAATTTAGCACATGTATAATCTAATAGATAATTAAGATGTATTATATTGGAATAGTCCATAGCTTACTTCAATCGCAATTTTGACAGGTAATTCCCTTAAGACCTTAGATAAGTTATTTATACTTTCTGACAGTGCTAAGAGTGTGATATTTGAACAAATGGCATATATTAAGTGTCCCCATACATTATGCTCCAGAAGCATTAGTTGGGTAATCCACAGAATAAGATTTGAGTGATGAGTTCTAGGCAGCATGACTACTCATTGGCATACCTGAGGCTAGAATCAACTATTTTTGGCTCCTCTCAAATATTTTCACTTTTCATCCTACAGCTTAAAAAGCAGAAGAGAGATTCTAATTCTTTAGGCTTAGAATTTTCATCAGAACCCCCAAGCTCTTTTGAAAGGAAGAGACCACAAAACACCTTTTAATGTAAGATGTCTGGAGATAGCTATAGAGATAATTCTCAAATTCTTTAAAATTAGAACTTTGAGGTCATGATAGGAAAATATTTTGAAATACTCATCAATGTGTTTTTAATTTTGAATTTTCCCCCATATGCCGCTTCTCCCCATTTCAGGGAAACTATTTTAGGTTTACTATCTCAAGGAAGAGAAAATAGAGCAAGGAGAAGACTTAAGAAAAAAATAACTTTTTATGTTTCAAATTTCAAAGTATACTTTTGAATTCAAGGGAGACACAACAGTCTTGACCAAAAAGGTTGTAAGTTGCATGATAAGGAGTCTGTTAAGCTTTGAAACTATGATCTTGACATAAATAAATGACATAGAAAAATAAATATTCTGTTAGAATGAATTTTTCTCACCTGGGAAATCTTCATAAAATATCTGGGAATGAGATAAGTGAGATAGAAACGAAAGATAGCTATGGATAAATGCCATCTGGAAATAAAAAATTATTGAAGTCATTGTACCCCTGGATGGAACAAGAGAATGTTTACCTTCTTGTTTGGGAAACTATTAACAATTAGGAAATTCCTCAAACCATGGTTTCGAGAATACAAAATTGATGGTTAAATGGGGTTTTTGACTGATAGACATGAGTCCCAGAGCTCCTCTGAGCCCCAACAGATCCTAGAAGTGAGCATTCATATCATTTTATTTCCCTTGCATTACTCTGAGTGGCACAGCTGTGATCTGGAAAGTGAGCACTCTGGAGGGACAGAGATGAAGAGCCATTGTGGAATGTAGCACAAAAACTTCCAAATACAGCATGAAATCCTCAGCTTCTGTGAAATGGAGGACTGATTACATCCAAGGCATAGACAACAGTGAGAGGCTGCAGAGCAAAGAGATTTGAAACTCTAGTTCTGGAGACCCACTATTGTGTTCAGTCTTCAGCTCTGTCTCTTAATTGCTGCCTAAAACTTGGCTCAGTTTTTTAACTGCTTTGTGCATCAATATTTCATTATAAAACATGGATAGTAATAACTGTACTTCATTGAAAGTGAAAGTATCTTCAGTCATTTCTGACTCTTTGCAACAGCCTGCCAGGCTTATCTGTCCAAGCAAGAATACTGGAGTGGGTTGCCATGCCCTCCTCCAGGAGATCTTCCTGATCCAAGGATTGAACCAGCATCTCTTACATCTCCTGCATTGGCAGTGGGTTCTTTACCACTAAGGCCACCTGAGAAGCCCCAGTACCTAGTATTAGTTCAGTTCAGTCGCTCAGTCACGCCCAACTCTTTGTGACCCCATGAATTGTAGCACGCCAGGCCTCCCTGTCCATCACCAACTCCCAGAGTTCACTCAAACTCACGTCCATCGAGTCAGTGATGCCATCCAGCCATCTCATCCTCTGTTGTTCCCTTCTCCTCCTGCCCCCAATCCCTCCAAGCATCAGAGTCTTTTCCAGTGAGTTAACTCTTCTCATTAGGTGGCCAAAGTACTGGAGCTTCAGCTTTAGCATCATTCCCTCCAAAGAAATCCCAGGGGTGATGTCCTTCAGAATGGACTGATTGGATCTCCTTGCAGTCCAAGGGACTCTCAAGAGTCTTCTCCAACACCACAGTTCAAAAGCATCAATTCTTTGGTGCTCAGCTTTCTTCACAGTCCAACTCTCACATTCATACATGACCACTGGAAAAACCATAGCCTTGACTAGATGGACCTTTGTTGAAAATAATGTCTCTGCTTTTGAATATGCTATCTAGATTGGTCATAACTTTTCTTCCAAGGNCTCACATTCATACATGACCACTGGAAAAACCATAGCCTTGACTAGATGGACCTTTGTTGGCAAAGTAATGTCTCTGCTTTTCAATGTGCTATCTAGGTTGGTTATAACTTTCCTTCCAAGGAGTAAGTGTCTTTTAATTTCATGGCTGCAATCACCATCTGTAGTGATTTTGGAGCCCCCCAAAATAAAGTCTGACACTGTTTCCACTGTTTCCCCATCTATTTGCCATGAAGTGATGGGACCAGATGCAATAATCTTAGTTTTCTGAATGTTGAGCTTTAGAGTTTCTTAATCACAGCCCTTCCCATATTCCATCTTGTTCTGTCATCCCATTCTGTCTCCCTAAAATCATACCCTAAGTCTCTCTACATCCATTCTTGCCTTCTCCATTCCTTTCTACTCAAAGCAGTCAAAATAATATTTCCCTGCTTTAAAATGTATTATTCATTCTGTGACATGTAAGGCCAGGCTCCTTTCTATTACTTTGGCCTTAACCATCAATTTCTTAAGTTTCAGTGTGGAATTTTCTCACTCTCCAACATTTTCATCATCTTTCTTCAAGCACAATGTTCCATCCACCTGCAATAATTTACTGCTTACCCTCTCATTCTTTAGAAAGAACTAACCTGATTCCAAAATTATATTCTTTTGCTATAACATCTCACAGCTATTGGTGAGTAGGGGAAAAACTTTTTCCTTTATCTTCCTATGTTTAGTTCTCTGGGACTTGGCATACTAAATTGACAAAAGACGGATTAGCAAATGAAGGAAATGAAAATCCACTCCAGTATTCTTGTCTGGAAAATCCCACGGACACAGGAGCCTGGTGGGCTACAGTCCATGGGGTCACAAAGAGTCAGACACAGGTGAGCACACCCACATGCACGCAAAACAGATTTAATCACATATCTACAGGAGTTCCCAGAATTGTGCCTCAAGGCAGTGGTTAGAACTTGGCACTTATGTACCATCTTTTAGGGAAGGGAAGGAGAGAAAGCTATTTATGGGAAAACAAATGGTTTTTACAAAAGATAAATGTGCTTCTATGAGAACAGATGGAAGATATGATATTTTAGTTACCAAGTCTTTTTAGGTGTGATGCTGATTTGCAGTCTCCAGTGACAAAAGTCCATCTAGTCCATCTTCTCAGATTACTCTCCCAAGGAGGGGATTTATGACAATAAAGATCTTCTGAGTTCTTCTGGGAGGCTGTGTTTTTAGGCATTTAAAAGATTTCAGGAATTCAATTGCTACGGTTCAAAATAATGTTTTCTGCCACAGAGAAGTATTCTGAACCCCTTCATATGGCATTTTCCTTTAACTCACAAAGTACATTTCTTCTGCCTTTATCTTCTCTTAAAGACTATAAGCAAATGAAAGCTGATGTCATATTTGTCTTGTTCAGTGAATATCTCCAGCACCTTTAAATCAGTATAAGTGAACCGGATAGTCCCAGGGAAATTTGCAAGCCTGTTGTGGCCAAGCCACTTGATTATTCAAGAATAGCTCGGGGAAGATAATCAGTGGCCTGCTCAATCAGCAATAGACAGCTTCACCTGAACATAGCTTCAGTTGAACTATTTTCAAGTGCTGTTTTATTTAAATTGCCCAAGTGCTCTGCACTGAATTTAGGTAAGCAGGCTCATCTTATGCCTTTAGATAAAGGTAGTAAATAACGATAATCCTTTTAGAGAGGCAGGAACATTCTTATACTTAATCATAGATGTGAAACAGGTGCGAGGCTGTTTTCATGCCATAGCCACTAGTTCAGAAATTTAAAAAGTAATTTCTTAAAAGACTTTAGGGGGAAAAACATTCGACTCACAGGTTCTTTTACTGTGCCAACCGACGTTTACAGGACCTACTGGGAAGCAAACTCCCAAGAGAATAAACTAAAACCCAAAACCCATTTCCTCACGAGGCTGGACTTCGGGAAAGAAAACCTATGAGCCTTCTCCTGGCTTTCCCTCCAAAGGTATAAAGGTAAACATCTCTGAACACAACACAGATTTCACCTGAGCCAACCCGGGGACTTCCCGGGCCGACGTCGTGTGACGTCACCGGAAACGTCTGCTTGTGTCGTTAAATGTCCCTCCCACCTGCGCTGGGCGCCGGGAGCAAAGCGGAAGTGGAGGCGCACTGGCTTCCGGCCCCTGTCGCCATTTCCAGCGGTTGCAGGTACTCACGAGTTGAGGTCTGCTGGGACAATGAGCTATGACTATCATCAGAACTGGGGCCGCGATGGTGGCCCCCGCAGCTCTGGCGGGGGTTACGGAGGAAGCTATGGAGGCAACTATGGAGGAGGCCATGGGGGGAACCGAGGCTCTGGAGGTAGCGGCGGCGGAGGGGGTGGTCGAGGCGGCCGAGGCCGACATCCCGGGCACCTGAAAGGCCGCGAAATCGGCTTATGGTACGCGAAGAAACAAGGCCAGAAGAACAAGGAAGCGGAGAGGCAGGAGGTAAACTGAGACTCGGTAGTGGAGGGAGGATGGGGTTGGACAGGATTCTTTTCCAGCCTTTCCGCCCCCCTCCCCTTTTTTTAAAAAAACTTTTTTTTTTTTTGACTGGTGTATATGCTTGTGAAGTGCAAGTGCTAAAGCTTCCTGTAGTAGATACCATAGCGGTAACATTGGCCATGTGCATCTTGCCTGGAGCTGTTGAGGTTTATGCGGGCCAAGAGTATATACTTTGCTTGAAAGAGAACTGGGAACGAAGGGTTAAGTTGAAGGTCCATCCGGAATTAACTATATTGGGTATCACGTAGTATCTCTAGCTACCCTTTGCTTTATGATAATGTTACTTTAAGTTCTTTGCCTGATGAACTCTAACATAGCGGTTTTATACATTAAATACAGATTTGCATGGGACAAAACTATCAAGCACTGTTTTGAATGTAGATCCTTCCAGCTTTCATTTTAGTATTAAAATAGGCACAAACTCAGTTTTTTTATTATTACGGTGGGCTGCGGAGATTTCTGCTGATTAGCAACTCTTTGAGAAGGAAACCTAAGATCCTAGAAGTGGAAGAAGTTTCTAGAGTTGATTTAGTCTTTTGTCTTCAGCTGGCAGATGTTCCTTTGATGTGTATACTAAACACCTGTCTGTAGTAAAGGAACCATTAAAGTTCCCCGAGTGGCCTACAGTTGTAATAATTATGTGTATATGATTAAACCGAAGTTTTCTTAACATGAGGTCTACAGTAGCTTTCTACTGACTTAAAAAGCATCTTTCATATTAGATGCAGAGTGTGATTAAATCACCATTTAGGCTTCCGTGTTTCAGTCATCCCATTTCTTTGTTATCCTTTCATCTACGTCATTTTTATTAAATTTGGGGGGAGCATTATCCATTTACTTTAACAACTTACCGTTATTCTTCAAACGATATTTATTTGACATGCAAAAATTAGCGTACTCATTGAACAAACTTTTTTTTAAAGTTAAGGGAAGCACATCTAAGTCGTCTTGAAATTGGGAGAATGAGTGATTAGTATTAGAGAATATACATAGTAACTTCCCAAGAACTCTTTATCAATTTTTTTTTTTTTACCCCTTTTTTCACACAAGGTTTTATGTATGATGCTATGGACATCTGAAAAGTATTCAAGGAGCTTTCAGTCTAGTTAGAAAAATAAGAACTAAACAGATGAAACGTTAAGCAAATCAGGAAAATCTGTTATTTGTACATTGCGTGATTATGAACTAAACCCTTGATTTCCACCACCTCCCAAAACCTTCTCCATTTTAGTACAAGTCACTGCCAGTTTTTCATTTGTCAAGGCCAAAGTGAGATTTGGTTTGATGCTTCTTTCATTTCAGCAAATCTGTTTTCCTTCTTAATATATCTCAAATCTAACCACCTAATCTCCACAGTAGTTACCGTAGATCAAGCCACTATTTTGTTGTCTGTCCCTGAATCTTAACTGCCTGGTCTTCTATTTCTACTCCTTCCCATAAAACCTGACTCTTGTAGAGCCTTCAGTTCAGTCGCTCAATCGTGTCCGACTCTGCGACCCAATGAATTGCAGCACTCCAGGCCTCCCTGTCTATGACCAACTCCCGGAGTTTACCCAAACCCATGTCCATTGAGTCGATGATGCCATCTGGCCATCTCATCCTCTGTCCTCCCCTTCTCCTCCTGTCCTCAATCTTTCCCAGCATCAGGGTCTTTTCCAGTGAGACAGCTCTTCGCATCAGGTGGCCAAAGTATTGGAGTTTCAGCTTCAACATCAGACCTACCAATGAACACCCAGGACTGATCTCTAGGATGATTTCTATTTCTGTTTCTACTTCTACTCCTTCCCTTAAAATCTGACTCTTGTAGAGCCTTAGATCATCTCATTCTCTAGCTGACAGTTTGAAAGCCAGATCACTTCTGTCTCAGTCTCATACATTTCAGTCACATCCTAATGTGTTTTCCAGGAATCTTGGCAATTTAGATTCTACATATCAGGTTTGCTTCTATGAACCATACCTTTCTGAGCTCATTTCTCAATCTGATGTAATTAAAGCTTTCATAAACACACTTTTATTTTTGCTTTTTTATTATAGTTCTCATACCATTCTCTAAAATTATCTCTCAATTTTCTCTACTAAATATTTCAATTTTTTGAAATATTTCAATAATTTGGCTCAGCCTCTTTTTTTGATCACTTTCAGCCCTAAATGGATCCCAGTCAGGATTCCCATAACTTTTACCTTTTAAGTAACCTCTCTGCTTAGAGTGACTGTGTTCTAATGATGCGTTGTTACAGTTTCAAAAGATATTTTTGAGGCTCTAATGTATTTGAAATAGTATCAGAGCCACTGTGTTAATAAGCTAGATATAGTCCATACCTTACAGCAATTTCAGGTGGCCAAAGTATTGGAGTTTCAGCTTCAACATCAGACCTACCAATGAACACCCAGGACTGATCTCTAGGATGATTTCTATTTCTGTTTCTACTTCTACTCCTTCCCTTAAAATCTGACTCTTGTAGAGCCTTAGATCATCTCATTCTCTAGCTGACAGTTTGAAAGCCAGATCACTTCTGTCTCAGTCTCATACATTTCAGTCACATCCTAATGTGTTTTCCAGGAATCTTGGCAATTTAGATTCTACATATCAGGTTTGCTTCTATGAACCATACCTTTCTGAGCTCATTTCTCAATCTGATGTAATTAAAGCTTTCATAAACACACTTTTATTTTTGCTTTTTTATTATAGTTCTCATACCATTCTCTAAAATTATCTCTCAATTTTCTCTACTAAATATTTCAATTTTTTGAAATATTTCAATAATTTGGCTCAGCCTCTTTTTTTGATCACTTTCAGCCCTAAATGGATCCCAGTCAGGATTCCCATAACTTTTACCTTTTAAGTAACCTCTCTGCTTAGAGTGACTGTGTTCTAATGATGCGTTGTTACAGTTTCAGAAGATATTTTTGAGGCTCTAATGTATTTGAAATAGTATCAGAGCCACTGTGTTAATAAGCTAGATATAGTCCATACCTTACAGCAATTATAGTGTGTTAGGTGCTTTAGGGCAGTTAGAATACAATGTTTAAATAGTACGGTAAGGAAGCTATGGGCTTATCGCCTGACTCAAATTAGGAAGAGCTTAGTAGGTTCCCTAGAAAAAGAAACCCTTAAGCTGAAACTTGAGAAAGTATATTTGTGTTTGTGACTTGGGGTCTTGGAATGGGATTTTTAGGCAGAAGCAGCAGCATGCACCACAGCCTAGAGGTCAGGAGGAATGTATTCAAAGAACTGAACACGTAAGGGCATGGCTGAGGGCACAAAATGGACTATATTTTAATTTGCAACCTAGTACTCATGTATAACTGAACAAGACGTTTCATAAAATAATAACTTAATTACCTTGTACATTGCCCTGGGGCTTTTGTTTTTGTTTGTACCTTTCTGCCCTCTCCGCCTGCCCCCCTTTAATGCTGCTCATGATACTTTCATTGTACAGATAGCAGTATGAAAGGTCCTGGACTAGAAGATAAGCAGAGCTCTGACATTCTTTCCCCAAGAACTCTAGCAAGTCATTAAAGCATTTTAAGCAAAAATGAAGTGTTAGATTTGTGTTTAAATTCACTCTGGGTAGCAGCTGTATAGAGAATGGGTTGAAGAAGAGACAATCCTGGGACTTAGTAGGTTCCCTAGAAAAAGAAACCCTTAAGCTGAAACTTGAGAAAGTATATTTGTGTTTGTGACTTGGGGTCTTGGAATGGGATTTTTAGGCAGAAGCAGCAGCATGCACCACAGCCTAGAGGTCAGGAGGAATGTATTCAAAGAACTGAACACGTTAAGGGCATGGCTGAGGGCACAAAATGGACTATATTTTAATTTGCAACCTAGTACTCATGTATAACTGAACAAGACGTTTCATAAAATAATAACTTAATTACCTTGTACATTGCCCTGGGGCTTTTGTTTTTGTTTGTACCTTTCTGCCCTCTCCGCCTGCCCCCCTTTAATGCTGCTCATGATACTTTCATTGTACAGATAGCAGTATGAAAGGTCCTGGACTAGAAGATAAGCAGAGCTCTGACATTCTTTCCCCAAGAACTCTAGCAAGTCATTAAAGCATTTTAAGCAAAAATGAAGTGTTAGATTTGTGTTTAAATTCACTCTGGGTAGCAGCTGTATAGAGAATGGGTTGAAGAAGAGACAATCCTGGGACAGGGAGACCAATTAGGTAGTCCCTGCAGTAATTCAGGTGAGGAATGACACCTTGAATTAGGACATTGGCAGTAGAGATGGCGGAAGTGGACGGCTTCAAGTATTTTAGAAGATAGACTCAAGGTGATTTTATCTGGAGGAAGGGGAAAGCAGGTGTGAATGAATGACACTAATGACTACAAAGAGCACACTTATTGGAGGAAAACAATGGGATCAGCTTAAGCACACCAAGTGTGGTATTATAGGGTATATATAAGTGGTGGTTTCAGGGAAGTGGAAGGTTGTGTGGATCTGATGCCTAGAGAAATCTAGACTGCAGGTGAACCCTTGACAAGTTTGTGGGACTATGCCTAGTAGTTGGGATATAGAAGTGAATGGGAATAATGATGGGGACAGGCCTGAAATCTGTAGACCATTGGTTCTCAAACCTGAATCACCTGGCATCTTGTAAAAATGTAGAACTTGGGTGGGCTCAGATCCAGCTTTTCTCACAGGCTCCCAGATGCCGTCAATACTGCTGGTCTGCTGAGCACTCAGGCTGTATAATGAAGAACAAGAAAACTTAAGGTATGGGCTGTGGAGGAGAAGCTTGAAAGATCTAGGAAGGAGCCTTCAGAGAAGAGAAAAATAAGGATGTGGATGTTGTTTTGAAATCCAGGAGAATCCTTTAGGGAGAAAAAGAGTATATAAAACAGTGAAAGTAATCAGTAGTGGCAAATGCTGCAATGATGTCAAGTAATATAAGAATTCAGAGTGTCTTGGATTTAGCAACAGTGTAATTGGTAACCTTGATGAGAACACTTTTCATGGAGTTGTGGAATTAAAAACCAGATTACAGTGGAGTGCCTGGAGAAGGAAAGAGGCAGAAATGGGGCACTTCCAGGCACTTTTCCAGTGGAAAGGAAGAAGAAAAGTTACGGGTGGGAGAATTCAAGGGAGGATATTTGTTTTTGTTTTAAAAGAGAAGAGGTTTGACTGTGTCCAGTTCCTACCATCATGAACTGATGGTAAGGAGCCAGTGGAGAGGAAAGGTGTATTAGAGAAGACTAAATCATGTTACAGTAGTAGTAGATAGCCCATAGATCTTAATGAATTATCACAGTAAAGGTTTTCTACTCACATTACTTGACTATTGGAGTTCACTGAAGAGTTCTCATGAGAATAAAGTCCACAGAGCCTCTGAGCAATAGTTTGGACAACACTGTGAGTCTCCTTTGTCAGGAGTTTCCAATTATAGGCTGAAAGAATATTTGAGAATGTCCAGAGCAGGAAGGGGATAATCAAAAAATCAAATACCTTGATAAGTCATGAAACCTAAAATATGTGTATGAGATTCTTCAGGCAGAGGGTGAGGTAAAGTGAAAAGTAATGTAACGGGAAGAAGGTTAGGAAGGAGACACCTACAGAAAAAGGCTAGATTCAGGTTTGGAATTTTAGCATTCCTGAATTCACTGCCACAGCCTCTGGGGCCTCATTGTACAGAAAACCTCATTAAAAATAAATTGCCAAAAAAGTTTTATCTATTTTTCAGGGACTATTTTTCAATCATCTCACCTTTTTGTGAATATAAAATTAATATTACAGGTTGAGAACTTTTTAAGTGAGACTGTTTATAATGTAAGAGATTTAAATGCTCATTGCCACCAAAATATTTCTTGCATTTTTAAACTTTTTATCAGAACATTTGCGTTTATTAAATTTAATTGTATGTTTTAAATTTTAAGATAGGAAAAAAATAATAACAGTATAATGTAAGGGTAGAAAGAGCACCAGAATTTTAGTAAAGGACATAAATAATTCTTTCTTCACCAGTTATCAGTTCAGTTCAGTCGCTCAGTCGTGTCCGACTCTCTGCGACCCCATGAATCGCAGCACGCCAGGCCTCCCTGTCCATCACCATCTCCCGGAGTTCACTCAGACTCGGGTCCATTGAGTCCATGATGCCATCCAGCCATCTCATCCTCAGTCGCCCCCTTCTCCTCCTGCCCCCAATCCCTCCCAGCATCAGTCTTTTCCAATGAGTCAACTCTTCGCGTGAGGTGGCCAAAGTACTGGAGTTTCAGCTTTAGCATCATTCCTTCCAAAGAAATCCCAGGGTTGATCACCTTCAGAATGGACTGGTTGGATCTCCTTGCAGTCCAAGGGACTCTCAAGAGTCTTCTCCAACACCACAGTTCAAAAGCATCAATTCTTCGGCGCTCAGCCTTCTTCACAGTCCAACTTTCACATCCATACATGACCACAGGAAAAACCATAGCCTTGACTAGGCGGACCTTAGTCGGCAAAGTAATGTCTCTGCTTTTGAATATACTATCCAGGTTGGTCATAACTTTTCTTCCAAGGAGTAAGCGTCTTTTTATTTCATGGCTGCAGTCAGCATCTGCAGTGATTTTGGAGCCCCAAAAAATAAAGTCTGACACTGTTTCCACTGTTTCCCCATCT
>SJYX01012180.1:325132-354502 GCA_006410675.1 Oreotragus oreotragus
AATTACACATAAGGAGCCTATCTCATAGTTTATATGGGGAAGAGAAGAAATATTTAAGAAATGGGTAGTACAAATGAAAAAAAAATCATTCTTTAAGTTTAATATATCTAGACTATTAGTGAGATATCAGGGTGGTTAGAATTGTAAAGTTGTTTTCTTCTGGAACATCTAACCCACTCTTTCCTTTTACCGATGTTAAAATTAAATCCCTCAAAAGTCATATGATGTGCTTACTACGTACACTGACACTTTAAAGACAGAACTGTGGCAACTGAGTTCTCTTGAAATTTTTTCAGTATTTTCTTTTCCTGAGCAAGATCCCTCCTGCTAAAACATGAAATTGAGTGCTTTGTGGATAAAATGTTCACTTTTTTTTTTTTAAGAGGGAATTCTGAGAGCCATGCCTTTAATGTGCAGATATGTACTGCTGTTTTTGAGAAAGGCAGATCATTGCGTCTCCTGTAGGAAGGAGAATAAGCTCAGTGATAAGTTGAATATCCTTATTAAAACAGATCAGCTGAGGTTGTCTAGGGACCAAATGCTGTAGCTCTTTGATGCCTTTTGAGTGAAAATATGTGTTAGGGACAGAGAAGATTTCAAGATGAAGTTATTGAGAATATTTTACCTGAGAGCTGAGCTGCTTGTATGACCTTAGAACACGGAGTTAGCTGCTGTCTCTGCTTTGTATGGAGGACAGAACTCAGATATTACTGAAGATGAGTAATTGATCTAGTGCAGAGAAAGTTAGGAGAAGAAATGGTTGGTCTTCCTTTTGGTCAGGCATGTTGTAAATGCTTCCTATGTACCACATCATTTAAACCTCTCAGCAGCCCTGTGCAGATTACACTTGTCTGTTTCACAGGAGGAAAAAGAATCTTAGGTTCAGTGACCTACCTGTACTTGCACAGCTAGTACCAGAACCAGGTTTAAATTTTAAGTGTTTTTAAGAGCTCAACTTTTTTCATCCTTGGTAATATGCCATATTTTTTTTCCTTTAAGTTATAATTTTTTTGATAAACATTTTTCCACTTGCTTGATGCTTGTCATTGTGCTGTTTTCCAAGATAAGTCTTGACACCTCAAATAAGCTATGTGGTAATAAAAAATACTTTGGGGCTCTTAATATGTTTATCTATGATATATTTTATTTACCAGGATTATAATTTGATTATATTTCTCTTGTAAAAAATTAAATTTTTTTTTATAATTTCAGCGTTTCAGGGAAAAGCTGCCGTCATATGGAATGCAAAAGGTAAAATGTATATACACTATTTAATATGATTGCAAAATGCTTAAATCCATTTCTTTTAAGCTCTGAATCAAGAAATATAAATTAATGAAACTTTCCGTAAAGGATAGTCTTGGAAGTTCGTTTTATTCTTTTGAATTGTTGAAAGACCAAAAAAAAAATTTCTGAAACAATTTTACTGAAAATTTTTCTTCATTTATGTCCATGATAGAGTTTGAAAATAGAATTTTCACTTGTAAGTTTGTTTCCTCATACAATCACCCTATATAGAATAATATAGTCTTCCATCCTTCCCTGNATGATGATAAGCTGTCTCTTATACACATCTAGATGTGTATAAGAGACAGGTTTTATTCTTTTGAATTGTTGAAAGACCAAAAAAAAAATTTCTGAAACAATTTTACTGAAAATTTTTCTTCATTTATGTCCATGATAGAGTTTGAAAATAGAATTTTCACTTGTAAGTTTGTTTCCTCATACAATCACCCTATATAGAATAATATAGTCTTCCATCCTTCCCTGACCTCTCAGTCCTCCTTTGTTTTGACTTTACTTTTCTTAAGAACAGTTTGTTTTGGTCACTATGTACCTCTTTACTCAGAACAATGCTTAACATTCTATAGACCCCTAGTAAATACCTTTTGAATGAATGAATCATGGTCTGCTTCTAAGTACTTCTAGCTGTTACTTTGTTGGAATTTGTTCTGATATATACGAGGTATTAGATAAATTTTTAAATGGTGAGTTTTCAAGTTAGAGTGTTTCATAGGTTAAAAATAATTCCTAACTCCCTTTTGAAGTAGTGGTGGGTTTTATTAGTACTACTAATTTGAAAATATTCATGTTTATCTGTAAGAAGATCTGTCCTGAGTAGGCAGTTTTCCAGATAGTACCTGAATTTTAGCCATTTGATGTAGTTATTTAAAACTTGGCTCTGTTTTAATTATTTAAAAGGCAATAGTCTTAAATTATACTCTTCCTTGTTCTCAAACAATATACAAAACTTGTCCTGTAGACAAAGCCGTATTTATGATTTATAACATAAATCCTTGATGTTCTGAGTAGTTTTTTTAAGGGGATTTGCCTTATATTCAATAGACCCACATGTCAACATTCTTTTTAATTAATGTTAATTCTTAGATGAATTTATAAGCTGTCTCCTTTTCCTTGTGTGCTTTTCTTTAACAGAGCCATGGCTCTGTTCTTCTTAAAATTTGGTGCCTCATCTCTTGAAAACTGGTAGGTCCAGATAACCAAACTGCCAGTATTGCATATAACAGAATTTTCAAGTATTAATATGCTTATTAAAAACAGTTAACCTTCAGTTCGGTAAGATTCAGGTAACTTTTCAGACGTAGTCATCATGTGACAGATGTTCTTCACTTTTTTTCTCCTTTTGAAATAGGAATTGGTAAATATGATTGATAACCATCAGGTAACAGTGATAAGTGGTGAAACCGGTTGTGGAAAAACCACTCAAGTTACTCAGTTCATTTTGGATAACTACATTGAAAGAGGAAAAGGATCTGCTTGTAGGATAGTTTGTACTCAGCCAAGAAGAATTAGTGCCATTTCAGTAAGTAAGCTCTCACTTGTTAAAATTCCCAAATTTTCTTTTTTTTCCCTTTCTTCTATGTAGTCTTGCTAGAAATTACTGATTTTGAGTGTTGGGATGATTCTTAATTAGGTTTAGGATATGTTGTTATGAAAGCAAAATTTGGTTAGCAAGTATTTGGTAGTAAAGACCAAGAAATTGAATGACCTCTCTCTTATTGATAACAGATGTTTAGGAGTTCAAGGTAGATTGCAAATCCAGGCAATTTTCTATAAAAGTAAATGAAAAGCTGATAATGTTTATAGAATTGAGTATGAGTTTCAAATAATCTCCATCATTAGATACTTTACATTTTACTCCTTGATTCATTTAATATTGTTTTCAGCTCTTTTTTTTTTCAGTGTATAGGTACTGAATGATAGCAGTATTTCTGATTTTTTTAGTGCAGTTCAGTATTAGGGAATTAGTCATAGAAAAATAAGGTATTTGGAGTTTATTTTGAAACAGGTATTAACTACATGTTTATATAGATAACATTGTGTTTAGTTAGATGACCTAGTTAAATATGTGAGTTATATGTCCTGTAAAGATGTTTGGAGTTTCTTACAACATCAGATGTACAGTACATTTACTTCAGTGTTATGTAATTCTTTGTGTAAATTATGAAGCTTTCCAGTGGTATTTGATTTTATGATAATGTTATTTATTATATCTCTAAGTCATTTTATACAGAATCTGTGGTCAGGAACTGCATTACCAATTACAGCAGCATTTTATAGGAACTACAATATACATTTAAGTTATAGTTCCAAGAGATAACTATTTTTAAAAAGTAAAGCTGCCATGTTTGTGGGAGGATAATATTCCTAGAAATGGCATAAGTTCACAGAATGGTGAAAAATAAGCCACTTTCATTGTAACACTATTATATAGCTAGATTTTGGTTAAAAATCTAATTTTATCATTTTCACTAAAATATGACTTATCAGTTCAGTTCATTTGCTTAGTCGTGTCCGACTCTGTGACCCCAAGGACGGCAGCACGCTACTATAAGTTGACAGTAAGGAGAAATGTTAATTAGGTTATTTCGTTGCTTCTTTTCCCCCCAAGATCTGTTGGTATTTAAATGGGCAATTTAATCAACAGTAAAAAGTGAAGTAATGGTCTTAAGTTAATGTATATAGGATATGATGATTGGGAAATTTTACTTCTGAAGTGTTTCTTAAAAGCTAATTGTCATTTTCTATTTCTAACCTCATAAATCACTGCTTTGTCACTAAATGACTGTTGGTTACTTTCAGTTGCACAAATCATTATTAGTTTATAGGATTTCATCTGTTTAGAGCTTATCTTTATCAGCCATAATTCTAAGAACTTAACCAAGAGTTAAAGAATTAAACTTGCTAATGGCGCGCTGCAATTCATGGGGTTGCAAAGAGTTGGACATGACTGAGCAACTGAACTGAACTAGATCTATAAAAAAGAATCAGATAATAAAATATATCAAGTATATAGTTACTCTCAAATTATATTCAATCTGTACAAATTTAGATTAAAATTTCAGACTGTTTTTAAGACAAAGATAGAGCGGACTTATAGAAAGTTGCTTTGGAAATAGTTAGGAGGGAGAATTTCAGAGGAAATGAAAAGTAAACATAAGCAGGTAATCTTCAGCTCTTAAAGGGAACAGTTTTAGACACCTCAGATTTTAATATGTTTCTCTTGTTATCTAATGAGTAGTGTTTCAACAACTCCAGATTTTCACAGACATTTAGGATATGTACTCTAAAGGAAATGTTTTCTTTGTAACTGTATTTTATTTAATTAAAGGTTGCAGAGAGAGTGGCTGCAGAAAGGGCGGAATCTTGTGGCAATGGTAATAGTACTGGATACCAAATTCGGCTCCAGAGGTAAAAAATGTTCACTTGTTTTGTTTTTGGCCATGCCAGGTAGCTTGTGAGATCTTAGTTCACTGACCAGGGATTGAACCCAGGCCCTCAGCAGTGAAAGGGCTAAGTCCTAATCAGTGGACCACCAGAGAATTTCCAAGAATGTTCACTTCTTGTTTACAGGTAGATTTTAGTGAAACTTCGAAGTTATCAGAGATTAAAAAAAAAAAAGATTTTCCCCCAAATTTTATGCTCATACTGTTTTTAGAATTAACATTTGCAGTAACTGCGACATAAGCTTGCAACCCACAAAATCATTTTTTTTTTGATACAAATTCAGATTTGAACTGCCATTTTAAGATGTCTTTCGATCCCTGGGTTGGGAAGATCTCCTGGAAAAAGGAATGGCTACCCACTCCAGTGTTCTTGCCTGGAAAATTCCATGGACAGAGGAGCCAGGCAGGCTGCAGTCCATGGGGATCTCAAAGAGTCGGACACGACTGAGGAACTAACACTTTCACTTCACTTTTTTTTTCACTTTAAGATGTCTTTTACACGAGGAAAGGTTCAAAAGGATAGCATTTTTCCTGGATATGTTAGTAGACCGTCACTCACCTAAAGGAGTGGCCTCCTGTATGTTTTGGTACCACCACGCAGCCTCTGACTACCTTAAGTTAGTTTGTATCTTAACCCCCACCCCCTCCACTGTATTTTTGTAGTCCTCTGCAGCTCAAGATTCTGTTATGAACTGATTTTCCAGTCACTAAACTGAAGTTGTGTTTCCTAAATATTTGGTCTTTTTCTGAATGCTAGGTCTTGTAAAGAAATCATTAACATTGTATTTATAATAAAAATAACATATAATGAACTTGAAGCTAGTATTTCTCATTACTGTGCTGTAGTAGTTCTGATAATTGAAAAATTAAGGATGAAGTTTTTCGTTAAAGCTGAAAACATTTTTTAAATTGAAGATTTTCTCTTAAACGTTTTGTGGTGTTTAATAGTTCATCAGTAAAGAAAACCAAGAATTAATTCATGTCTTTTATTCACAGTCGGTTACCAAGGAAACAAGGTTCTATCTTATATTGTACAACAGGAATCATCCTTCAGTGGCTTCAGTCAGACCCGTGAGTATGTTTCAACGCAGGACATCTAGTTAAACATCATCAAAAGATGTCATTATTACATTGGATTTTATTATTATGTAAAAGTAAAATGGTTCTGTTTTTGATTTTGTGCTGAATAGCAAACTTTATGCTTCTATTGTAGCCATCTGTCCAGTGTTAGTCATATCGTGCTTGATGAAATCCATGAGAGAAATCTACAGTCAGATGTTTTAATGACTGTTGTTAAAGATCTTCTCAGTTATCGACCTGACCTGAAAGTAGTATTGATGAGTGCAACATTGAATGCTGAGAAGTTTTCCGAATATTTTGGTGAGTAGAATTTATGATTGTTACTTTACAGAGTTATCACAAAACCACTGAATTTTAGAAGCAGTTTTTTAAAAAATGTTTTTAGATGTTGAGTGATGCAAGTAATGTTTAGCGATGCATTATATTTGAATATTTATCTACTCTCTGCTGCTGCTACTAAGTCATTTCAGTCATGTCCGACTCTGTGTGACCCCATAGATGGCAGCCCACCAGGCTTCTCCGTCCCTGGGGTTCTCCAGGCAAGAGTGCTGGAGTGGGTTGCCATTCCCTTCTCCAATCTACCCTCTAGTAGTTTTTAAAATATTTATTTTGAACTATGTTGTGTCTGTTGCTGCCCGGTTTCTTTAGTTGTAGGGAGTCGAGGCTACTCTCTAGTTGTGGTGTGCAGGCTTCTCATTGCAGTGGCTTCACCTTGCAGAGCACAGGTCCTCAGGCTTAAATAGTTACAGTATATGAGCTCAGTAGCTGTGGCACATGAACTCCAGAAGCATGTGCTGCTGCTGCTAAGTCGCTTCAGTTGTGTCCAACTCTGGGCAACCCCATAGACAACAGCCCACCAGGCTCCTCCGTCCATGGGATTTTCCAGGCAAGAGTACTGAGTGGGTTGCCATTGACTTCTCCGCCAGAAGCATGTGGGGTCCTCCCTTACCAGAATTGAACCCATGTCTTCTGCATTGGCAGGCAGATTCTTTACCACTGAGCTACCAGGGAAGCCCTCTCTAGTAGTTTTTTAAATGGTGGCATCATCTCTGGTCTTGCAGTAAAGAGATGTAGCCTTTTGGTGCTACCACCAGATAATTAAGGTGACATTAATGAAGTCAAACCACAGATTTGAAAATTTTATTAACTTTTGTTGATAGTCTTGTGTAGCTTTTATGTAGTTCAGTCGCTCAGTCGTGTCCGACTCTGCGACCCCATGAATCGCAGCACGCCAGGCCTCCCTGTCCATCACCAACTCCCGGAGTTCACTCAGACTCATGTCTGTCGATTCTTTGATGGCATCCAGCCATCTCATCCTCTGTCGTCCCCTTCTCCTCCCGCCCCCAATCCCTCCCAGCATCAGAGTCTTTTTCCAATGAGTCAGCTCTTCGCATGAGGTGGTCAAAGTACTGGAGTTTCAGCTTTACCATCATTCCTTCCAAAGAAAACCCAGGGCTGATCTCCTTCAGAATGAACTGGTTGGATCTCCTTGCAGTCCAAGGGACTCTCAAGAGTCTTCTCCAACACCACAGTTCAAAAGCATCAATTCTTTGGTGCTCAGGTTTCTTCAGTCCAACTCTCACATCCATACATGACCACTGGAAAAACCATAGCCTTGACCGGATGGACCTTTGTTGGCAAAGTAATGTCTATGCTTTTGAATATGCTATCTAGGTTGGTCATAACTTTTCTTCCAAGGAGTAAGCGTCTTTTAATTTCATGGCTGCAAAAACCGTCTGCAGTGATTTTGGAGCCCCCCCAAAATAAAGTCTGACACTGTTTCTACTGTTTCCCCATCTATTTCCCATGAAGTGATGTATCTCAGGCTAAAGTGGCAATTTGCTAATAACAGCAATAACTATGATATCAGTGATAACTGTGGAATACCTTCAACTTGCTGGGTAGTGTATTTAGCCTATCTTCATCGATGCTCATTGATACCTTGTGCAATAGGTGCTATTATTCTCATTGTTACAGATGGAAAACAACCTCAGAATATTTAAGTAGCTTACCCAAGGTTGCATAATTAACAGAGGGTCAGGATGATTTGAAACAAAAGTTGAGGGAATTCCCTGGGAGTTTAGTGCTTTCACTGCTGGGGCCTGGGTTCGATCCCTGATCAGGGAACTAACATCCCATAAGCTGCATGGAGTAGCCAAGAAATAAAAGAGAACCTAAATTTGAGTAGTTGCAGAGTACATTCTTTTAAAATTATGCCTCACTGTCTCTAGTGCTTAAATTGTTTGGGGAAGGAGGAGAAATGGGAGGACGTTAAAATGGAATAGCACTATATTTAATGTGTTTGTAATCAGCCCAGTTGGCCCTCAGAGCCTTACTTTGTTTGTCTCTGTCTCAGTCCTTTTGATGAGAAATCCACAACTAACATTGAGTAAACTTAAACAGGTCAGAGACATACGTGTACTCAGAGTTGTGGTGCCGCTTCAGTTACTTCCATCTGTGCTGTAACTTTGGCCTTTGTTTACAGAGAATATGGTTAATTTGTTTGGTACAGAACCCAAATAACATTTAAATAACCGTGCTGAGAGAATTCTTTTTTAACTAGTGATTCTAAAATAGTAAGCAGTAGTTTAATACTTGGTTAGTTCTTGCTCTAACTACTTTCTTTCACTAATTCTGGATGCCACATAGGTCATTTCACTAAAGGCAGGTTTCACTAAAACTTAGGTTCTCATGACACCATCTTGGCTAATGATGAAGAGAAATAGATTTAATAGGTCTTGAATCCAACTTAAAATACGCTATTTTTTTTGTATTCTGGTTTACTTTGTAGAACTGTGAGGTGTGTATACAGTTTGGTAACAGTAAATTGCTACTGAATGAAAACCAAACTGCTGTTTTTGTTAAATGAGATATGGAAAACTAAGGTATAGCTGTAAAAGTTTCAGGACCCTTTTCTGAAGTTAAAACTAATGTAGTCATTGTCCTATTTACAGTTAATTGTTTTTTTTTTTACATTTGAATACAAATTTATGTTTTATCTACCATAATAGGTAACTGTCCAATGATACATATACCTGGCTTTACTTTTCCGGTTGTGGAGTATCTTTTGGAAGATATAATTGAAAAAATAAGGTAAGTAAATATTAGAAAGTAAAAGATTACTTGGTCTTTTTGAAAATCCACATTGACGCTCATACCATATTATATTACAGAGCTTGGGCTTGAGCCACATATCAATATTGTCTAAAGACTCCTGGGCAGAAAAGTTTGTTAATCTCTGTCTTTAGTGTTGAACTTCTGTTCTGATTCTCCTCCCTGGTATTCATTCTCCTTTGCTGGCCTCCATTTCCCACCCTTTAAATATGATATTCCCCTAGAGTTCTCACCTTAGATGTTTCTCAGCGTTTTATGATTTCACTGTGCAATCCTATTTCCATGACCCTAGTTCCAAATTTTCAGAACTATTTCCCTACAGCTTTTAGAACTATGGTTTCAAAACTGAATTCTTCCTGAATTCTAAACTTATCTAAATCTATACTCAGCAGCATTCCAGTATCACAGATTTCTTGAACCTCACATTTTTCCAACAAAAACTGTCATCTTATATTTGATTCCCACTGTGTTTCCACCAAAAAAATTAAAATAATCTCTGTTGCTTGGTATGCTTTATAATGGTCGCTTCTGTTGTCTTCCACCCGGTTGTTTAAACTCTAAATCAAAGTAGCTGGTGTACCAAGCAGTTATGTTCCAGGATACGTTAACTGCTTTGCATGCTTAGTAACCGAAGTACTGTAAGTCATTCTGTATCCCGTCCCACTTTCCCCCGTGAAAACCCTGAGAGCTTTCTCCTTGAACATACTTCTCGTTTTTATTTCTTCTACTTAAGGTCCTTATTGTCTCTCCTATGTTAGTATAAGAGTTTCTCTGCGGGCACTGTGGTCTTCACTCTCACAGGTGCTGCCATCTGTTTTCCCCAAAACTCTAGTCATGTGAGCTTTGAAAACTAGTTGAAGAACCTTTGTTGCTTTGTCATGGCCTAAAGCGGAGCGCCTCAGCTGGTATGCCCAAGTTACGATCCTTTTCACGCTGGCCTTTAACTGCTAGCAGGTTTCTCGAGGAGCCGTCAAAATTACCTTGGTATCACTTGATGAGAGAGGGCTAAAGGCACAGAGCCACAGGGTCAGGTTCTAGCTTTTCAGCCTGTCTCCCCAGGGCTCCTTACAGCCTGGCCCTGTCTGTCTGGCAGCACACCTTATGCCACTTCTCTTATCCACTGTCTCTTCTGTGCCAGCTTGTGCCCTTTCTTTCATGCCTGTATGCTCTGTTACATTCTGTTTCCTCCTTTCAGAGTTACATTTGCCACCTTCTCCACTCTTCATCTGTAAACTCTTATGTAAGAATAAATCTCTGCCCATTCAGCCTTCTCTGATACCTCTCACAGTGAGCTACCTTCTCAGCAAGACTGCCAGGACACTTTTATCATATCTCTTGTACTGCTTACCTATTGCCATGTGATGTATCTTGTTATATATGTCTCTTGCACTAGATTTCAAATTTTCAAAGTGGAAGATTTTGTCCTGTGCATCTTTGTAACTAGTACATAGCACAGTGCCTGGCCTATAGTGAACACCTGAAAGCTAAATGGACAGATGTAGAAACGTTTGTGCTGAGGTTTTTCAAGACTCCGCGGCTTACTTGTTAAAGGAGAAAACCAGAAAGTGATGGTGGGAAGGCGAGAACAAACATCCTACTGCATATTTTACGTGGAGAAAAGTCAGCTGAATTTTGAATGGACATTTATATAACATATTTTTGAAACTATATGGCTTGCACTGTGCACTAAGATCTGAGAAAAAACAAGGAAACGCCTCATTACACAACTTTGGAGCTTGTATCTAGATAGGGCTACATACAGGCTATTACTCTTAAGGAGTATACTCTGGTCATACTCACATGACCAGAGTTTTGGGGAAAACAGATGGCAGCATCTGTGAGAGTGAAGACCGCAGTGCCCACAGAGACACTCATATTAACATAGGAGAGAGAATAAGGACCTTAAGTAGAAGAAGTACAAACGAGAAGGTACGTTCAAGGAGAAAGCTCGCAGGGTTTTCACGGGGGAAAGTGGGACGGGATACAGAATGACTGACTTACAATACTTTGGTTACTGTTCTGGGTAAGTGAAGAGTGCGTAAGGCAGGGATAGCGTGGACAACTCAGGAAGCAGTGAGGTCCGCAGGGCAAGGAGGGAAGTGTGTTTCAGGGAGGAATGTTAAAGTGAAAGAGTGTATGTTGGTCTTCCATGCTCTGGTTATTATCATCAATGCTCATAAATTTTTATACTCTCCCTCCTCAGTTCCGCTTTCAACCATGCGGCCCCGTTTCTTAGCATAGCACATTTACCAGTTGTTTTCTAAGGTAATAACAGGCAACAACCTGACAGTAGAAACAAAGACTCAGGGATCAGTAATCTAACATTACATAAAGATGAATTGCTAAAAAAAAAAAACAAAAAACATGAGTTGCTTTCTTAAGGTCACCAGAAGGCAGTGAATGTACATGGAACTGTAGTTAAGGGGAGTCTCTTGAAGCAACAGATAGTATTTGTGCACTTGTTCTGTGTCCAGCGCAAGAGGGGAGGTGAAGTAGGGTGGTCATGGGATAGAAGTTTTTAGCAGAGGCCCCAGCTATTCCTTTTCCAGAGGAAGAACTGCTCTGTAGGGAAGTAGGAAAGAAAATAGGTGAGATATTATGGAGGGTTGTGATTGGGTACTTGGGGAGGGGGGCTAAAGGTTACCTCTGATCCTATAATTGCTGGGAAGGGAGCCAGCTGTGGGTCCATCCTGCTGACTAGATTAATTTCTGTCTCAGGTTGCCCTACCTCACGGTGGTGCCTCTATATGTATCGAAGACTTAGGGGAGTCCTGGGTCACAGGTACTGAATAAGGAAGGGGATTGATGAACTCTTTGGGGTGTCTGCTATATGTCAGGCACCATGCTTTATCACTTCTTTTTCATTCTCATGTCAGTACTGTTAAGAGTATTAATCTCTCAAATAAGAAAACTAAAAGCCAGAGGCTTATACCTTGTCCAAGGTCACATGGCGGAGCACGGACATAAGTCCCATTCTGTCTGACTCACAAAGCCCATGCTTCACACCACCCCCCCCCCCATTCTGTCTAGATGCTCTCATCTAGGTGAACTCGGGGGGCTTTGGGGTTAAAGTATAGGTTTATTTTTCTTTGTCTCTCTCCACTCCCATGCCTCTCGACTCACTTATGGTAGGTGACGTGCACTGCAGCATAGAGAAGTCAGAACATAGCGCTGGACTGGCTTGTAAGACATCTGAATGCCGATTCTGGCTCTGCCATTGTCTGTGTCTATAAGACCTAGCAGAACTAAGTAGTTCTCAAGCATGAGTCTATGGCTCTATAGACCATTATAAATACACTGAATCTCCTGGGGCACTAAATAAAATTACTGGATGAGCAGACCCCAGTCAGACCTACTGTATTCAAATCACAAGGTATAGGATTGAGGAATCTGTTTTACAAACTCCCCAGGGAATTATTTGTGCTCACATTTAGAAACCACCTATATTCAAAATCTGAGTCTTCTAGGCAATTGTTAACTATTATTTTGAACCTATATTAATGTTAACTTTTGATATAAAAGTAAATTCAAACTTAAAGATGGTAGTTACTCTACCATTTAAATTTTTATTGCTGAAGATTATCTAGAGCTTTTACATACTTTCATAAAGAATGATTTTAATCTAAAATGTTACGTGTTCATATTTGTAAATAAATTTAACTAGCATTTACTAGAAAGTATAGTAAAGATGTTCTTTAAAGTTTCTTTCTAAAATCCTAAGAAGTCAGAGATATTAGTGAAAAACAATTTTAAATAAAGTGAAGCTATTTAAGAGTGTTTTTATTTTAGATATGTTCCAGAACAAAAAGAACACAGATCTCAGTTTAAGAAAGGTTTCATGCAAGGGCATGTGAATAGACAAGAAAAAGAAGAAAAAGAAGCAATCTATAAAGAACGCTGGCCAGGTTATCTAAGGGAATTGAGACAAAGGTAAGTCTGTTTTTGTTTGAAAGTGAGAACATAGTGGCTGAGTGACTAAAACAAGATGCAGGTTTGTCTTGACTTTGTACGCATTTAAGAGTAGTGTTGTTTAGTCACTCAGTGGTGTCCAGCTCTTTTGTTATTTAGTCACTAAATGTAGCCTGCTAGGCCTCTCTGTCCGTGGGGTTTCCCAGGCAAGAATACTGAAGTGTCATCTACATTGGCAGGCAGAGTCTTTACTGCTGAGCTACCAGAGAAGCCCTGAGGATAACATTTCGAGTCTCATAATTCTAGCTGGACACTCTACTGATTTGACTTGTAAACACTATCATAATCCCAGTATTTCTTTTTATTGATTATGTTTTCCCATTTGCAGATTGAGTTAATTTTAAAATTTTATAAATAAGTTAAATGTCAGGAAACTGTCAAGTATTTCATGACTTTATATTTGACTTGATAGGTATTCTGCAAGCACTGTAGATGTTATAGAAGTGATGGATGATGAAAAAGTTGATCTGAATTTGATCGCTGCCCTTATTCGATACATTGTTTTGGAAGAAGAGGTTAGCTTTGTTTTTCTTTAATTTATCAAAAGTGAAACATTTCAATTTCATATCAAGGACTTGAAAAACTTTTTTCTTAAATGCTATAAAAAAAATAATCTTTGGAAGAAACAGCTTTTGATACCAGGAGCAAGAATTTCAAAATACGAAATGATTTAGCAGTTTGACCTGTTTGAAGAAAAGACTCAACAAACGAAATGTCTGGATTATAAATCCTATTTTTAAAAAGCAAACTCTTTCTTTAGTTATAATTAGTAACTAAAAGTTATCTTGAGCTAATATAATTTTAACGAAAACTTTATTGTGCACAGAATTATACTCTTATTTTGTTATGTGATCCTTTATAACAATTATTTCCCCTCTTGCATAGGATGGTGCAATATTGGTCTTTCTACCAGGCTGGGACAACATCAGCACTTTACACGATCTCTTGATGTCACAAGTGATGTTTAAATCAGGTATTTTAGAAATGTATTTTTATTGCCGTTCTAAGAATGGTACTTGAGTTGTGTGTAGCCTGGTTATTTTCTTTCATTTGAGCTTATTATAGTCCAAGTTGAGTTTTTTCATAAGTTGGATTTTTTTTTCCCCCATAAAGTTCTGGGTCAGAGATGAAGATGGTAGATATGTAGTGAAGTTCCTTATTTAGTTTTATGGTGAGGCTGTTTCCCCTCTCTGCCTAAATTTGCCAAGTAAAATCGAGTCTTTGGCATTTGAGGTTTTTGTTTCTTCACTTACTTCTGCATTTACTTGAGCAGAAAAGAAGTTTGAATTTATCCTCTTAGGCCAGTATTTCTCAGCTCTTAACTGTACAACAGAGTTACTCATGGCACTTCTTTAAAAATGTGGACCCAGATCGCACCCTCATGCCAAATATTAGAACATGACCCGCCAAATGTTAGAATGTGACCTGAACATCTGAAGTTTAAAAAAAAAAATTCTCAGATGATCTGATTTTTTAATAGGATGTTTTGAAAGATACAGCCTCTTATGTTTTAGAGAAATACATTGGAACATTTTTCTCCTGTGAAATTACAGCTTTTTCCAGAGTCATCACTGTTAACTTTAGTAAAATCAAACCAGTTCCATTTAGTATTTTAACTAGTTCTGAATATACTTCCTAGCCTTACTTTGTTGAAGTGCTTTGATACATTTTGTTTTTTTAAGACACTGAAAAATATTTTGATCTAATTTTATTGGCTAAAATACTTTTTAAATCCCATCATGGTAATGCCCTCAAATTGTTCACTATAATTAATTTTCTATTCTCTCACTGCAAAAATATTTTTGTCTGATTACTATGACTTCTCTATAATGATATTACTACTTTCTGTTTTCCTCATCATTGATAACTTCTGTATAGAGAAAGTATAGATCATGATTCAACTATACAACCATATATATTTTTTTAAAATAGAAATACTTCTCTGACTGAACCTTCCAACTTTGGCCTTTCCTTCTCTCATCATAAACTCTATTATATGATCTACTTTTAGTTTTAAAAAATGTGAGTGTGTATGTATTTTCCAAGAAAAATGTGGACATCATTTTGGAGGAAGTAGGGAAAGGGTGTGATGTTAAAGATTATTATAATTCATTAGCTTTCTGATTTAATTATACTCAGGGATGGAAGTATTAATTTATAGTTCTACCACCAGCTTCAGTTCAGTTCAGTCGCTGAGTCGTGTCTTACTCTTTGGAACCCTATGGACTGGAGCATGCCAGGCTTCCCTTTCCAAACACCTGGAGCTTGCTCAAACTCATGTCCATCCAGTCGGTGATGCCATCCAACCGTTTCATCTTCTGTCGTCCCCTTCTCCTGCCTTCAATCTTTCCCAGCATCAGTGTCTTTTCCAGTGAGTCATTTCTTCACATCAGGTGGCCAAAGTATAACCACCAGCTTAATTTATTTTAAAGAAAATCTTTCAAAAATTTCAAAGAGAGTTCCAGAAAAACATCTATTTCTGCTTTATTGACTATGCCAAAGCCTTTGACTGTGTGGATCACAATAAACTGCGGAAAATTCTGAGAGAGATGGGAATACCAGACCACCTGACCTGCCTCTTGAGAAACCTATATGCAGGTCAGGAAGCAACAGTTAGAACTGGACATGGAACAAGAGACTGGTTCCAAATAGGAAAAGGAATACATCAAGGCTGTATATTGTCACCCTGCTTATTTAACTTATATGCATAGTACATCATGAGAAACGCTGGGCTGGAAGAAGCACAAGCTGGAATCAAGATTGCTGGGATAAATATCAATAACCTCGGATATGCAGATGACACCACCCTTATGGCAGAAAGTGAAGAGGGACTAAAAAGCCTCTTGATGAAAGTGAAAGAGGAGAGTGAAAAAGTTGGCTTAAAGCTCAACATTCAGAAAAAGAAGATCATGGCACCTGGTCCGGTCACTTCATGGGAAATAGATGGGGAAACAGTGGAAACAGTGTCAGATTTTATTTGGGGGGGGGGGCCTCCAAAATCACTGCAGATGGTGACTGAAGCCTTGAAAGTAAAAGATGCTTACTCCTTAGAAGAAAAGTTATGACTAACCTAGACAGCATATTAAAAAGCAGAGACATTACTTTGCCAACAAAAGTCCATCTAGTCAGCACTATGGTTTTTCCAGTAGTCATATATGGATGTGAGAGTTGTTGGCTGGATGGCATCACGGACTCGATGGACGTGAGTCTGAGTGAACTGTGGGAGATGGTGATGAACAGGGAGGCCTGGCGTGCTGCGATTCATGGGGTCGCAAAGAGTCAGACATGACTGAGCGACTGAACTGAACTGAACTGAAGTGAAGATCATGGCATCTGGTCCCATCACTTCATGGGAAATAGATGGGGAAACAGTGGAAACAGTGTCAGACTTTATATTTTTGGGCTCCAAAATCACTGCAGATGGTGACTGCAGCCAGGAAATTAAAAAACACTTACTCCTTGGAAGGAAAGTTAAGACCAACCTAGATAGCATATTCAAAAGCAGAGAGATTACTTTGCCAACAAAGGTCCATCTAGTCAAGGCTATGGTTTTTCCTGTGGTCATGTATGGATGTGAGAGTTGGACTGTGAAGAAAGCTGAGTGCCAAAGAATTGATGCTTTTGAACTGTGGTGTAGGAGAAGACTCTTGAGAGTTTCTTGGACTGCAAGGAGATCCAACAAGTCCATCCTAAAGGAGATCAGTCCTGGGTGTTCATTGGGAATACTGATGTTGAAGCTGAAACTCCAATTCTTTGGCCACCTGATGCAATGAGCTGACTCACTGGAAAAGACCCTCATGCTGGGAAAGATGGAGGGCAGGAGGAGAAGGGGACGACAGAAGATGAGATGGCTGGATAGCATCACCGATTCGATGGACATGAGTTTGAGTGAACTCCTGGAGTTGGTGATGGACAGGGAGGCCTGGCGTGATGTGTTTCATGGGGTTGCAAAAAGTCGGACATGACTGAGTGACTGAACTGAACCGAATTGAACCCTCAGTGTAGGTTCGTCCCATGAGATGATCTCAGTAGATAAAGCTCTTCCTTGAGACATATTTTGTTACAACCGTATTTATTATCTCTTACATTTCTGTTGGTTCCTATCTTAGCTTTCCAAGACAGGAGGGCAAGATGCAAAGATATTTCTTTTTGTCCATGGTGGGACTTCGCCTGCTGTTTTGTGTATGGTGATCGGAGTGATCAAGAACTTTCTGAAGCAGGGGATAAATTATCCATGCACTGGGTTGTAGGTAAACATTTTTTCCCCTTTGTTCTTTTATATCTCAATATTTACATATACTTAATATTTTTTGAAACTGTTTTATCACCTTTACAGATGGCCTGGCCCCATCAATGTGTAAAGATAAATATTTTTTTAAGGGAAAATGTAGGTGAATTTTAGGATTAACTGGCATAGCATGTTGAGAACACTCTGATAAGCTGTAACCCTTTATAAGATGTAAAATATCAAGAATGCTCCAGACAGTGGTGATCCAGGAATGCTCCTCCATGGTCCAGCAGCCCTTCCTGTCCTGGGGTCCTGGAGCTCCTTGGGGGAGGGAGGGTACCTGCCGGGTCCCTGAAGGCTAAGAATGATGCATGCCCAGGTGATGGCAGGAACTCATCTTCACACTTGAGCAGGGAGAAGTTGGTACTGGGGCTGAAGGAGGTGTGGTTGTCCACCAGGTCACAGGACAGGCACTGCCAGTTGAAGCTTCCCACTGCTGGCACTGTGGTGGGTGGGTGGNGTATATTCAAAAGCAGAGACATTACTTTGCCGACTAAGGTCCGCCTAGTCAAGGCTATGGTTTTTCCTGTGGTCATGTATGGATGTGAGTGTTGGACTGTGAAAAAAGCTAAGCGCCGAAGAATTGATGCTTTTGAACTGTGGTGTTAGAGAAGACTCTTGAGAGTCCCTTGGACTGCAAGGAGATCCAACTAGTCCATTCTAAAGGAGATCAGTCCTGGGAGTTCTTTGGAGGGAATGATGCTAAAGCTGAAACTCCAGTATTTTGGCCACCTCATGCGAAGAGTTGACTCATTAGAAAAGCCTCTGATGCTGGGAGGGATTGGGGGCAGGAGGAGAAGGGGACTACAGAGGATGAGATGGCTGGATGGCATCCCTGACTCGATGGACGTGAGTGAGCGAACTCCGAGAGTTGGTGATGGACAGGGAGGCCTGGCGTGCTGCGATTCATGGGGTCGCAAAGTCGGACACAACTGAGCAACTGAACTGAAATCTTTATCATCATCTGATAATCCAATCCATAATCAGATTTTCCCATTTTTTCCCCCAAAGTATCTTTCACAACTAGCTTGCTCAGACTGTAGAAAAAGTCAGATTCATAAATCATTTAGTTTGAGAACTGCACTCCCATCTTCCCTTTTCTTTCCCAGTGGTGAAAAAGACTAAGTTGTACTTTCTGGAGATGTCTAAATCTTTATAGTATCATTTCGTTTGTTCATCTCTTAATCCTGTTTTCCTGTCAACTGGAAGTTATATCTGAAGGCTTGATTCAATTCAAGTTAAGTTAGAGTGGATGTATTTCATATTGTGTCACAGAGATAAGTAATTGAAGGTATTCTTTGTCAAGCACTATTTGACAGCCTTTTTTTAGGAGGGTCAAAGAGGCTGTGGGAAGCACTGTATCTCCTGAATAACAGCAGTTCTTTTTCTTGGAAAATACAGCTACCTAGGGTCTTCTGGACATTTTTGCCAGAGATTTAAGTTAGGTTGCACTTTGGTAGCTAAATCTGGCTGAAATTTACCCTTGCTTCTGTAACACTCTCCTTCCCATGACAGTACTACATCAAACTGTTTGTTGACTGATAATCATGAATGGGCTTGAGCAACTTGATTTTGAAACCTAAAACTTCCTATATTCCTAACAAAATTATTATTTTTTTAATGTGGGCGACTTTTGGAATGTATTATGTTTTACCAATGCTGTTTCATTATTTTTAAGTGGACATGGAAATTTAATAAGTAATTTGCTTTAAAATTTAAAATTTTCTTTGATTAAAGTAGGGTTGCCCAAAGTCTACAAATATATTCACCCATATTAAATAAAATCCTTTGATCTTTAGTTAGTGGTGGGAATGGAGTTAATGTTTTGTTTTGTATTTTTTTTAAATATTTGAAAAGGTTGCTGCTAACTTTTCAGCATTGTATAAGAATTTAGAATTCGCAGAAAAAATATTAACAGGTATATAAAATGTATATACTTGGTCTGACTGTACTTAGGAATATGAATTAAGAATTAATATGACTTAGCATCTGAACTCATTGTTCCATGTATTTATGGAATTTTCTGCAGCTGTTTATCTTAAAGTTTAATTTTCTTCTTAATTTTCAGACAAGTTTATTATTATACCTTTACATTCTCTGATGCCTACAGTTAACCAGACACAGGTATGTTGTTAAATTTATCTTTCAAACTGAGGCAAGCTTTAAGGACTGCTTATTGTATGTTTTGTTTTATTTTTGAAAGCACATTTTAAAATAGTAATCCATACAAAAAATACGTCTTTGAGAACCTTTGCAAATGAGTCTTCAGGGAATGACTGCACAAAAATTTGGATAAGAGAGGGTAATCCATGAATCACATTAGTTTCATCAGCATTAGGGAAACATTTAAAGGTTGCTTTTATCAATAGCTTGTTTGGGTTTCCTGAATAAAAAGATGTGAAAGCCAATAAAAATAATTCAACCTGGCAATGAATAATCTATGACATACACAGTTTGATACTGAGATTTTGATTTAACAGAATTAGTACATTTGTATGCATGAGATTTCAGTGATGTATTATTAATTATGGTTTTGGATGTTTTGACTTTGTCAGATTCAGGGATCTCTCTAGTTCGAATGAACAGTGCATTCCCAAAGGAAAGGTATTTTCTACTGTATTTGCAGGCCCTGGTAGAATGAGATGGATCCATTTTTTTCTACTCTCTTTGTAAGAAATAATATACATATTTTTAATTGAAGGCTTTTTACTACCTCTGCTGGTATGATAGTTCTGAGTAAGGCTCAGCCAGCTGGATTAGGTACAGTGTGCATGTCTGAGGGAAGAGAAGAGGAAAGACAGCTCTTGATCCCGAAGGCTGAACAAAAGAGTATCTGGTGTGGAAGTACTTCCATCGCTCATGCCGTAACCATAAAATATTGATTCCTTTGCTAGAGGATATGTGACTAGACTGGCAAACATTTTATCTTATTACCATTTTTATAAATGAAGTGAGTTTAAGCTGGTTTTTTTTGTTGTTGTTGTTTTGCTTTTCAGCCAGGTGGTGTCTGCATCATGACATAGGATTTATTATGTGAAGGGGATCTTTTTAAGTCCATTTCAGTCTCAGTAGCTGGTATACAGTGGTACAGCTAGCTGGCATTCATTCTGATGATTGGGCACATGCCTTGTTGGTTGGTGTCATTTATATGTCTGTATATGCTCAGTTAATCAGTTGTGACTGACTTTGCAACCCAGTGGACTGTAGTCCGCCAGGTTCCTCTGTCCATGGAATTTTTCAGACAAGAACACTGGAGTGGGTTGTCATTTTCTACTCCAGGAGAATCCTCCCAAACCAGGGATCAAAGCCTGCATCTCTTGTGTATCCCCCATTGGCAGGTAGATTGTTTACCACTGAGCTACCTGGGAAGCCCTGTTTTTATCTGTATAGTTTTTAAGTAATTCATAATATTCTTTACACTTCTGTCCCTCTCCCTTAAAAAATTTGACAGCACAGTAAACATTTGCATTCTACAGCATTAAAAAAATTTTTTTAAGTTACCATGTTTAAATATCATATTAATAATTTTGTATACCACTTAAATATCTAATCTTTAAATTATAACCTTTCATTTGAAATCTTATTTGTGATAAGGTTTTGATATCTATGGAGATTTGGTTTACCATAAGGGAATTTTGTGATATTGAAGATGATGTATAAGATATGAATATATCTATAAATATTAGATGCATATGTCAGTGAATGAACACAGAATTGCTAAAAGTGAACAGTACTTGAAGTAATTAATTGTAAGAATGGATGTATCAGAAATTCACTCTTGGGATTTTGATGTATGTATTCTTGCAGGTGTTTAAAAGAACTCCTCCTGGTGTTCGGAAAATAGTTATTGCTACCAACATTGCAGAGACTAGGTAAAAGTTATTTTTTAATTACCAACTACTAATGATTACATTTGTTTTGAGCACCATAACAGTTAACATACCTTAATCTTTTTTCTACAAAATACTTAATAATGTCTTTTAACCTATTTTAATTTAGTTGCAGTGAACATGGGTTTTTTTTTTTTTAAACCTATACTAATGTTTTAGCCTCTTCAGAAATAGACTTTTAAGTGATTGTTTTAAAGCTTCCCTAAAGAAGCATGGGGACTGAGGTCAGTACTTCTGGTTGGGAGTAGAATTGATAGATTATTTGGTAATCAGTTATATATACTCTTTAAAATTATTCCATTGGAGATATAAACCAGTACAGTCATTGCAACGGATTGTTCTGCAGAAACTGGTGTTAAATCATGGCACTGGAAGGCTCACAGAGCTAGGTACGAAAGTCCGCAGGCACGCTGTGAAGTTTGACTGAGGGCAGATAAGAATTGTGCACATGATCTGTAACAAGGGCACTAGGTGCTGCCACCGAAGCTGCTGATACTGCCTGTGATGTGCTGTCTGATACCCATTTGTAAATGTGGAAGAGTGGTGAAAATCCTAAACTACTGAAATCAAGCTGATTCAATAAAAAGTGTTTTAAGATCCCTATCTGTAGATCTGGTATAAGCTAATATGCTTTAGATGTGTTTTTAACAATTTTTATGTATTTGTTTTCCAAACAGCATTACCATTGATGATGTAGTTTATGTAATAGATGGAGGAAAAATAAAAGAGACGCACTTTGACACACAGAACAACATCAGTACAATGTCTGCCGAATGGGTTAGTAAAGCTAACGCTAAACAGAGGAAAGGTCGAGCTGGAAGGTAAGATCATACCTTTGAAGTCTTTACAAAAACACCCAAAGTTTTGTGTACCAAATTTATTTAAGGAAGTTCCCTTTCATCTTTTTAAAAACTTACTGTAGCATGTTTTTACTCCCCAGCAGATGGGGAGTCGTTTCAGTCATAGTTTTTCCAAAAGGAAAAAGTGTCTGTCAGGTTTTTTGTGATTTTTCTACCTCTAATTCCTCAGTCTAGTTAAAGTTAATATTCTTATCTTACTAGCTATATTATCTGTGATTGTGTTTCTTTTTTAAAAAACATATTACTAATAATGATTGCTATTAATACTTAAATGTCAGATCATCCTTTAGAGACTTATACACATTAACTTGCTTAATCCTCCCACAGTGCTCTGAAGTAGATTATTATCTCTACTTTGAGGGTAAAGAAACCAAGGTATAGAGAAATAAAGTCATCTCTCCAAAGTCACACAGCATTACAAGTAGCAGAGCCAGGAATTTGAATTTAGGTGGTTTGGTTCCACAGCCTGGGCTCCTAATCACTATACTTCACAGCTGTACTGGTTTTTCACTGTGAGTTACCAAGGAAAATACTTTTTCCCACTTACGTGATAGCGTGAGAAATAAAAATACCTTTTTTGTTTTTTTTTTGGTTGCCCGTGGTATTTTTTGTGGTGAGCAAGAGCTGCTCTTCGCTGAAGTGCATGTGCTTCTCATTGTGATGCTTTCTCTCGTTGGGGCGCACAAGCTCTAGGCGCACGGGATTCAGAAATTGTGGCATGTGGGCTCTAGAGTGCAAGCTCAGTACTTGTGGTGCACGGGCTTAGTTGTTCTGCAGCATGTGGGATCTTCTTCGACCCAGGGATCGAACTTCTATCCTCTGCATTGGCAGGCAGATTCTTATTCACTGTACCACCAGGGAAGTCCAATACCTCTGTTTTAACGATTGGAGAAAAGATTTGCCTATAACACAAATAATTGCACTTATTACGTGTCTTAATGCATACTTCAGAATATTTTACACTCTAACTCATACAAGTGATAGAATCATGTCTGGAGTTTGAAGAGTTTTTATTTTACCTCTTACATGTAGAAAAAAAGTTTTCCCATAATTTTCAGATACTGGCTTAAGTAAGGAAAGAAGAGTTGAAAAAAATATTTATAGCCCATTTATCAGCCTTTTAATAAGTTTATACTATATATTTAAAGCTGTCACGCACTTGTTATAATGTTTACAGATTATTCCAGTATAACTTGACTTCAGGTAGTTTATTGGATTATGCAGTTGGTGTTCTTGAGTCATAGTCCTGGCTTAGTCCAAGAAGTGTACCTCCCTCTACTCTATTAAGGGGATAATTTGATTGGGAGCCTAGCAAGATTGAGGTTTCCCCATGCAGACCAGTCACTAAATATAAAGTACTGCATTTTATAGAATTCTTCATCCCCACTAACCTGGTGAAAGTTAATTGTGGAACTGCAGTGTTTTTTGTTGATGTTTTTAATTGAAGTATAGTTGGTTTACAATGTTGCTTTAGTTTCTGGTGTACCACACAGTGATTCAGCTTATATATGTATATAGTATTTTAATTCAAAGGGAAAATAGTCCCCTGTGGACTCTGTGATACAAATTTCCTTTAGCAAAGCTAATTAAGATTGATAATTATTTTGAAGGCCAATACCAACCATTTATTATGTGGTCCTTGGTGGAGATCCTATAGATAGATAATGGATCCTCTGAGCCACCAGATAAGCCCATCATTCAGATCAGTAGATGCAAATAAGGGAAAAAATTGTTTCCAACATCTCTCTGACAGCTCACTAGATAGCACATACCTATGGTTTTTCTAGTAGTCATGTGAAGAAGGCTGAGCTCTGAAGAATTGATGTTTTTGAACTGTGGTGTGGAGAAGACTCCTGAGAGTCCCCTGGACTGCAAGGAGATCCAGCCAGTCCATTCTGAAGATCAGCCCTGGGATTTCTTTGGAAGGAATGATGCTAAAGCTGAAACTCCAGTACTTTGGCCACCTCATGCGAAGAGTTGACTCATTGGAAAAGACTTTGATGCTGGGAGGGATTGAGGGCAGGAGGAGAAGGGGACGACAGAGGATGAGATGGCTGGATGTCATCACTGACTCGATGGACGTGAATCTGAGTGAACTCCGGGAGATGGTGATGGACAGGGAGGCCTGGCATGCTGCAATTCATGGGGTCGCAAAGAGTCGGACACGACTGAGCAACTGAACTGAACTGAAGAGCTTTTAAAATAATAGGTTAACAATACCAGGATTTTTTACATAAAGTGCTCATAAGGCCCAAAGAGATTAACCTATGTATACTGCTGATTTTGTGTCAACCAGTCTGGAATCTGTAAGAAACAGATAACCAAATAATTGGTCAGTCAGTTAGTTCAGTGGATTAGTGGATTTAAGCCTTTTCAAAACAAATGAGGAAAAGGAATATATGAATAACAATGAAGTAACCAGTAAACTAGTTATGATGTGGCTTGTAAGAAATAGATATTGACTGCTTTCCCTGCCTTTTCTTTTCTCTGGAATTCTAAAAAGTCATTGATAATACTTACCTGCCCCCCTCCCCCTTGTTGTTGGGTTTTTTTCTTTTTAAAGAGTTCAACCTGGTCATTGCTATCATCTATATAACGGTCTTAGAGCAAGCCTTCTAGATGACTATCAACTGCCAGAAATTTTAAGAACGCCTTTGGAAGAACTTTGTTTACAGATAAAGGTAAATTAAGTAGGAGAATTAAACTAAATAAGGTTCTAGTTTTCAGCATGTTTTATAGCGGAATGTAATATGTTAATCTGCCAGAAAGAGTTTAGACCAGCATTTGTTCTTGTGTTAGTGCAGTTTGACCCCTGAGCAGCCTGAGGGTTAGACTTGCCAGTTGTCTCTTCTCTGCCTCCAGAAAATGACTCACCCAAGGGTGGGTCAGCTTGGTTAGCCTCCAGAGTCAGACCCTAGTTCTGTTGATTCTACATGTTGTGTTTGCCGATTGAACACACTTTCCCCTGCACTTAGTTAAGGTTCTGTAAAATGAAAATGCGAGTGCTATATTTATTGAAAAAAAATCTGCATAGACATGAACCTATGCAGTTCAAAATCGATAAACTGTAAACTGTTTTTAAGCTTCTGTCACGTGTATATTAAACAGCTTTTAATTACATACTGCTCTAGAGCCAGACTATCTGGGATTGAATCCCAAATCCTGTGGCAAACTAGTTCTTTTATATTGGGCAAGTTATTTAAATTAACTTCGTAAAATTCTTAGAACAGTGCCTGGCACATGGGAAGTGTTCAGTAAATCTTAGCTACTGTCACTGCATCTTAAGATGCCCTCATGATAAACTACTTACCTTTTTTTAGCATCATATATTTGATAAAATTAGCTACCTTATTTTGAAGATAATTGGTAATCAACTTGTTGAGATTTTAATCAGCTATTTCATTAATAGAGTTAGTGGGTGTTGAAGGTAGTATGTTGGCCTTTAAACATTTAAAATCACAAACATGATTTTAACTTAATCTGGTAAAATATCTAATTGGAAAATTGTGTATATGTTTGATGCTTTATTCGAGTGAGTGACATGGGGAAGACTAAACTCTCTGTTCATATATGACATGTTTAATTATATTTGTCTCTCCCCAGATTTTAAGACTAGGTGGAATTGCTCACTTTCTTAGTAGGCTAATGGATCCACCATCGAATGAAGCAGTGTTACTCTCCATAAAACACTTGATGGAACTGGTAAATTTTTTTTTTTTTTAATAAATTCTAACTTAGATTTAGAGTGTTTAAGTAAAGCAAGCTAATTATAAAATTTACTCTTAATTATTGCAAAGTAGGCCAATGAGTGTGCAGGACCAAATTGATTCACTATTTGGCTGTTAAGCTTTAAGTATGAAATAAGTTATAAACTGATACTGTTGTGATTTACTTATCATATTGGGCTCTTTCCACACAAGTTTTTTCATTATAGGCATGACTTAAAATTACATACAATTTTGAAAGCTTTGCATTTCAATCTTTTAAAACTTTCGAATCTTTGAGTTTCCTGTTTTGATCCTCTTCACTTGTATTCTTGAATTTGGTTGTTGTATTCTCTTCTTTCTGATTTCCATAGTGTTTTTATAGCTTTGTCAAATCTAAGCAACTTAATGACAGTATGGACATCTTATACAGGCAGCTTTCTATTTTTGAAGGAATACTAGCAGGTGACTTTTTCTCAGACTATATCCCGCTACCTATCATTTCCTTAACAGCTTTTTCCCTTAGTTTATTTTATGAAGTCAGTGTTTTGAGGAACAGGTTTCATTGTCTTAGGTGCCCACTTAGTTGGTAGCCATTCGTATACAATACCACACTGAGAAGCTGCACATGACTGGCTGTAAGTTAGTGCCCAAAGTAGAGAGAAAGAACAGAACTGTGCTGTCCCACTCAGTATCCACTAGCCACAGGTGACTGTTTACATTTTGAATTAAATTACAAATTCAGTATCTTGGTCATACTCACATTTTAGAAGTTGAATAGACACATGCGGCTAGTGGTTAGTGCATGAACAGTGCAGAAATGACATTCCATCAGTGCTGCAAGTTCTGTTGATTAGTGGTGGGTTAGAGGATGCTAATGGGTGTATTTTACATATTAAAAATTTTTTTGAGCCTTCTATGTAGATAGTTTTGAGAATTTGGTCCATATGAAAACATTGAAATAAGCTTGTAATGTGAGTAATAAGTTGTTTAAATGAAAAGTATTGTAACTGATCTGACCATTTTTGTTTGAATTTGGGTTAGATTTAGTGAGGTTGCTGATATTTTAGGGAACAGTATGGTTTTACTGACTGTAAAATTAAAGTTTTCCCCTCCGGATTTTTCTCTAATAGAACATAGCAATAGAGAGCTAGGTGGTGATCAGAGAATCAACTTACTTGTGGTAGAGACAGATGACCAGATGATAGCTGGAGTCTGAAGCCAGAGTGGGGTGATTTAAGAACCAGTCTTTACTGAGCCATTTGCAAGCAACAAAATTGTGAAAAGGCCTGGGACATCCTTGCCAACAGTAGGGTCTGAAGCCTGCATTTTGAAAAAACTTTTTTATTATGCAATGCAGAATGCCCATCCAGGAAAAAAGAGCAAAACAAACCATCCGGCTTAATGATTTATTACAAAATGAGCAACAGTTATTTTTATTCCTGTCAAGAAGTTAAGAACATCTCTGAGATACTAAAAGGCCACTGCCTACCCTCTCCCGTCACTCCCCAAGTCTCAAAAATAACATCTCTCGTGACTAATGGTAGTCTCTTGCTTTTCTTGATGATTTTACCAACCAGAATACATCTCTATAAAGAGCTCGATGTAATTTGATCCTTTATAAACTTTACAAAAATCCACATAGGATGTTGGGACTTTTGGAAGAATGGGTTCTGAATTCTTTCAGTGAACATTGTGAAATTCATGGGCATTACTGCTTTTAGCTGTATAGTTTTCATTTCTTTATATGGCTACTGAAAGGTATTTTTGGTTGTTGTTTAATCGATAAGTTGTGTCCACCACTTTTGTGACCCCATGGACTGCAGCCCACCGGGCTCCTCTGTGCCTGGCTTTTCCCAGGAAGGAGTACTGGAGTGGCGTGCCATTTCCCTTCTCCAGGGGACTGAACCTGCGTCTCCTGCATTGGCAGGTGGATTCTTTACCACTTAGCCACCTGGGGCTTCCGGTGGCTCAGATGGTAAAGAATCTGCCTTCAGTGCAGGAAATCCAGGTGTGATCCCTGGGTCGGGAAGATCTCCTGGAGAAGGGATCCCACTCCAGTATTCTTTACTGGAGAATTCCATAGAGGAGCCTGACGGAGCCCATGGGGTTGCAAAAGAGTCCAACACAACTGAGCGACTAACACTTACTCTTTCACCTGGGAAGCCCCAAAGGCATTTTACTTATTTCCAATTTGAAGCAATTACTTACGCTGGTATGAATATTCTTCAGTATTTTATTGTTTCTTAGTGTACATGTGTAAGTGTTTCTCATAGGTATACCTGTAGGAGTGAATTCAGTAGGTAATGCCCAGCCATTTTCCAAAGTTGTCAAACTACTTACATTCCTACCAGGGCCAGTGGTAGGTGAGTATTCTCATTGCTCTATAGCATCACTAACCTATAATCTTTTATTCTAAGCATGTTAATAGGTATGTTGTAGTTTATTAATAGTTTTAATTTGCATTACAGTGAGTACTATTGAATTTGAATGCAGCTTTTCATGCTTGCAGCCCATTTGGATAGTCTCATTTGTAAATTTCTGGTGCCAGTTTTAGTGTTATATCATAGGAGGTCATTATATATACTTTCTGTATACTATTGATCTGAGCCTTTCGTCAGTTGTGTATTGCATATGTCTGTATTTTTACCTTATCACATTTTACTAGTGTTTTGCTGAACAAATCCCTAATTTTAATGTGCAATATATATCAGTTTTTTCTCTATTGTTACTGCTTTTTATCCTTTCATGAGTCTTTACCCTGAAGTCATGGTGATAATACTGTTTTTCAGTTTTTCTTTTTCACACTAAGAAATATAATCCATGTGCAATTGATGTGTCTGTATGTGTAGGTGAGGTAAGAATCAGTTTTTAAATATGTGGAACAGTTGACTGAAACTGAAACTGCACAATTGCACTCATCTCTCATGCTAGTAAAGCTCAAAATTCTCCAAGCCAGGCTTCAGCAATACGTGAACCGTGAACTCCCTGATGTTCAAGCTGGTTTTAGAAAAAGAAGAGGAACCAGAGATCAAATGGCCAACATCTGCTGGATCATGGAAAAAGCAAGAGAGTTCCAGAAAAACATCTATTTCTGCTTTATTGACTATGCCAAAGCCTTTGACTGTGTATATCACAATCAACTGTGGAAAATTCTGAAAGAGATGGGAATACCAGACCACCTAACCTTCCTCTTGAGAAATCTGTATGCAGGTCAGGAAGCAACAGTTAGAACTGGACATGGAACCACAGACTGGTTCCAAATAGGAAAAGGAGTATGTCAAGGCTGTATATTGTCACTCTGCTTATTTAACTTCTATGCAGAGTGCATCATGAGAAATGTTGGACTGGAAGAAACACAAGCTGGAATCAAGATTGCCGGGAGAAATATCAATAACCTCAGATATGCAGATGACACCACCCTTATGGCAGAAAGTGAGGAGGAGCTAAAAAGCCTCTTGATGAAAGTGAAGGAGGAGAGCGAAAAAGTTGGCTTAAAGCTCAACATTCAGAAAACGAAGATCATGGCGTCCGGTCCCATCACTTCATGGGAAATAGATGGAGAAACAGTGGAAACAGTGTCAGACTTTATTTTTGGGGGCTCCAAAATCACTGCAGATGGTGACTGCAGCCATGAAATTAAAAGACGCTTACTCCTTGGAAGAAAAGTTATGACCAACCTGGATAGTATATTCAAAAGCAGAGACATTACTTTGC
>SJYX01012180.1:364813-382200 GCA_006410675.1 Oreotragus oreotragus
ACACAGATGTATAGAGTAGTCTTTTGGACTCTGTGGGAGAAGGTGAGGGTGGGATGATTTGAGAGAATAGCATTGAAACAAGTATATTATCATATGTCAAACAGGTCACCGGTCCAGGTTCAATGCATGAGACAGGGTGCTCAGGGCAGTGCACTGGGATGACCCAGAGGGATTGGATGGGGAGGGATGTGGGAGTGGGGTTCTGGATGGGGAACACATGTACGCCTATGGCTGATTCATGTCAATGTATGGCAAAAACAACTATAATATTGTGAACTCATTAGCCTCATTAATTGAAATAAATAAATAAATAATTTGTCTCATTTGAGAGGATCTAAAAAAAAAAGAGAGAGAGAGATGTCAGTTAGGAGATTTCATGATATACACGAAGAATATTGGTTCATAGATGGGATCCATATCTGGAGGGTTGTCCCTAGAAGAAAATTATGAAAGTGAAAGTCACTCAATCATGTCCAACTCTTTGTGAGCCCATGGACTCTAGCCTGCCAGGTTCCTCTGCCTGTGGAATTCTCCAGGGAGAAATACTGGAGTGGGTAGCTGTTCCTTTCTCCAGGGGATCTTCCCAACCCACAGATCAAACCCAGGTCTCCTGCATCTGGAGGGTTATCCTTAGTGGAAAATTATAGGACTTGGATATTGAACTTAATCATTTCTATTTTTATCAAAAACTTAAGACAAAGAACATAGATAAGCTTATCAAATTTGTAGATTCCATAGCTTGGCTGAATACTATTATATATAAAACCAATAAAAAAATCTGACAGGCTGAAATGATAAATCAAAACTACAGTGATGGATTCTACTATTTAGTAAAAATTTACTCCAAAGTTTAGGAGAAGGATAGAATTCCTTAAGAGTTACTTAAGTAAAAGAGATATTTCTGTTGACTCAGAGTGAATGTGGGAGATGTATTGTTGACATGAAAATTGTGAAATAGACCTTGAGAGCTTGTTTGGAGGTTCTAGCAGGGGAGCACAGCTACTTGTATACCCTTGACCAAAGATGTAAAGCAAAATAAAGTAAAAAGAAAAATTAAAAAAAAAGAAAATTGTGAAATAATCTGCATTCACCTAGATGTAAGGTCCACAATAAAGGAGTTTATTTTCTTCCACTGATCAGACCACATTGTGAATGTTGGGTTAATTTGTGGGAGAGATGCCTTTTAAGAGTGACATGATCTTTTTAGCAGACAGGGGATGAGGAAATAAAAGGTCTGCCAACTATATGGGAGGGGTGGTAGAGGAAATCCGGGAATTTCTGTACAGGGAAAGGAGATGTATGGGAAGCATGATAACTAAGTCCACATATGTGAAGAGTTCTCAAGCCTTTAAATACAGATGTTTTTCATTTGTGTTTTCATTGTTTCATTCAACAAATATATGGTGCTACTGCTGCTCAGTCACTCAGTTGTGTCCAACTCTTTGTGACACCATGGACTGTAGCCACCAGGCTCCTCTGTCCGTGGGATTCTCTAGGCAAGAAAACTAGAGCGAGTTGCCATTTCCTTCTCCACAGAAACTACAGAGAAATGAAATATTAGTAAAAAGTTAATCATTAAACTGAATGATAGGTGCATCACAGTTTTAAGATTCTCTCTCCACTTTTTTGTTTGCAGTTTCAGTAATGAAGTTTTTTAAATGATAAGAATTTAAAAAACAATCCATAAAACTGTGACGATTAAAAAATAATTGAGCAGACAAAAATGTAGAAAATAAGAGTATAAAAATTAAAGAATCAATCTAACTCATCAGGCAAGTAGTACAGGAGTTTCAGAAAGAGAGAAAAGAAAATGTCAGAAAGAGAATTAAAGAAGTTAATAAAATTTCCCAGAACTAAAGGATTAGAGTTTCCAGACAGAAAGAAGCTTCTAAGGTAAACATGTGTGCATTCATGTGTGCTAAGTCACATCAGTCTTGTCCGATTCTGTGCAACCCTATGGACTGCCACTCACCAGGCTCCTCTGTTCTCAGGATTCTCCAGGCAAGAACACTGGAGTGGATTGCAGTGTCTTCCTGCAAGGGATCTTTCCTGAGTTAAGCATAACACATGATAAAAGATTTAAAATGAAACCAAGAATAATTTATTTGACCATGTAGAATATAGTGTTCAAGGGAGGTTTACAGTTCTACAATATTAGAGAATTTGGAATCATAAATGAAGACTGCCAAAGGAAACCAAGTGAAATGGAAAAGCAAGACAACTATTAAGTCCAGCAAAAATAATAGATTTTCTAAGAAAGGAAATGTAGTCAAACTACACACTGGGGACCCAGTCAACATAATACTTACATATAGAGCCATCCCTCAGTATCCACTGGGGTGGGGGGAGACTGGTTTCAGGACCCACATGAATTCCAAAATCTGAGAATGCTCAAGTCCCTTATATAAAATGATGTAGTATTTGCATTAACCCACACACATCCTCCCATATACTTTAAATCATCTCTAGATTAATTAAAATACCTAATACAATGTAAACCATTGCCAGCACATGGCGAGCTCAAGTTTTGCTTTTTAGAACTTTTTGGAATCATTTTTTTTTTCCCCTGAATATTTTCAGTCTTTGGTTGGATGAATCTGCTGATGTGGAGCCCATGGATGCAGAGGGTCAGTTGCATTAAAAATAAAGAAAACGTACACATCAAATGAAAAGTTATAGATATTGCTATAACAATATTAGGAAAAAGGAAGGTGAAATGTGGTAAGGGACAGTGGTATAAGATGACTAAATTGTTAGGTTCCATAACAGCAATTCAAAAGGAAATATTAAAAAAAATTTTCTGGTTGAATAATTTTTTAAATTAATTGCTGATTATTCACAACAGTGTCCTGCAACAAATCATAAAGTGTGTATTTTTAAAATCAAATGATAATGTAGGATATAAGAAGAAAGTCTTGTTAAACTTGCATCTGCCAAAAACTTGGCAACTTGGCATAAATATTGTTCTTTAATCTGTTTGTACATTTTTATTTAACAATCATTTATAGTATTAGCACACTATTTAGAAATCTGGAGGAAAAAACTATATAAGAAAACAAGACTGAAGAAAGAAAATGTGGAAGAGATAGGTAAAGCAGGGTAATGCTATTTAACAGTATCATATTTAACTGCTATGATAACTGCTATTTAACTGCTATCATAAATCTAGGAGCATTTTTTAACTATGTACAGAATTATTCACAACAGATAAAATATCCCAATTCAAATATCCATCAACAGAATAATGGACAAAAGAAAATATGGTATATACATACAACAGAATATTCATCCTTAAAAAGAAGGAAATCCCACCATTTGTGACAACGTGGATGGCATTGCACTAAGTGAAGTCAGTCAGTTACAGAAGGACAAATACTGCATTATTCCACTATATGAATTATCTAAAATAGTCAGACTCCCAGAAGCAGAGAATAGAATGGCAGTTGCCAGGGAATGGGGGGGGGAGGGGAAATAGGGAAGTTGATGTTCAATGTGTATAGTTACGCCCCCCAAAAAACCCCACAACTATATATATATATTACTTTGATAAAAGTGAAAGAAAAAAAAAACTTTAGAAAATGGTGTTTTGCTAAGTGCTACCTGGGAGAAAAAGACTGCTTAATGGAAGCAGTGATGAAAGAACAGGATGGTGAGTGGTTTTACATTTTCATCCTTAGTTCTCCCCTATTTATGCTTTGGGATAATGACCACCTGTCCCTTTCTTCAAATAAATCTACAGTTTAATCTCACTTTGCAAATGTCTTCACTTTAAATCAGGACAGTGCAAAAGCCTTGCTACTGTAAGGCATTGACAAAAATGCATACAAGGTGATTCCCTTACCCTCAGCATTCACTCTTCCAAGCCTTTCTCCCTTTCTTCCTCCAGATCCCCAGGAAAGATAGACTATAATCTAAGGCCTGGTGAAGGTGAAGTCGCTCAGTCGTGTCCGACTCTTTGCGACCCCGTGGACTATAACCTATTAGGCTTCTCTGTCCATGGGATTCTCCAGGCAAGAATACTGAAGTGGATTGCCATTTCCTTCTCCAGGGGATCTTCCCGACCCAGGGATTGAACCTGGGTCTCCCACATTGGAGGCAGACGCTTTAACCTCTGAGCCACCAGGGAAGCCTCCTTCCACTTTTTTCTGTGAGTTTCAAAATAAAACCCTGCCCAATGTTGTTGTATAACAGCAAATAGGAATGACTAACACTAATTTTATGGTGCCTAGGGCTCATTCTTTCTCTAGAAATGTACACAGACTTGGACCTGGACTTTGATTATTTCCATTCCCCAAAATAATTTTAATAGCTGAGAACTAACAAATACCATAGCTAAAAACCTCAGAGAAAAGCTGCTCATGAAACAAAACAATCACCTGAAAAGTACATACAACTATAATAAGAGACAGATAGAACCAGACAACAATAGTATTTCAATCCTTTACTTCCTTAAAAATATTATCATGCTCCACACTGAGAATCTCCCACCCTCCACACGGTTTCCATCCCAGATGCCCTGAGGAAGGGGAGGTGCTTAGGGAGCCCTACCTTCTTGAGTACCATCAATAAAGTACTCTATACCCCACCCGCAGAGGCCTGGTGTGCTGCAATTCATCAGTTCCTGGGGTCGCAAAGAGTCAGACACGACTGAGTGACTGAAACGAACTGAGTTGATCCCCCCCCCCAAAAAAAATTATCATACTTATTTAGCCCAGGCCTGTTGTAAGCTCCATAGGTATAGAAGTGAACAAATCAATGTTCCTACCTCATGGAACTTACTTTCTAATTTCTTTCATCTTGTATGCTTGGGCCATTCTATGCATTGTACTGAGGCAATTCCATCCACTCTCATGGCTTTGTTTGGTCAATCTCCTATCAGTAATTGATATGTTAACACCCTATGCAACTCCACTTTAGGCAATGAAGTGAAGTGTTAGTCTATCAGTTGTGTCCGACTCTTTGCAACCCCATGGAATGTAGCCCACCAATCTCCTCTGTCCATGGAATTCTTCAGGCAAGAATACAGGAGTGGGTTGCCATGTCCTTCTCCAGGGGATCTTCCTGACCGAGATTGAACCCAGGTCACTCACATTACAGGCAGATTCTTTACCATTTGAGCCCCCAGGGAAGCCCACCTTGAGGCAGAGCTATCCCCTAAAACCAAACTCAAACTTATTCACTTAAGAATCGTTTATCTTCTTCAGGCACTTTTTTTGGGTTTGGGAGATATAGCAGAAAAGGATACAGACATTTTACCCTTGTTCTCACGGATTCTACCACTTACTGGGAGGGATGACTATTAAATAATGGTTCAGATAAATATAAATAAAGTATTAGGAGTTCTAAGAGTGAAAATTACAGAATACTGTGGTAGCAAATAAATGAGGAAGGGGACTTAACATCTTTGAGCAATAATTTTGGGTAAGACTTAAAAGATAACAAAGAATTAATCAAATCAAGAGATTAAGAACTAATGTTTAGAGGACTTCCCTGGTGGTCTAGTGGTTAAGACTCTATGCTTCAGTGCAGGGGACATGTGTTCAATCCCTGGTCAGGGAACTGAGATCCCACATGCCATGGAGTAGCTAAATAATAATAATAAATGTTCAAGGTGAGGAAACGGGATATGTGAAAACACTGAGATACTATTGATATCTCCCTATAGGCTCTCTCCTTAAAAATGGCTCTCAATTAAATTTCACATGTCTAAAACTAACTCATTGTTGTCTCCCTACATTGCACCTTCTCCTGTAGTCATCCTTTAAAATTCTCTCCTTTTCTCATTCTACATACTATCCATCCTTCCCTTCTGTACTTCCTTTTATGTATCTCAATTCTGCGCCGTCTTCACCATCTCCAAGGCAGCAATCTCAATTTCACACTCTTAGTATCTTTCAACAATATTCTTAAAACCCTCTTACAACTGATTTTCCTACAAAGTTTTCACTCACCTTTCCTTTCCCCTTATAGTTGACAGAATAAAAGTGTTCACAAATATTAAATTCTTCACTAGCTCTGTATTACCTGTAGAATAATATAGAAACCCCTTTAGAAAGTACCTAAGGCCTTCCTTGATCTGTCCCCTGCCTACTTCTCTAGCTTCATCTCTTATCATGTTTTCTCTTATACCCTTAGATACAGTCAAGTGAAAATACTTAAAGCTTCCTATTGTAACATACTTCATTTTCTTTAAGCCTTCTAGAATCCCTTTTTTTTTCTCCTCTGTATTTTTCTATTGTCTTGAAAAATATTGGGTCCTCAGTAAATGTTGGAAGGGAGAAATATAGGAATAGAAAAAGAATAGAGTGAAGGAAGGAAAGAAAAAAGAAAAGAAAATTCTAGGTGGTTTAGAAAGAATGTTGAATGACAGATTCATAATAAGCTATTAATGGAAAAATAATGATATTTAGGATAACATATGTTGGCATTCTTATCTGGTTGTATAGGAAAATAATGTCTCTTTTGGCACTGTAGAGATTCATTGCAGAGATTCCTGGTTTGGTTCGGTGTTTCATTCTTTATATTCTACTGATTCTTTGTATTTGCGTAGTGCTTTCTTGAGAGGAAGGCAAACAACAGTAATAATTTTAGTTCTTGTCTCATAAAAACACTCAAAATTAGGAAGGCCAATTTTGCATTGTCAAGGTTTCAAAAATAGAAAAATTGAAAATACATGATTTTTCCCAGAGTCACATACCTATATGGCATCAGTGGTAGCATACACAAAAAAGATCTATTTATTAAAGTCTTGAATTTTTTCAGCAAATTAGTGTACCACCATGGTTCTCTTCCCTTAAACATCAATTGAAATTTTTTCAATTGTTGAGGAAGTTTTTTCTAGTACAGTGAATATTTTCACCTGATTTCAAGAAGAATCAAGCAATCACATGGAGGGCTGAAGTCTGAAAATTCAGGGCTAAGGAAATTACATCCTCTCTTAGTGACAGATATTTTAGCTTTAGAAAGGGTGAGATACTGGGGAAGAGAGAGATGAAGAAATCTTTTCCTTTTAGTAAGCATTTCTGTGATCTCTTAATATACAACTTAACAAATAGCTATTTCCATGAAGTTACAATTATTTTTTATGACCTTTTGAGATTCCATATTATAGTTGTAGATAGCTGGGCTTAGTTTCAATTCAGGGAGTTCAATAAAGATGGGAACCCATTATTTCTGTACCAGTTAAGAGGATATTTATTTTCCAAAATGAAGACCTACCATGCACATTTTAGAGAACATAAAGAAGATGTCTTTCTGTGGAAGTTCTTTCCTAATCAACAAGGTTCAGATACATTTTTGACACCTTTGGAAAAACAAATAACCCACAGAAACATTCCTTATGCAAGAGCATTTCAATTCATTCAACTGAAATTTTCTGTACTTTCTGTTCACAGTAATTCTGGAATAATAGGAAGCTGCTTATCAGGCATTTTTTCACCTTCATGCTATACCATTGATTCCAAATGCTAATGTCTTTGCTCCAGTCAGGATTCAAAATTTCCAAGAGTGGTTTGTTTCATCTTTCTCTCTTTCCGTGGGAATATCATTGCCAGGACTTTTGTAATTCTCCATAAAATTCCAAATGAAACCACGGGAGGTGCTCACAAGTGATTAAAGTGAAAGACTACTATTTCTTAGGAGGTACCTGCCCTAATTTCTAGAAAAATGTAAAATTGACTTTTAATCAATGGGTTCACAGAAGAGCTTTGGTATACTTAGTGCCTCAAGAAAAATTAGATTTAAATTTTCTTGATGATAACCCCACTGGAAACAATGAGAACAACAAAATAATGCAAAACAAAACAACAGTGAAATAGTAGAAATCTTGTTATCAGGCTCCAGAGCTGTATTTTTTAAATATTTCTCATTTATATTGCACTTATCAGGCCAGTGCTTCCCTAGGTGCCTTACAATATAAAAACACAATTTAAGACCAACAGCTAAAGTAAAAATCCTCAGAACTGTGATAATATTACCCCTTCCAAAAGTCTCAGACTTTCTCAACTCTCCACAGAAAAACAATGAAAAACATTTCTCCCCTCAAAACACAAACATATTTTGCAAAAAGCCTTGAATATTAGAATTGTTGGTAGTAAAGGAGTCCAGTGGTCATGTATGGATGTGAGAGTTGGACTGTGAAGAAAGCTGAGTGCTGAAGAACTGATGTGCTTGAACTGTGGTGTTGGAGAAGACTTTTGAGGGTCTGTTGGACTGCAAGGAGATCCAACCAGTCCATTCTGAAGGAGATCAGTCCTGAATATACATTCTTCAGCACTCAGCTTTCTTTATAATCCAACTCTCACATCCCTACATGACTACTGGAAAAACCATAGCTTTGAGTAGATGGATCTTTGTTGGCAAAGTAATGTCTCTTCTTTTCAGTACTGTCTAGGTTGGTCATAGCTTTTCTTCCAAGGAACAAACGTCTTTTAATTTCCTGGCTGCAGTCACCATCTGCAATGATTATGGAGCCCAAGAAAATAAAGTCTGTCACTGTTTCCATTGCTTCCCCATCTGTTTGCCATGAAGTGATGGGACCGGATGCCATGATCGTAGTTTTTTGAATGTTGAGTTTTAAGGCAATTTTTTCACTCTCTTCTTTTACTTTCATCAAGAGGCTCTAAGTTCTTCTTTGTTTTCTGCCATTAGGGTGGTGTCATCTGCTTATCTGAAGTTATTGATATTTCTCCCTGAAATCTTCATTCCAGCTTGTGCTTCTTCCAGCCCAGCATTTTGCATCATGTACTCTGCATACAAGTTAAATAAGTAGAGTGATAATACACAGCCTTGACATACTCCTTTCCCTTTTGTTCCATGTCCAGTTCTAACTGTTGCTTCTTGACCTGCATACAGATTTCCCAGGAGGCAGGTCAAGTGTTCTAGTATTCCCATCTCTTTCAGAATTTTCCACAGTTTACTGTGATCCACACAGTCAAAGTTTGACATATTCAATCAAGCAAAAGTAGATGTTTTTCTGGAACTTTCTTGCTTTTTTAATGATCCAGTGGATGTTGGCAATTTGATCTCTGGTTCCTCTGCCTTTTCTAAATGCAGCTTGAACATCTGGAAGTCCATGGTTCACATACTGTTGAAGCCTGGCNTATGCCTCTGTTAGGTCCATACCATTTCTGTCCTTATTGTGCTCATCTTTGCATGAAATGTTCCCTTGGTATTTCTAATTTTCTTGAAGAGATCTCTACTCTTTCCAATTCTGTTGTTTTCTTCTATTTTTTTGCATTGATCGCTGAGAGAAGGCTTTCTTATCCCTCTTTGCTATTCATTGAAACTTTGCATTCAAATGGGTTCATATAGTGGCATCTATTGGCAATTAATTCTGTCTGCATTTGTGTGAAAAGTCTATTTTACCTTCATAGTCTTAAGATATATTTTGATAAGTTTATGAATTTAGGTGGATTTTTTTCTTTCAATTTATGATTATGTTTCTCCATTGTCTTCTGCCTTGCTGAGTTTTTTATGAGAAGTTTGCTGTTATTTTTTTTCATTGTTATCCTCCATGTATTTTTTTAAAAAATTAGCTGCTTTTAAGATTTTATTTTTTGCTGCCTTTTTAGCAATTGAATTATCATATGCATTGATATGATCATCTTTATATTTAGTCTACATGAAGTTCATTAAAAATCTTGGGTATTTGGTTTATTATTTTAATCATATTTGTAAAAACCCTTTGTATTTTTTCTTCAGTTTTTTTTTTTTTTTTGCAAGCTCCTTTCCTATACACATGTCCTCCTGAGTCTTCAATTACATGACTATCAAACCACTTAATATCATCCCACAAGTCACTGGTGGATGCTCTGCTTGCTTTTTTTCCTTTTTGTAACTTTTTTGTCTTATATCTCTTTGTCTTTTTAAAAAATCTCTATGCTTCTTTAAATACAGGTTATATTGTTGTGTTCAGCAAGTTTGCTAATCTTTTCTTCACTTTCATGTAATCCACTACTAATCCCACTCAGTATATTTCTTTTACTTCAGATACTGTATTTAAAAGTTTCATTTTTGTTTTTAAAAATCTTCAATTTCTATATTCATTATATTTGCATTTTTTCAACATCTTTGAATATATAAAGAACATTTCCAATAGCTTTTTGTCTACTACACCAATAATTTCTCTCATTTCTGGCACTGTTTTTATTGATTGTTCTTTGATTATACTTTTTCTTTTCTTGAATGCCTGGCATTTTTTGAATTGGATACCAAATATGATTTTAACATTGTTGGTTCTGAATTTTGTTATATTCCTCCATAAAACATTGGCTTTTATTCTGGCAAGCAGTTATATTTGTCAGGAAATTTTACATTTTCAAGGCTTATTTGTATACTGTTTTAGGAAATACCCAGGGTTACCTTTAATATAGAGCTAATTTATCCCCACTGTAAGGCAATAGCTTTCTGATAACTCTACCTGATACCCTGTGTATGAGGCCTCACTACTCTGGCTTGTGGGAACACAAACTCCTTCCAGGCTTTGTATGATCTTCAGAAAATATGCAATCTACACTTCACTAATTGTTTCCTCATCCTTATGGAGATCCAACACTTACAAGGCTAAACCAGTATTCAGCCAAAGATTTTAGAACTCTCTTTTTCTCTCTATGGAGCTCCCTCTTCTAATATGTGCTTTACAAATTCTGTCTTGCAATCCTCCATGTTCTAATCTCAGTTTTTATTCACTCAGAAAGACTTCAGGGCCCTGTTTTTGTTTCAACTGCTTGTACTTCAACTTGAAATTTGCTTCCAGGAAGTTACTCAGGGAAATTATACTGCTCTACTTCATTGTTTCCCTTCTCCTAGAGGTCACTGTTTGCTCTCCTTATGGTCAAACATCAAAAACAAATTTTTCATATATTTTACCTAAGTCTCACATTATTTACAGTTGGAAGACAATTCTTGTAAAACTCCTTCATAGGTGGAATTAAATATCTCCATCTTTTTACGTTTAACCTGTTTCATCTTTATATTAAAACATTTCTTTTGTGAACAACATACAGTGGTTTTTAAAATTCAGTCAGATAATTGGTATTTAGCTAACTTATATTCAGTGCAATTATTATTATAATTATATTTACATCTGTATATGCTATTTACATCTACCATCATGCTATTCCTTTGTAAATTTCCTATCTACTCTTAGTCTTGTTGTTTCAACTTGCTTATCTTTTTGTGGGGGAAGGGGATTACTCAATTGTTTTAATTTATTCTGTTTTTCCTGCTCTATTAGATTTTTAGCTATATAAGTATATATAGAATATTTTTAGTTGTTAATATAGAGATGACAATATACATACTTAACTTATTATAGCTTACCTAAAATGATTTTTTTTTGAAAGTTACTCAGTCATTTCTGACTCTTTGTGACCCCATGGACTATAGAGTCCATGGAATTCTCCAGGCCAGAATACTGGAGTGGGTAGCCTTTCCTTTCTCTAGGGGATCTTCCCAATCCAGGAATCTAACTGGGGTCTTCTGCATTGCAGGCAGATTCTTTACCAACTGAGCTATCAGGGAAGCCCATCCGGTCCCATCACTTCATGGCAAATAAATGGGGAAACAATGGAAAAAGTGACAGACTTTATTTTCTTGGGCTCCAAAATCACTGCAGATGATGACTGCAACCATGAAATTAAAAGATGCTTGCTCCTTAGAAGAAAAGCTATGACCAACCTAGACAGCATATTAAAAAGCAGAGAAATTACTTTGTCAGCAAAGGTCCGTCTAGTCAAAGCTATGGTTTTCTCAGTAGTTATGTATGGATGTGAGGGTTGGACTATAAAGAAAGCTGAGTGCCAAAGAATTGATGCTTTTGAACTGTGGTGATGGAGAAGACTCTTGAGAGTCTCTGGACTGCAAGGTCGTCAAACCAGTCAATCGTAAAGGAAATCAGTCCTGAATAGTCATTGGGAGGACTGATGTTGAAGCTGAAACTCCAATACTTTGGCCACCTGATGCAAAGAACTGACTCATTTGAAAAGACCCTGATGCTGGGAAAGATTGAAGGCGGAAGAGTAGGGGATGACAGAGGATGAGATGGTTGAATGGCATCACTGAGTCAATGGACATGAGTTTGAACAGGCTCTGGAAGTTGGTGATGAACAGGGAAGCTTGGCGTGTTGCAATCCATGGGGTCATAAAGAGCTGGACACTACTGAGCCACTGAACTGAACTGACTGACCTTAAATGATTACCTCTTAATAAACAATAAAAAGCTTAAAATTGTTTGGAACCATTTAATGCTCATTGTGCATAAAATGGTTGTTACATAATTTTCTTCTATATATGTTATAAATCCCACAAGACTTTGATTTTGTCCCTTTCAATGGTTTATATAATTTATATACTACCTATTTATTCTTTTTTGGTACTTTTAATACTTTTCTGCAGTTTAGTCATTCCATCGAGGATTATTTTCCCTCAGACAGAGAGTGCATTAATTTCCAAAGTAAATATTTGTATATCTGAGATTAAATATATTTTATTATTTGTCTTTTCATTTATCCTATTTTGGCACTATTTTTCTATTATTTTTCCTTTAATGAAATTATCATTATTTTTATCCTATTATGTCTCTTCCTCTAGCTTGTTCTTTCCTCTATGCTTTTCAATTGTACCTTTTTTTGCTACTGAAGTTTCCAATGCTCCCATATGGGTTGATGATGATGTTTTGTTTTATGCAAATGAAAGAAGAAAGAGGAATAAATGAGAATTATCATAAATGCAAATTCTGTATGAAGGTAGAAAATGTCCAAAATAATTTAAATTGATATTGTGTTTCCACTTCAATCTCATATTTTCATGTTTATGTTAAGGAATATACAATGCAGTTCATTAAATTGAATTAAGACAAACACAGCTCTCTTATTTAGCTCCAATTACCTTATCTCTGACAAAGCAGTTCTTAGCTTTGTTGAAGGAATTATTTTATTGATATTGTTGCATATTTAAGTGGTGGACAATTTTTAATTAAGAAAGTGTAAATAAAGAATCAAGTATTTCTTTTTGCTCTGGTATATGATTCATTAGTTTTTTAAGTTTAAAAATGTAGTTGATTGGCAACTGTTTAGCTTGACTAACTCAAAATACTTTGTAAATGTCCTCTTTCATGAATGTTAATTTCACAAAGTTTATTTTAATATGTTCACATAATTCTTTGATTTGCAATAGTCAGACAGTTGTTGAGAGGAAGACACTAGGGAGCAGAAAGTTTAAGTTCATTTTGATATCTGATGACTATTACATGGTTTATCCAATAGTTGCTCTATTCCATTTCTAATATGCTAAAATATCATGCAATAGTCAAAATAATCATATTGATATTTTTACATGAAAAAATATTTACCAAGCACAGTGACATTTACAAAAGAATTTTAAAGATTATTGTGCCTAAAGGCATCAGCTTATCATCTTGATGTAGCATTTCCAGTGACTAGACTAAAAATTATCAGTATATATTTTTCTTAGAAAATTTTGTGTCATAAGAAGGAAATGGCAACCCACTCCAGTACTCTTGCCCGGAGAATCCCATGGAGGGAGGAGCCTGCTAGGCTACAGTCCAAGGGATCACAAAGAGTCGGACACGACTGAATGACTTCACTTCACTTTGAATTATTAAAATATATTATCCCACATTTTATCTTACACATCCTTTGTATTTTGTTTTCATCTGTTGTTTAGTCTTTTTCCCCTTTGAATTAATTTTGTCACTCAAGTACTTGGTTGGAACCACCAAATTCCTGATATTCTAGCTAAACATTACTAATGCTCACCATTATTTCCTCTTCTCTGTGCTTAACTAGTCGTATAGAAGACTCTGTTTCCCAGCCTTGAAAACTGGTCAAGGCCACATGACTAATGCTGGTTAATTGATTGTGACTGGTAGTAATATGTATCATTTCAGGCCTGACACACTTAAGAACCAGTGTGCCATGCTGTCTTTACTTGCCAAAATGGACCCTGAAGCAGCATGTTGAAATGATGATTCCATAAAATACAGAGAATCAGCCTTAAATACTTAACCACCACAGGGAGAATATTTGCCTGAAAAATCATGGGGAGCTGGAGCAGAATTTGCATGAGTAGAAATAAACTAGTTTAGTGTTAAGTAATTGAGAATTAGGTATTACTGTTACAACATAGTCTAGTGTATCCTGACTGCTCTGTGCTTAGTCAGTCAGTTGTGTCCAACTCTTTGTGACCCCATGGACTGTAGCCTGCCAGGCTCCTCTGTCCATGCGGATTCTCCAGGCAAGAACACTGGAATGGATTGCCATGTCCTCCTCCAGAGGATCTTTCCAACCCAAGGATTGAACCCAAATCCACATTCAGGCAGATTCTTTACCGTCTGAGCCACCAGGGAAGCCCAAGAATACTGGAGTAGGTAGCCTATCCCTTCTCCAGGGCAACTTCCCGGCCCAGGAATTGAATCAGGGTCTCCTGCATTGCAGCCAGATTCCTTACCAGCTGAGCTACCAGAGGACTGATATGCATCTCAAAGAACTTAGGTGTAGACATAAGTTGGGTTGGGGAGAGCTTATTGAGATGACTCTGCTTCACTCATTACATCTCAAGTCTTGTCAAATCATGAGACTTCCCTGATGGCTCAGGCAGTAAAGTGTCTGCCTGCAATCCCAGAGACCTGGGTTCGATCCCTGGGTCAGGAAGATCCCCTGGAGAAGGAAATGGCAATGCACTCCAGTACTCTTGCCTGAAAATTCCATGGACAGAGGAGCCTTGTAAGCTTACAGTCCATGGGGTCACAAAGAGTCAGACACGACTGAGATTTCACTTCATTTCAAGTGACTTGTCAAATCATACCAATTTTGTTTTTATAACCTGATTTTCCTTTTCCATTTCTACGTCTACGTACAAAAAGCCTCTAAATTTGACCCCAAAAATTCCATGGACAGAGGAGCCTTGTAAGCTTACAGTCCATGGGGTCACAAAGAGTCAGACACGACTGAGATTTCACTTCATTTCAAGTGACTTGTCAAATCATACCAATTTTGTTTTTATAACCTGATTTTCCTTTTCCATTTCTACGTCTACGTACAAAAAGCCTCTAAATTTGACCCCACGTTAGGTACAAAAGTATAAATGCATTTTGTGACCAGCCCAGGGTGACATATATTGTTGTAAGGACAACAAAGCTCTCAAGCTCATATTGTTTCATGCTGTTAATTATTATTTTATGCAGAGGTAAAATATTAAAAAAATAAACATATATGAAATGCATCATGCATAATACAAAATATTTACTCTTTCGGAATTATAAGCTAGTGAAACTCACATATGTTCTGGAAAATCAAGATAGTATTAATCACTTGGTTGCTTATTATGACCCAATAATAGAGTCATCTGAATTCTGCTTCTGTAAAGAATTATTGTTAAATGAGTAAAATGTTGCTAATCTCATTTAAAGATAAAAATAGAAAACATGGAAGAAAACCAAGTTTATGTGGTTTACAAAGACTGTTTATTATAGTATATATTTAGAAGTGTTGTGTGCTTTCAGTTCCTCATGCTTGTCTGTTTATCATTCACCCAACTGATATTCTCATGCCTTAAGTAACAGGACAGAGAAAAAACATAAATGCTGGTTATCGAAAAGATTGATCATATTATATGGAAGGAAGAGCCTGACAATAAGATAGATTAAATGAAGGGGATTTATTTCCTGAATACCTCATATCTTCCTTAATGTCATCACAGATATGTTTATATAAACATATTCATTTTACCTTTTTAGGGAATCTCTCTTTGCTTTCTACTTTTTAAAATTATGCTGAAAATTATTTTATGTACATTTTATAAATAATTTTATTTACATTATTTTTGGCTGTGCCTGGTTTTTGTTTCTGTGTGGGCTTTTTTTCTGGTCGTGGCAAGCAAAGACTACCTTTGGTTGCAGTATGCAGGCTTCTTCATTGTGGTGCCTTCTCTTGTTGTGAACATGGGCTCTAGCGCATATGGGCTTTGGTAGTTGCGGCTCCAGGCTCTATTGAGCACAGGCTCAATAGTTGTGACACACAGGCTTAGTTGCTCTGTGGCATGTGGGATCTTCCTGAATCAGGGATCCAACAGATTCTTTACCACTGAGCCACTAGGGAAGTCCTTTAAGTGTATTTTTAATTAAACACTCTCACAAATTTTATTTCTTGTGTAGACACCTCAGGCAAGGAACATATAGAATAAAAGTTAATTCTGAATCTCACACCTCTATGTAGGTAGTCTTACATTTGAGATTTTAAAAAGAACCTTTCTACCATTTCCAAAATTATCTATTTTATTACACAATTACATGAAGTAATCTAAAGTGTCTCTGCCCTCTAAAAACCTGTCATTTAAAACATGCAGAATGGCCCTACACATTCATTTGAGGCCTTACATAAAAGTGTTAAGACACTAAATAGATATGTGATTCTTTCTCTTGGTGGTTGGTGGTTTGGTTGCTAAGTGATGTCTGACTCTTGCAACTCCATGGACTGTAGCCTGCAAGGCTCCTCTGTCCATGGAATTCTCCAGCCAAAAATACTGGAGTGGTCTGCCATTTCCTTTTCCAGGAGATCTTCCCAACCCAGGAATCAAACTCAGGACTCCTGCATTGCAGGCTCGTTCTTTGCTATCTGAGCTACGACGGAAGCCCCATTCCCAAACAACTATGCTTGCCACACTTGTATAATATTTACCATATTGACCTTTATTTTCCCTTATTTGTGTGCTTTTTATTATATCTATTACTAATCATTGTGCTCCTGAGAAGTTGTATGTAATATAGCTTGGACTATAATCAATAGCAAATAGAAATTCAATAAAGAGTAAATATTAGTTAGGTATAAGGAAAATATTTAATTTCTCTGTCTCTGTGTAAAATGTAAACCAAAATGTTAAAATGGCTAAGGTTTTTTCCTCTTTAAAATTTAACATAATCATAATTATTGACCCCTAGAAAGTGAAGAGGAGCTAAAAAGCCTCTTGATGAAAGTGAAAGTGGAGAGAGGAAAAGTTGGCTTAAAGCTGAACATTCAGAAAACGAAGATCATGGCATCTGGTCCCATCACTTCATGGGAAGTAGATGGGGAAACAATGGAAACAGTGTCAGACTTTATTTTTGGGGATGCCAAAATCACTGCAGATGGTGACTGCAGCCATGAAATTAGAAGACACTTACTCCTTGGAAGAAAAGTTATGACCAACCTAGATAGCATATTCAAAAGCAGAGACATTACTTTGCCGACTAAGGTTCGTCTAGTCAAGGCTATGGTTTTTCCTGTGGTCATGTATGGATGTGAGAGTTGGACTGTGAAGAAAGCTGAGCACCAAAGAATTGATGCTTTTGAACTGTGGTGTTGGAGAAGACTCTTGAGAGTCCCTTGGAC
>SJYX01012180.1:382209-409231 GCA_006410675.1 Oreotragus oreotragus
TCTAGTCAAGGCTATGGTTTTTCCTGTGGTCATGTATGGATGTGAGAGTTGGACTGTGAAGAAAGCTGAGCACCAAAGAATTGATGCTTTTGAACTGTGGTGTTGGAGAAGACTCTTGAGAGTCCCTTGGACTGCAAGGAGATCCAACCAGTCCATTCTGAAGGAGATCAGCCCTGGGATTTCTTTGGAAGGAATGATGCTAAAGCTGAAACTGCAGTACTTTGGCCACCTCATGCGAAGAGTTGACTCATTGGAAAAGACTCTGATGCTGGGAGGGATTGGGGGCAAGGAGGAGAAGGGAACGACAGAGGATGAGATGGCTGGATGGCATCACTGACTCGATGGACATGAGTATGAGTGAACTCCGGGAGTTGGTGATGGACAGGGAGGCCTGGCGTGCTGCGATTCATGGGGTCACAAAGAGTCGGACATGACTGAGTGACTGAACTGAACTGAAATGAATTATATACAGTTTGAAGACAACCATTTTAATGTATGTGTTTGTATATATATATTTAAAACAATTTATTGGCTGTTTCATAATTTTTAATTATATCACAGCTCATAAATTCAATCAAGATTTATCAGGATACCAAAACAGTTCCATACACTCAAACCACTGATCCCACTATGCCTACTAGAGCAGAGAAATCGAAGCTGTTTTATATTGCTTGTGAAATTCTTACTGTGTATATCTATTTTCCTTTCTTGGGAGAAAAGCTCTACAAGTTTCATAACATTCTCAAAAAGACTTGTGAGTCTCAAAATATGCTAATGCTAAAATGTGATGGTTAGCTTTGACCTCTTCTTTACCTTTACCTCTCACATTCCTGTTTTACTCATTAATATATTCTTCTAAATATCAGTTAAAGTTGTCTTCTCTCTGACCTTACTGTCCTAGTTCAGACCCTCATCATATCTCTTAACTGATTTCTCTGCCTTAATTCTTATAACCTTCTAGGAGAGGAAGCACTTGAAAGTTAGCAATATATGGAAAAATAGCATCAGAAATGAGAATAAAGATAATAGATGAGAAAAAGTTTTAATTAAATTATCAGGATCAACAGGGAAATGAAACCTGATAGATATAGCTAATGGCAAAGGTACCAAAATAAGTAAATATCCATCCCCTTCTCCCACCTCTCCCACCCACGACAGAATTATTTGTTGTTCCTCTTGCTGCAGTACTATGGGGATATCATAATTATAACAACTTCTAAAATGTATGAATATCATTACTTGTTCATCTATTTCTTCCACTAGACTGTGGTATCTTATAGAATATCAATCATTTTATTCACTTGTCTTATTAATTCTCCCCTCTTCTTACTAGAGTATCAGTACTATGAAGGCAAAGACACAGTCTCCTTTATTCAGCATTATATGCCCAACATCTAACGTTTTATCTGGCATATGATTGGCAATCAATAAATAGTTTTTGCACGTGGGAAATGATGACCCACTCCAGTATTCTTGTCTGGAGAATAGTATTAGTCTCTCTTGTCTAGAGAACTGTATTAGTCAGTTCTGTAGAGACATTAGCAGAAAGAGGCTAATGATTGGTGAACTTTCTCAAAAAATATTGCTCTTGATTCATGAATAATTATAAACGCCATTGTAACCTAAAGATTTTNAATGATGACCCACTCCAGTATTCTTGTCTGGAGAATAGTATTAGTCTCTCTTGTCTAGAGAACTGTATTAGTCAGTTCTGTAGAGACATTAGCAGAAAGAGGCTAATGATTGGTGAACTTTCTCAAAAAATATTGCTCTTGATTCATGAATAATTATAAACGCCATTGTAACCTAAAGATTTTTCTAATGAGAAATTAAATTCCCTAAGGAGAGTTAAAAACTCCTGTCACTAGTCAGAGAAGTTTTAGGTGAGAATATGTCATTCAAAGTAGTGTTTTCTAGTAAATTTAACCCAAGGGATAATAAATTTTAATCACTTCAGGTAATTTTTAGACACTTTTCCTTCAGTTTTATCTTGTAATTATATTTTTAAAACTTAGGCCAGAACATAAATTCTATTGTAAAACATTTGTAGCATAGGTGGTGCTGTGGTAAAGAATCTGCCCACCAATTCAGGAGATGCAGGTTCGAAAGTTTGATCCCTGGACGGAAAGATCCCTTGCAGAAAGAAATAGCAACCCACTCCCATATTCTTGTCTGGAAAATCCAATGGACAGAGGAGCCTGGTGGGCTACAGTCATGACTGAGTGACTGAGCATGCACACACACACACACACACACACACACACACTTAACATAATATCAAATTCCAATGAATATGCATTAACTGATATCAGATTTGTTTTTCATATTTTTATTCAAATATAGCATACATTAGGCAAAGAATGGTAATTTTAATAGGAAAGCTTTATTATTTTTTCATATGTATACATCCAGGAAACAAACAACTAGCCAACTCAAATTACATAACATCCTAAGCACTCCAAAAAGTTTCCTCAGAGCCTTCATATTCAGTACTTGATGAGGTATAAACAGTATTTTGATTTTTATCACACTGATAGTAAGCTTAAAGTAGAAAAACAAAAAATAATAGCATCCTTTAATAGAGATTATATTTATTATGTGAGTTCATTCAATCAACCTCTAATTTTGTTTTTGTTTTGGTTAGATCTTTTGCTTTTCCATACATGGAACAACAGACTGGTTCCAAATAGGGAAAGGAGTACATCAGGGCTGAATATTGTCTGCTTATTTAACTTATATGCAGAGTACATCATGAGAAATGCTGGGCTGAATGAAGCTGGAATCAAGACTGCAGGGAGAAATATCAGTAATCTCAGATATGCAGATGACACCACCCTTATGGCAGAAAGCAAAGAACTAAAGAGCCTCTTGATGAAAGTGAAAGAGGAGAGTGAAAAATTTGGCTTAAAACTCAATATTCAGAAAACTAAGATCATAGCATCCAGTCCCATCACTTCATGGGAAATAGATGGGGAAACAGTGGAAACAGTGACAGACTTTATTTTGGGGGGCTCTAAAATCACTGCAGATGGTGACTGCAGCCATGGAATTAAAAGACACTTGCTCCTTGGAAGGCAATGGCACCCCACTCCAGTACTCTTGCCTGGAAAATCCCATGGACAGAGGAGCCTGGTAGGCTGCAGTCCATGGGGTCGCTAAGAGTCAGACATGACTGAGCAGCTTCACTTTCACTTTTCATTTTCATGCATTGGAGAAGGAAATGGCAACCCACTCCAGTATTCTTGCCTGGAGAATCCCAGGGATGGGGGGAGCCTGGTGGGCTTCCATCTATGGGGTCGCACAGAGTTGGACACAACTGAAGCGACTTAGCAGCAGAAGCAGCAGCTCCTTGGAAGAAAAGTTATGACCAACCTAGACAGCATATTAAAAAGCAGAGACGTTACTTTGCCAACAAAGGTCTGTCTAGTCAAAGCTATGGCTTTTCCAGTAGTCAAGTATGGATGTGACAGTTGGACTATAAAGAAAGCTGAGTGCCGAAGAACTGATGCTTTTGAACTGTGGTGTTGGAGAAGACTCTTGAGAGTCCCTCAGACTGCAAGGAGATCCAACCAATCCATCCTAAAGGAGATCAGTCCTAGGTGTTCTTTGGAAGGACTGATGTTGAATCTGAAACTCCAATACTTTGGCCACCTGATGGGAAGANATTCATTGGAAGGACTGATGCTGAAGCTGAAACTCCAATACTTTGGCCACCTGATGCAAAGTGCTGACTCGTTTGAATAGACCCTGATGCTGGGAAAAATTGAAGGCTGGAGGAGAAGGGGATGACAGAGGATGAGATGGTTGGACGGCATCACTAACTCAATGGACATGAGTTTGAGTAAACTCCGGGAATTCATGCTGGATAAGACGGCCTGGCGTGCTGCAGTTCACAGGTTCACAAAGAGTCGGACATGACTGAGTGATTGGACTGAACTGAACTGAACTGAATAGTAAAGAATCCGCCTGCCAATGCAGGAGACACAAGAGACACGGCTTCAATACCTGGATAGGGGGAGTTCCCTTGGAGAAGGAAATGACAACTCACTCAATATTCTTGCTTGTAAAAATTCCATGGACAGAATATCCTGGCAGGCTACAGTCAATGGGATCACAAAGAGTTGGACATGACTGAACACACACAGTATTTCTTTTTAAAGTTCAACAGGATGCTCCAATAAGGCTAAGTATTTATTGTATATATATGGCTAGAGTCATCTTTCAATACTTTTAACATTATATAATATTCTCAGAAATAGATCACATACCACATTCAATATGAATGACAAAAATAATTGAATTCCTATAATTCAAGAGCATAAATCTGGAAAGTGCAAATAATTCAGCTTGGATTTATCAAAATCAATACCTTGATAATCCATATAAGTTGTGTAAATATCATCCCATGGATATAGGAAGAAGACATTAACTCAGAGTCTGAAAACTCAGGCTAAACATATAGAATGGAATATAACATTGAGGTATTTATGTGCATAATTCATGCATTAGGATCACGTTGCCTCAATTATTTGCATATCAGAAACAAATATTTTTTGCACAAAATATCTACACAGCTGATGTAATTGTGGATGACATTTTATTATTATTATTATTATTATTATATTTACTTACTTACTTACTTATAAAAGAAATCTCCATGTATTTTCATTCAGATTATGATATATATAAAGAGATCAATTTGGGGAGAGGTGAAATCTTCAAGTACAGAGTTTTCCATAAGATGAAAAAGATCAGTTTTTCTGTTTTCCTGGTTTGCTTTAATTTTATCTCATCAATAGTTATTGATATCAGCACAGAGATTTTACTCATATCTAATTAAACTTATTTCTGGGATTCAGTTTTTTTTAATGGTACTACAAATAGTTCTTTTTACAAGTTTTATTTTTCCATTTTTGACTTTAGGTATATAGAAATACAGTTACTATAATATTGACTGTTTACCAGTAACTTTACTAGATCCATTTCTAAATTCTCGTTATTTGTGTACATATGAAATTATAGTATCTATGAATAAGGATAGTTTTCTTCCATTCATTTTAATCCTCACTCCTTTCATTTTTCTTCCTGGCCTTCCTTACTGCTATGAATTTCAGTACAATGTTGTGTAGAAGTGATATTGACAGAAAACTTTTTAAAATCTTTTTAAGCTGTTTTCATCACTTTCAAAATTCCTTCCAACTTAGATCATTTTTCTTCAGCCTGCAAAGCTGCCTGTAGTCTATCATATGATGCAGTTTTTCTGGTTCCAGTTTTTGTTTGTATTAGTTTGCTCTTATTTTTCTTTATATGAATAAAGAATTTTAGGTTGAAATTTTCAAAAATCTTTTTAACAATGTAGATATGCAATTCCATTGTCTTCTGATTCTATAGTTTCTTTTCAGAAGTCAGGCATCAATCCTATTGCTTCTATCAAGGTAGCTGTTCTTATTTATTCCTGTTTTTAACATTTTTGTGGTTTCCAGCACTTTAAACTTGGTGTGGTTTTCTATGAATTCATCTTTCTTTGGGTCCATGGAATTTCTAGAATTTGTGTGTTGCTATCTTTAATGAGTTTTGCAAATTTTCCACCAGTATGTATCTCAATATTGCTTCTGGCCCATGCTCTCTCTCCTCCCATTCTATCACTTCTAATTACCTGCACATTGTGCCATTTAGTCATGTCCCACCTATTTCTTATGCTCTGTTCTGTCTTTATATTTGTTTCTCTGTATATAATTTTTTGGGGAAACATTCTATTCACCTTTCTTTGAGATAACTAATTCTATTTTCATTTTTGACCAGTCTACTGTTAAACCCATCTGAGTTTTTAATTGGCTTCCCTGGTGGCTCAGATTACCAATATTGTTTTGTTAACTTCTAAGATGGCTGGATGGCATCATCAACTCGATGGACATGAGTTTGGGTAAACTTCGGGAGTTGGTGATGGACAGGGAGGCCTGGTGTGCTGTGATTCATGGGGTCACAAGGAGTTGGGCACAACTGAGCGACTGAACTGAACTGAAAATGTCCATTTGATGGTTTTTTTTAGATCCCAGTATCTAATGATAATGTTCATATCTTCATCCATTTTGTTAATCTTTCATTTATTTTCTTTGACATAAGAGCAATTATGGGGAAGGCAATGGCACCCCACCCCAGTACTCTTGCCTGGAAAATCGAATGGACGGAGTAGCCTGGTGGGCTGCAGTCCATGGGGTCGCTAACAGTCGGACAGACTGAGCGACTTCACTTTCACTTTTCTCTTTCATGCATTGGAGAAGGAAATGGCAACCTACTCCAGTATTCTTGCCTGGAGAATCCCAGGGATGGGGGAGCTTGGTGGGCTGCCGTCTATGGGGTCACACAGAGTCGGACACGACTGAAGTGACTTAGCAGCAGCAAGAGCAATTAATTTAGTCATTGTCTGTTAACTTCAGTATCTGAATCTACTGCAGGATTTAAAAAAATTTTTTCCACTCTTTATCTTGAGTATTTGCTGCATTTTCCTGAACTCAAACTTCTCATTATTTTTCATTATATGTTTGTGTGTATAAAAGAACTGTAGAGATTAGCAGTCTTCCAGAGAGTTCACCCTTTCATTTGTTAGGCAAAAAAAAGCTGAGTTGCAGATTATGTCAATGAAATCAAGGTCTGACCTGGGTTAGGACAAGAAACCAGCTTTAATTAGACTCAATCCATTTCCAGTTTCAATCATCTCAGTGGTGATATCTGACATATGATGTATCTTTGCAAGCTTCTACTTCCATCAGGACTCTATCTTCCAAACACTTCAAGACTCTTTGAGATACCTTCTGCTTTTTCAGTGACACCCCTTGCCTAGTCTCCTGTGCTATTGTAACATTCAGAAATGACCCAATGGTTGAATACTGAATGTTTTTAAATGGAATATTTTAATATTGTGTCCTTATCTTGATTTTACATTGTCATGCTGGCTCTTACAACTACCTAAACTTCTGTGTTTTCTTCTTCCCAGGAAGACAGTCATGCTTAAGACAAGTAATATTATAAGCCTCAAGCTTAGCTCACTCAGGAAGTATTCTATGATATTTGAACTGAGAAGTGTCCCTTTCCTCCCCATCTTCTATGTTTTGAGATGAAAACTTCACTCCAGATTAGTGCAGCCAAGAACACAGGGCTGCCACTATCCTTCATTCCCAGAAGGTTACTTTCCCAGGGAAGTAGGAAGCCAGCATTTCTCATCTGCCCACAGATTCCTGTGGCTGAGTCTAATTGGTGAGTGTGATTGAGAGATAGGAGCTCCCTTCTTTTACTCAGCCCCCATTTACTCATTGGAAGCTCTTCAACAACACCACTGGGAATACTGGGAATACAAGATCATCCCTGACTTAGTTCCTGCTACTGTCACTCTCCAATTAGTACTCTTAATTTGGAGGTGTCACTCAAAGAGCATCATTGTCCCCAAGCTCATCTCCAGAGCCAATCAAAAGATTTTATCTGGGGAAGCAGGTAAGACAGAGAACTCCAGTCTTTTCCTGAAGGAAATGACTTCATTTGCAACAGAGTATGGAGAAGCCTGAGGGACATTTTCAAAAAACAGTTGTGGGTTTTAGTGAAAGGTAATTGGAAGGATGTTGGTAGATGCATTGGAAATATAGGCCAACTAGATTGCAGGAGGAAACCTAGGAGACAGCTGTCAAGAGCCGTCCTGAGGTCAGAACATATCTCAAATGCTGGCTTCAGGAATTGTTGCTTCCAAAGAGATTGAATTTGAATTGATGGGTCTGCTCAGCAGTTGATGCCCCAGGGTATTGTTGAAAACAATAGTGAAATCAGCCAGCCTTAATAGCTGGGTTTGGTCACAGAAAGGGACAATCAAAGAGAGCCCTAGGAAATCCACTGTTATTCAGCTTGACTGCACAAAACCAGGGCTGAGGACAACACCAAAGGCCTCATACTGAAGAAAAGTTGATTTCACAAAAATAGTCTCTCCACATGAAAAAAAAAAAAGCAATCAAGCAAATATATATATATTTTAAAGGACCCATAGTTGGTGGGCTGGAGAAGGAAATGGCAATCCACTCCAGTATTCTTGCCTGGAGAATACCATGGACAGAGGAGCCTGGCAGGCTACAGTCCATAGAGAAGCCAAGAGTCGGACATGACTGAAGTGACTTAGCATGTATGCATTTGGTGGGAGGGGGTATGATATCAGTATACAGAATTANCCACTCCAGTATTCTTGCCTGGAGAATACCATGGACAGAGGAGCCTGGCAGGCTACAGTCCATAGAGAAGCCAAGAGTCGGACATGACTGAAGTGACTTAGCATGTATGCATTTGGTGGGAGGGGGTATGATATCAGTATACAGAATTAATACAGCATAGTACCCTGTATGTCCACTCAAAAATTATGAGACATGAAAAGAAAAAGGAATGTGTGATCCATATGTAGGGGGAAAAAAAGAAATGACAAACACTGTCTATGTGAGGAATATGATGTCAGATTTAATAAATACTTTAAAGTATCACTATAAGTATGTCTAAAGAACTAAAGAAAATTTCTTTTAAAAGTACAGAAAGCTATGAAGTCAGTTCAGTTCAGTTCAGTCACTCAGTCGTGCCCAACTCTGTGACCCCATGGACGGCAGCATGCCAGGCTTCCCTGTCTGTCACTGAGTCCGTTCTTCACATCAGGTGGCCAAAGTACTGGAGTTTCAGCTTCAGCATCAGTCCTTCCAATGAATATTCAGGACTGTAGTCTGCCAGGCTCCTCTGTCCATGGGATTTTTCAGGCAAGAATACTGGAGAGCGTTGCCATTTCCTTCTTCCTAATAGAGGGATCAAACTCGTGTCTCTCATGTTTCCTGCATTGTAGGCAGATTCTTTACATCTGAGCCATTAGGGAGACCAGCACTGGTATACTACATAGTAATAAAAAGGAACAAAATCTGATACACATTACAATATGAACGAACTTTGTAAAAATTGACAAATTTATTGTAAATTCATATGGAAATGCAGGGGGTCAAAATAGGTAAAAACAATCTTAAAAAGAACAAAGTTGGAGGATTCACATTACCCAATTTCAACACATGCTACAAAGAAACAGTAATCAAGACAATGTGGTCCTGGTATAAACAGAGACATGGAGATTAATGAGGAGACTATGTTTATGGTATAAATGTAGACATATAGATTAATGAGAAGAACTGACTCACCGGGAAAGACCCTGATGCTGGGAAAGACTGAAGGCAGGAGGAGAAGGGGACAATAGAGAATGAGATGGTTAAATGGAATCACTGACTCAATGGACATGAGTTTTAGCAAGCTCCAGGAGTTGGTGATGGACAGGGAAGACTGACATGCTGCAGGCCATGGGGTCGCAAAGAGTCAGACACTATTGAGTGACTGAACTGATAGATTAATGGAAAATAATTGATAGTCCAGTATTAAAATCCCATGTCTGTGCCAACTGTCTTTCAATAAAGGTGCCAAGACCATTCGGTGGGGAAATGTAGCCACGTGTTCTGGGAAACAAAATCACTCAGAAGGACAATGCAAATAGTGGAGTGCAGTTTATTACACCAGTGGGCCCAAAGCAGAGTCTCCTCCTAGCCAAGGACCCTGACCAGCATTTGTGAAAATCTTTTATACCCATGTGTACATGTTTGAACCCACCACTCCAAATTCCTTGAGACTTACAAAACAAAGGAAGGGTAAATACAATCCCAATAACCCCAACATTCACGTGTTATGTATTCAAACAGTTAAACAATTGGCCAATAATCAATAAGACCGAGGTTACACTCCAATAGCTACAGGATTAGTGTATCTAGGTGATGAGTAACCAGGATATGATCTTCAAGGTTCCCCTGTCTGGAGGGGGTCTTATTCTTCTGTTGTCGTTTCCATAGGCACTAAACACAGAGTTCAGTCTGTTGGAGAGGTGGCCGAGCATGATCAGCATGAACAGGCCTAAGATGGAGTCCAGGCCCTATGAATTCCCTCTTCAGAAAGAGTGGAATTTTCAACAAATGGTACTTTGACAAATGATCATATAGTAAAGAATGAATTTGGACCATTACCTCACACCACTTAACAAAACTTAGCTAAAATTGAACAGACGAACTAAATATTGTGGACAAAGAGGGCTGTCAGGCTGCCAGCCACTGCAGCTGCCCTGATGCTGAATCCTCAGAGAAATTCCAGGGTGAACAAAAAAATATTGCCAGCCACCAGTCAACCTCTGCAGCCATCAGCAACCATGTACCCCAAGGGGATTCAGAATAGAAAAACAAAACAAAAGCAAGAGGCTGGCCCTAGATAGTTAAAGTGGATATCAAAGGAATAATTTTAATAAGCCCAAACTTTTGCATCTTCCTATACTTAGAAAAGCAGCAAATTCATTAACTTAAGATGTCCGGCTTTCTTTAATTAACAGTGATCCTTTGATGTTCTGACCACCTGGTTTTGTTTTTTGTTTTTTTAACAGATACCCTTGGCTCTTCTATTACCTCTGCAGAACAGTCCCTCAGAGCTATCTGACAGTCTTTACCCCAGGCTTAAGTCCTCAGTAAATCTGCCAAACAAAACAAAATTATCAACTTTTAGGTTGTGCTTTTTTGTCAGTCAACAATATGAAACCTAAACTATATGAAACAATGCATATACAACAATATGAAACTATAAAATTCTTAGATGAAAAATACAGAATAAGTCTTCTTGGTCTCACAAAACAATATGAAACTGTAAAATTCTTAGATGTAAACATACAATAAGTCTTCTTGATCTCAGATTTAGCAATGGATTCTTAAATATGACACCAAATGCATTAGTAACAAAGGAAAAACGATCAATATATTAGTCAGGATTTTCTAGAGAAACAGAAACAATAAGATATCAAAGGAGACTTATTATGAGGAATTGGCTCACACAGTTAGGGAGTTTGAGAAATCCTGTGATCTGTCACCTGCAATCTGGAGACCCAGGAAAGCCAGTGGTTTAATTCAGTCCTAGTCCAAAGGTCTAAGAACCAGGTTGCTGATGAGGAAGATCCCAGGCAGAGAATAGAAGATAGTTAATTTAATGCATCAACTTGCCTAGACTAAGGATTCCCAAAAAGCTAATAGAACTTAACTGCTCAGTGTGTCCATAAAGATGTTTCTGGAAGAGTTGGCATTTGAGTCAGTAGACTGAATAAAGAAAATTGCCCTCAGCAATGAATGTGAAAGGGAATGGCATCCCACTCCAGTATTCTTGCCTGGAGAATCCCCATGGACAGAGGAGCCTAGTGGGCTACAGTCCATGGGGTCACAAAGAATCAGACACAACTGAGCCACTGAGCACAATGAATGTTGGTATCACAATCTGTTGAGGACCTGAATGTGATTAATATATATAAATAATAGTTTATGTGCATAAATCACCTCCACGGGTATTGGTTCCAGGACCAACCATGGATATCAAAATCTGCAGATATTCAAGTCCCATAGTCAGCCCTCTGTAGCCACACTTTCACATCCACAGATTCAATTAACCATAGATTGGGTAGTACTGTATTTACTGTTGAAAAAAAAAATCCATGTATAATTGGATCTGTGCAGTTCAAAGCTCTGCTGTTCAAAGATCAATTGTATACATTATATATCCTACTGTTTCTGTTCCTCTGTAGAACCCTGAAAAAACAGATTTGGGTACCAAAACTGGCTCTGGAAGAGAATTTTAAGGATGAACTTTCTGATTTGTCTCTGGGGTTTCTGGAATTGGGTCTCTAATCTGATTAGACTGAAAAACACTAATGAGTCTATTAACAATGTAAAAGAGAAATTGACAGTCCATGAAGTGCACTGTTCATAAATTCACAAGTTATCTTCATTGGATACTCCTAATCAACGAAAAAGCAAAGAGCTAAATGACTCTATAAATGGTACTTTTGATTATTTTTTATAGAACAAGTAATATAATGACATTGTTTGTTTGCTTCTAATGTCTCTGGACAAAGTGGTGAAGGAAAAAAAAATGAGCTCAGGGATTCTAATTCCCAGCTCAAATACTGAATAAATGATCTAACAGCATCTGTGTGTGCCCTGAAGAAGACCCTTATCTTCTATAGCTTGCTGAGCTGAAATTGCTGAAGATGAAATGCAAAAACCCATCCTGTGATTGAGTTAAATGCAAGCTGAACTCAGTCCTATAAAGTGTCTACTGTTAAGGTGAAAATATTGATTGGGAAAGAATGAGAGTCTTATTCTTCTGTTGTCGTTTCCATAGGCACTAAACACAGAGTTCAGTCTGTTGGAGAGGTGGCCGAGCATGATCAGCATGAACAGGCCTAAGATGGAGTCCAGGCCCTATGAATTCCCTCTTCAGAAAGAGTGGAATTTTCAACAAATGGTACTTTGACAAATGATCATATAGTAAAGAATGAATTTGGACCATTACCTCACACCACTTAACAAAACTTAGCTAAAATTGAACAGACGAACTAAATATTGTGGACAAAGAGGGCTGTCAGGCTGCCAGCCACTGCAGCTGCCCTGATGCTGAATCCTCAGAGAAATTCCAGGGTGAACAAAAAAATATTGCCAGCCACCAGTCAACCTCTGCAGCCATCAGCAACCATGTACCCCAAGGGGATTCAGAATAGAAAAACAAAACAAAAGCAAGAGGCTGGCCCTAGATAGTTAAAGTGGATATCAAAGGAATAATTTTAATAAGCCCAAACTTTTGCATCTTCCTATACTTAGAAAAGCAGCAAATTCATTAACTTAAGATGTCCGGCTTTCTTTAATTAACAGTGATCCTTTGATGTTCTGACCACCTGGTTTTGTTTTTTGTTTTTTTAACAGATACCCTTGGCTCTTCTATTACCTCTGCAGAACAGTCCCTCAGAGCTATCTGACAGTCTTTACCCCAGGCTTAAGTCCTCAGTAAATCTGCCAAACAAAACAAAATTATCAACTTTTAGGTTGTGCTTTTTTGTCAGTCAACAATATGAAACCTAAACTATATGAAACAATGCATATACAACAATATGAAACTATAAAATTCTTAGATGAAAAATACAGAATAAGTCTTCTTGGTCTCACAAAACAATATGAAACTGTAAAATTCTTAGATGTAAACATACAATAAGTCTTCTTGATCTCAGATTTAGCAATGGATTCTTAAATATGACACCAAATGCATTAGTAACAAAGGAAAAACGATCAATATATTAGTCAGGATTTTCTAGAGAAACAGAAACAATAAGATATCAAAGGAGACTTATTATGAGGAATTGGCTCACACAGTTAGGGAGTTTGAGAAATCCTGTGATCTGTCACCTGCAATCTGGAGACCCAGGAAAGCCAGTGGTTTAATTCAGTCCTAGTCCAAAGGTCTAAGAACCAGGTTGCTGATGAGGAAGATCCCAGGCAGAGAATAGAAGATAGTTAATTTAATGCATCAACTTGCCTAGACTAAGGATTCCCAAAAAGCTAATAGAACTTAACTGCTCAGTGTGTCCATAAAGATGTTTCTGGAAGAGTTGGCATTTGAGTCAGTAGACTGAATAAAGAAAATTGCCCTCAGCAATGAATGTGAAAGGGAATGGCATCCCACTCCAGTATTCTTGCCTGGAGAATCCCCATGGACAGAGGAGCCTGGTGGGCTACAGTCCATGGGGTCACAAAGAATCAGACACAACTGAGCCACTGAGCACAATGAATGTTGGTATCACAATCTGTTGAGGACTTGAATGTGATTAATATATATAAATAATAGTTTATGTGCATAAATCACCTCCACGGGTATTGGTTCCAGGACCAACCATGGATATCAAAATCTGCAGATATTCAAGTCCCATAGTCAGCCCTCTGTAGCCACACTTTCACATCCACAGATTCAATTAACCATAGATTGGGTAGTACTGTATTTACTGTTGAAAAAAAAAATCCATGTATAATTGGATCTGTGCAGTTCAAAGCTCTGCTGTTCAAAGATCAATTGTATACATTATATATCCTACTGTTTCTGTTCCTCTGTAGAACCCTGAAAAAACAGATTTGGGTACCAAAACTGGCTCTGGAAGAGAATTTTAAGGATGAACTTTCTGATTTGTCTCTGGGGTTTCTGGAATTGGGTCTCTAATCTGATTAGACTGAAAAACACTAATGAGTCTATTAACAATGTAAAAGAGAAATTGACAGTCCATGAAGTGCACTGTTCATAAATTCACAAGTTATCTTCATTGGATACTCCTAATCAACGAAAAAGCAAAGAGCTAAATGACTCTATAAATGGTACTTTTGATTATTTTTTATAGAACAAGTAATATAATGACATTGTTTGTTTGCTTCTAATGTCTCTGGACAAAGTGGTGAAGAAAAAAAAAATGAGCTCAGGGATTCTAATTCCCAGCTCAAATACTGAATAAATGATCTAACAGCATCTGTGTGTGCCCTGAAGAAGACCCTTATCTTCTATAGCTTGCTGAGCTGAAATTGCTGAAGATGAAATGCAAAAACACATCCTGTGATTGAGTTAAATGCAAGCTGAACTCAGTCCTATAAAGTGTCTACTGTTAAGGTGAAAATATTGATTGGGAAAGAATGAGACTCTATTAATTGAAATGGGGACATGTGCGAAGACCTTGATGGAGCTGGGGACATTGAGCCCCTAAATTCTGATGAGTCTTCTTTGCTGGTGAAACTATCCTCCCAATCCAAAATGGCAGTGGCATCTCCAGCTCCAGGGGTAGTGGCTTCCCAACCTACAGTGGCATGGCCTTTCCCTTTGAGGAAGTAGAATGCAGGGTTAAACCTGCCTTGCCTAGGAAAATAGTAATGGCCTCTTCTAAGACAGTTGTCATGCAAGACAATACTGGTTCTCCTCAGGATCTACCCCAACCATCCCTCTTTGCTTTTGAACTTATAATTAGACTCAAGTGCCAGAAGGTTAGGAACATAGTGTGACCCTTGAGGAGGTTTGATACTTCAAAAGATGTACTTGAACTTTTTAATACTTGCAGAAAGAAATCCGGGAACATGTGTGGCCATGGATATCTTACACTGAAGATGTAGGATAGGGTTGGAAGGAATATAAATTTGATCAGGTTGAATTTGTTGATATGGGATCACTAAGCATTGAATGCTGCAACTCCAGGAGTTAGAAAGGGCTCTAGCTGTTTGTTTGTTGTTTGACTGGATCAAAAGATGATCTATGAGTGAAGTGGAAATGTCTGACCTTTGGTTAAAGCTAGAGGAAGAGATTCAGAGACTTAGAGTCTTTTAATAAATCTTTGTTGACTGATATGTAAACAGCTTGGTGCTAACTAGTGATGACTAAAGCTATCACAGAGAATAATTCAAATTCAAAGTCTCCCCTCCATGTAATAAATTATAAATGCTGCTGTTGTTCAGTTGCTCAGTCATGTCTGACTCTTTGTGACTCCCTGGACAGCAGCACAGAGAAGTCAATGGCAACCCACGCCAGTACTCTTGCCTGGCAAATCCCATGGATGGAGGAGCCTGATAGGCTGCAGTCCATGGGGCTGCTAGGAGTCGGACACTACTGAGCGACTTCACTTTCACTTTTCACTTTCATGCATTGGAGAAGGAAATGGCAGCCCACTCGAGTGTTCTTGCCTGGAGAATCCCAGGGATGGGGGAGCCTGGTGGGCTGCCGTCTCTTGGGTTGCACAGAGTCGGACATGACTGAAGCGACTTAGCAGCAGCAGCAGCAGCAGGACAGCAGCACACCAGACTTCCCTGTCCTTCACCATCTTCCAGAGCTTGCTCAAATTCATATCCATTGAGTCAGTGATGCCGCCCAGTCATTTGATCCTCTGTTGTCCCCTTCTCCTCCCGCCTTCAATCTTTTCCAGCATCAGGGTCTTTTCAAATGAGTCAGCTCTTTGCATCAGGTGGCCAAAGTATTGGAGCTTCAGCTTCAGCTTCAGCTTCAGCCTCAGTCCTTCTAATGAATATTCAGGATTTATTTCCTTTAGGATTGACTGGTTTGATCACCTTGCAGTCCAAGGGACTCTCAAGTCTTCTCCAATACCGCAGTTCAAAAGCATCAATTCTTCTGCATTAAGCCATCTTTATGGTACAAGTCTCATATCCATATATGACTACTGTAAAAATCATAGCTTTNCTTCTAATGAATATTCAGGATTTATTTCCTTTAGGATTGACTGGTTTGATCACCTTGCAGTCCAAGGGACTCTCAAGTCTTCTCCAATACCGCAGTTCAAAAGCATCAATTCTTCTGCATTAAGCCATCTTTATGGTACAAGTCTCATATCCATATATGACTACTGTAAAAATCATAGCTTTGACTATACAGACCTTTGTCGGCAAAGTAATGTCTCTGTTTTTTAATAGGCTGTCTAGGTTTGTCATAGCTTTTCTTCCAAGGAGCAAGCATCTTTTCATTTCATTGTTGCAGTCACCATCTGCAGTGATTTTGGAGCCCAAGAATATAAATTTTGTCACTGTTTCCATGCCAAATTATATATGGCATGAGGTAAAATATAAATGTTTGTGTAAATGGGCAATTTATTTCATCTTATTTCATCAGAACAATTTCTTGTAACAGTCTAAGTAACAGTTTATGTATAGGTATGACTTTTCAAATGTTCTCCTTGTGGACATGGACTATATTGTGACTTTATTTGCAATCACAGAAAAGTGTTTTTCATATGGTGAAGGTGAAAGTGAAAGTCGCTGAGTTGTGTCCAACACTTTGTGACCCCATGGACTATACAGTCCATGAAATTCTCCAGGTCAGAATACTGGAGTAGGTAGCCTTTCCCTTCTTCATGGGATCTTCCCAAACCAGGAATGGAACCCAAATCTCCCACATTGCAGGCAGATTCTTTACCAGCTGAGCCACAAGGGTAGATGCTTAATAAATATTTGTTTAGTAAAATAGTTGAATACTATAACTGCAGAAATGGGAAGTGCAACTCCAGTTTAGCTGAAGTTTTTGTACAAATGTGTTACATAAATATTTATCTTTAAGCAAAGTAAATTTAAAAAAAAATTCCAGCTTTTCCAAATCAATGTTTCATGTTTTCAATGTGTAACTTGAGTTTTCGTTGGGTTGAAGATTTTCGACCAAGGCTAAGTATCATTTCATAACAGAAATCAAAGAATGACTAAGCACCTTAATAATTCAATCACATAATTCAAGACTTAACATTTACAATTAGTGATCTCCTGAATAAAACACCTAACTTCTATATATTATATCTGTTCAATGGAAAACATAACTGAAACTCATATATACTTATTTGAACAACCCTAAACCTGAAAGGAATTAGATTGTGGCAGTAGATGTTGTTTACTGAAAACTAACTGCTTAATCCCTTACCCTTAAATAAGTATACTAAAATTTTCTTTTGTGTGTGTGTGTATAAAGAGGTAAAAATTTTATAAGTTTGCAGCAGTACATCCAATCTTTCTGCCACACTTTCTTGTTCTCAGTGTTTAATGTGTTATCAACCAAAAAAATCAATCCTCTATTGCACTTTCATACCTAATATGCACTGAACATCTCTGCCTAAGCTCTGCACTCTTCTACTTTAAAAACCTTTTACTGCACTCTTTGGAAATGGCACTTCATAAGAATCAAATTCCTCTATATTCTTAGCACAACTTGGAATATTTTCTTCAGCTATGCCCTGTGTCTCAAAAAACTCCTTTGTCTTTCTTGACATCATGTCTTTCCATTTTTATTTATTTATTTATATTTTTTCTCCTATAGATTTGACTGCTTCTTCACAATCTCCTTTACAAAATTCCTAATCTTTTTTTGATTATTTGATACCAGAGAATTCCAAATTTCCTATCTGAGTTCAACACTCATTTCTTCACCTGTCCATCCATATATATAAATAATTTTATATATTTTTCCAGGTTTATATCCCCAATATGAGCTTAAGACTCATGTATCCAATCATCTGCCTGATACATCCAACTGACTAGCTCAATGGAAGCTCAAACTCAACATGACCAAGGTAAAACTCATTATTTTCCTCACTAAATCTGTTCTTTCAGTGTTCCACCCAGTTGTACAGACCAGAAAACTAGGAATCGTCCTTAATACCTCCCATTCAGGCATATCCTGAACTTAGTCTATCATCAAATTCAACTGATTTATACATTCACTCTCCTTCATGCCCACCATTCTGGTCCAATATACCATCTTCTCTAGCCAAGAATACTGTAACAGTTAAATAAACGGTCTAATTGCTTTCTATTCTATTCCCTCCCATCCACCTTCAAACAATTTTCTGTACTGCAGCCAGGCAGATATTTCAAAACATGAATGTAATCATATAATCCTTGGACAGACACTATAGAAAGCCTTGGATAGATTTTGCTAACCAGAAACCATTTTTTCTTCCCTCCTAGATGGATCCCAACATCATCCACCCTTCTATAAGAGATCATTTTCTTCAGAGAAAGCTTGGCCTCTTTCCACAAAGAGTGGATGAATCTTGATTACACTAACTCAGTTATCACAGTTGTATTTCCCTGGTTAAGTAACTCTTTTAGGAATGGAAATGTGAGGCAGTTCTGTGCAAATGAAATATGAGAGGATGAATACACTGAGCATCTTCTGAGAATGTTCTACTCACTCTTGCAAAGGATTCTGAGACAAGAATGGTTATTGTTCTTCCTTCAAATATTGACATTATCAAATGCTACCTAGAGTTATATCAGTAATTTAGGACCATTGGAGGGTTTAATCTAGGAGGATAAGCCAACAAACATAGGAGGGGTGAAAAGCCAAGGGATTCTCTATACTTGATTACTTTAAGTCAGTGAATTAACTAACTCTGAAATCCCTTTATCTATTTACTTCTTATGGTTAAATATATTTACAGCTTAATGTACATTGATTGGAGTTCCTGCTAGTTACAGCTAAAAGCATCCTGTGCTAAGTTGCTTCAGTTGTGACTGACTCTTTGTGACCCTGTGGACTGTAGTCCACCAGGTTCCTCTGTCCATGGGATTCTCCAGGCAAGAATACTGGAGTGGATTGTGCCATTTCCTGCTCCAGGGGATCTTCCTGATCTAGGGATGGAACTGCATCTTTCTCTTACATCTCCTGCATTGGCAAGTGGTTTCCCTACCATTAACACCACCTGGGAAGCCCACTTAAATATTATATTTACTTAAATATTTGTTGTTTTCTTGTTTAATGGCTTAGTCGTGTCTGACTCCTTTGTGACCCCATTGACAGTAGCTGTCCAGGCTATTCTGTCCGTGGGATTTCCCAGGCAAGAATACTGGAATGGGTTGCCATTTCCTTCTCCAAAAAGCATCCTAACAGGTATACAAACACTTGCTTAGAACTGTCAGTGGTTTCTAAATTACTCTGACAGGAAAACCAAAATCCTTAATGTGACCTGTAAAGCCCTGCATAGTGCAGCCACTTATTTATTCCACAGATTCATCTATGTAACTCTGTTTGACTGTTTTCTTGTCTTCTTCTAGTTTGTCACATTTTCTGTGTTTTCTGTCATAGGGCTTATATTAGTTTGCTTGAGTTGCCATAAAAAAATACCACAGACTGATTAGCTTAAAAAACAGAAATTTATTTCTCACAATTCTGGAGCCTGGATGTTTAAGAAATCAAGGTGTCTGCAAATATTATTCCCCCTGAGACCCTTCTTCTTGGCTTGTGGATGACTACCTTTTCATTATGTCCTCATATGGTCTTTCCTTTGTGAACACACTTCCCTGGTGTCTCTCATGTTTCTTAATCTCCTTTTCTTATAAGAACAGCACCATGTATACACTGCCATATTTAAAGTCGCTCAGCTGGGAAAGACTCGCCTGCAATGCAGGAGAACCCAGTTTGATTTCTGGGTGGAAAGTTCCCCTGGAGAAGGGATAGGCAACCCATTGCAGTATTCTTGGTCTTCCCTGGTGGCTCAGATGGTAAAGAATCTACCTGCAATGTGGGAGACCTGCATTTGATCCCCAGATTGGGAAGATCCCCTGGAGGAGAGCATGACAACCCACTCCAGTATTCTTGCCTGGAGAATCCCCATGGACAGAGGAGCTTGGCAAGCTACAGTCCATGGGGTCACAGAGTCAGACACGACTGAACGACTAAGCATACAACCAACAAGGACCTATTGTATAGCACAGAGAACTCTGCTCAATGTTATGTGCCAGCCTGGTAGGGAGGGGGATTTGGGGGAGAATGGATATGTGTATATGTAAGTCTGAGTCCCTTCACTGTTCACCTGAAACTATCACAAACATTGTCAATCAGCTATACTCCTACAAAATAAAAAGTTTAAAAAAACAACAATTGGACTGGATTAGGGCACACTCTGGGGAGGAGGGCTCATTATATATATATATATATATATNAAAAGCCGGGGTCGTATTCATTTTCTCTCACCAAAGTGTTTGTAGCTCTTGACATAATAAATGGAATACAATACATGTGCAATAAATAATTTCAAATGAATTTATGCTGAATGAATACTATATCAAGTAATCAGAAAATATAAATATTATTTTCCAGTGATAGCTTGTTATTCATATCTGTATCCTCATTATCCAGTAGAGTGAGTAGAAGATAATAGGTATTGAGTTCATGTTTTCTCTGAAGGAATGAATAAGTGAGTGAACAGCTGTTTCTCTTGTGCTTTAGGTAAATATGATGCAGCTTGATGACTTGACAGACAGTGTAAAAAAAAATGGAATTCAAATATAGTCTCTAGATTTATTTAAGCCTTCTTGTCACTTGTTTTCTACAGTACTTACTGCTTTTTTGCACAGCAATGGATTCAACTTTTCTATCTCTACATCATTTCAACATTATATCAGGACACTTGTTCCCTACCTAGGCCCTGAATTTGATACCTCTATTCAAGACTGAAAGAGGCTTCCGTGGTGGCTCAGCAGTAAAGAATCCACCTGCCAATGTAGGAGACTGGGTTCAATCACTGGGCTGGGAAGATCCCCTGAGGGAGGGCATGGCAACCCACTCCAGTATTCTTGCTTGGAGAATCCCATGGACAGAGGAGCCTGGTGGGCTAAAGTCCATGGGGTGACAAGAAAAGTGGGACATGACTTAGCTACTAAACAGCATTTGATACTGACTATACATAGATATCCAGTAGTTCTCAAAGACACACTTCTTATTTTCCTATGNGAGGGCATGGCAACCCACTCCAGTATTCTTGCTTGGAGAATCCCATGGACAGAGGAGCCTGGTGGGCTAAAGTCCATGGGGTGACAAGAAAAGTGGGACATGACTTAGCTACTAAACAGCATTTGATACTGACTATACATAGATATCCAGTAGTCCTCAAAGACACACTTCTTATTTTCCTATGTCTGATTTCATGTACCACAGCTAAGGTGGAAGATAGTTTTACACCCATCATATATAATCTTCTTTGGGGTTGGCCAAAAAGTTCATTCAGGTTTTTCCATAAGATGTTATAGAAAGACACAAACACAAACTTTTCGGCCAAGTCAGTATAACCTCAGAGACTCATAAAGGCCACAATTTTCCTCAGTTGTGATCATTTATCACATAGAAAGAGGATTAAACCAAATAAGGGTACTTATTACCCAAAACATATAAAAAGTAAGCATAATATCTATTCATTTAGATAAACAGAACTGTCCTAGCATTTCAGAAAAAAAGAATTGTGTGTGTGTCTGAAGAGAGAAAGAGAGAGAGAGCTCTCTCCAGTAAATATACTTAATAATGAAATTCTTTTCATGTGTTTGAAATATAAAGAAGATTACAGTTACATAGGCTACCCCAAATTAAATAAAAAGTTTTAACATCCTCTCTTATAAACAATTATATATATAAATGGGAGGAAATAATTTAAAAATCGCTCTACAAATTAACAATGAATAATTGAAAGAAATGACTGAATGAACACATTTTAAGAGTTTGGCTATACATATATCAAAAAGATAAAGGCAAATGATGGGCATATTTAATTTAGCAAATGTCAGTCTGAAATTATATCTATCTTATTCAGAGAAAATTTTAAATCATGTAAATAAACCCTTCAAAGTGAGTCAGTGAAAAATAGATATAAAGGAAGAGAGCATCATTTCATCTAAGAGTATAAAGGCATGATTAGTGCAAATTTCATCATTGTTTCCTGGCATAAGGTCATAGCTTTCAATCATGTCTCTTTCTGATTTGTTATACAATACAAATGTCCTTCAAGTGAGAAGGAATATACGTTTTTAGACCAGAGACTCACTGATATCATTGCCATGATAAGTTCCTAATGATGCTAGTACAATCTTAACTCAAAGATTTATAACATTGGAATTTGAAGCTTTAAGTCATAGCTTAAGATGGGGTTTTTTTTCATATACATGGTCTGTCTAATCTATGCATTTACACTTGAATTTATCTGTCTAGTTCAGTTCAGTTCACTCAGTCGTGTCAGACTTTTTGCGACCCCATGAACCACAGCACCGTCAGGCCTCCCTGTCCATCACCAACTCCTGGCATTTCCTCAGTTCATTTGATTCCTAGTCATAAAATATAACTCTGAAAACACACATTTAAGTTAAAGACTCAACATAGGAAAAAGGAGTAAGTAAATAACACTGTATTCATTATATTTTGCTGCATAACAAAAATACTCTAAAATTTAGTGGCTTAAAACAGCATTTATTATCTCTCAGGTTTTTTGGGACTCAGGCATAGCTTAGCTGGTTCATGCAACTCGGGGCCCATGACAAAGCTTTATTCAGGGCATTTACTGTGGCTGCAATCATCTGAGAGCTCAACCATGGTGTTTGGAGTAGGGGATCCCTCATACAGCTATAGGGAGTCCTCAGGTCCTTACACTCAGTTGACCAGAGATATAAATTCTTTACTAGTTTTTAAATTGCTCCACACCACACGGAAGCTTGCTTCTAAGAGAGACAGAGTGAAGGAGAGACAGAGAGAGACAGACAGAAAGTCTGAAGCTATAGACCTTTCCAAACCCAATCTCAGAAGTGACATTTCATGACTTCTACCCTATGGTTTTTATTACACGCTATTTAATAAGTCCAGCCAACATCAAAGGAAAGAAAATTTGACAAGTTTAAAATTTCTGGATGCAAGGAGCACCAGGACCTTAGAGATCATTTACCATAGGTACCATGGAAAAGTAGAGTAGGAAATATCTGGGGTAAGAAGTTAAATTATAGAACTAGCTATTGACATATCACTTTAGATATAGCACCTCTTTGGTTTCAAAATATAAAATATGGTCATAAAAACCTGTCCATAATTATTTGACTTCTGACCAGTGTTCAGAAAATTATCTCAATAGTTACTGGATAGCTATTCTTCTTTGCCAAAGGTCAGGAAACAATGGCCTTCAGCCCTGTTTTTGTAAATAAAATTTTATTGGAATAGCATCATGACTATTTACATATTGCCTATGGCTGGTTATGGAATGCAACAACAGAGATGAGTGGTTACTACTATGATATATGGTCTGAAATATTTACTATCTGGTTCTTTAGGAAAATGTTATAGGACTATTCCAATTATAATAATTATAGGTTTCTATAAAAAGCTCAGATTTTGTGGAGAGATTCTTCCTTATATACAGACTCAGTTATCACCATTTCATAACTAGTAAACAGCTTTCTGGATAAGTCAATCTCAATTAGATATTACCTGATCCAGGAAGCTTTTCCTAACCACTACACATGAGTTAGATGGCTTTCTCTGGGTTGCTGTGGTACTGTGTGCGTATATCTGAATATTACATACTATAGTGTATCTTTCTATTGAGATAAAATTCACTGTTTTCACCAATTTAAAGTGTACATCTCAGTGGTTTTAAGTACACTCACAATATTATACAACCATCGCCAATACCTAATTCTAGAAAGTTTTGTTCTCACAAAAAGAAATCCAGTAGCCATGACGTACTCATTCCCCATTCTCCTTTCCTCACATCTCTGCCAATCTCTGTTCTATCTTTGTGGATTTGCCTCTTATGGACAATTCATATAAATGTAATCATACATTATATGGTTAGTAATGCTTCAGTTCTCTACCAGGCAATTTAAAACTGCATCATTTAAGTATGTACATATATAAAATTACTACATTGTACATCTTAAAATTGCACAACTTTATAAGTCATGTTTATCTTAATAATACTGAAAAAAAAAAAAAAAGAAATCTCTGCTTTAGCCTTCACTTCCTGCTTGTGCTGACCCTAAAGATCATCCAGAGTTGAGAGCTTAGGTGTTTCTTAGGTTTACTCTGAGCATGTGCCCAGCCCTGTTCATGAGTGTTACCTTCTAGATTTTTATCTTACTCTCCATTCTTTTTTCCCAAGCCTTTTGGTTTGTTTACTGATTGCCCCAGCCATTAAACTTTACCACTGGTGTCTGTGGCTCAGGCAATTGAAATGTTTTTGACAAATGCCCCCTTGTATAACTGCCTCCATCCTGGGCTTCCCAGATGGCACTAGCAATAAAGAACCCACCTGCCAATGCAGGAAACATAAGAAATGTGAGTTCAATCCCTGGGTTGGAAAGAGCCCCTGGAGGAGGGCATGGCAACCCACTCCAGTGTTCTTGCTTGGAGAATCCCATGAACAGAGGAGCCTCACTAACTACAATCCATAGGGTCCAAAAGAGTCAGGCACAACTGAAGTGACTTAGCACACATATATCCTGGGAAGGTTCTTAGTTAGGTAAAAGATAGGCAAGTTTTAAAATTTGGTCCTTGAGAGAGCTACAGACATGTAAAAACATGAAACCACAAATTTTTTAGAATAAAGTCATTTTGTCCTGTGTGATAATAGGAATCTAAACTGGTAATGTGGGATGTTGTCTTCAAAGCTGCTAGGAGCAAAGGGGTGCAGTCAGGATAAATAGAAATGTAAATCTCTCTTATAAATATTCAAGTTTTTTTTAACTCAACTAAAGCATTCATGCATCCATCTTGGGGCATGTCATGGTGGAGAGTTCTGACAAAATGTGGTCCACTGGAGAAGGGAATGGCAAACCACTTCAGTATTCTGGCCTTGAGAACCCATGAACAGTATGAAAAGGCAAAAGGATATGACACTGAAAGATGAACTCCCCAGATCAGTAGCTGCCAAATATGCTACTGGAGAACAGTGGAGAAATTACTCCAGAAAGAATGAAGAGATGGAGCCAAAGCAAAAACAACACTCAGTTGTGGATGGGACTGGTGATGGAAGTAAAGTCCAATGCTGTAAAGAACAATATTACAAAGGAACCTGGAATGTTAGGTCCATGAATCAAGGTAAATTGGAAGTAGTCAAACAGGAGATGGCAAGAGTGAACATCGACAATTTAGGGATCAGCAAAATAAAATGGACTGGAATGGGTGAATTTAACTCAGAAGACCTTTATATCTACTACTGTGGGCAAGAATCCCTTAGAAGAAATGTAGAAGCCCTCATAGTAAACAAAAGAGTCCGAAGTGCAGTACTTGGATGCAATCTCAAAAAAGACAGAATGATCTCTGTTTGTTTCCAAGGCAAACCATTCAATATCACAGTAATCCTAGTCTATGCCTCTACCAGTAATGCTGAAGAAGCTGAAGTTGAACAGTACTATGATGACCTGCAAGACCTTCTAGAACTAATAACCATAAAAGATGTCCTTTTCACTATAGGGGACTGGAATGCAAAAGGAGGAAATCAAGAGATACCTGGAGTAACAGGAAATTTGGCCTCGGAGTACAGAGTGAAGCAGGGCAAAAACTAACAGTTTTACCAAAAGAAAGCACTGGTCATAGAAAACACCCTTTTCCAACAACACAAGAGAAGACTCTACTCATGGACATCACCAGATGGTCAACACCGAAATCAGACTGATTATATTATTTGTAGACAAAGTCGGAGAAGCTCTACACAGTAGCAAAAACAAGACCAGGAGCTGACTGTGGCTCAGATCATGAACTCCTTATTGCCAAATTCAGACTTAAATTGAAGAAAGAAGGGGAAATCACTAGATCTTTCAGGTATGACCTAAATCAAATCTCTTATGAATATACAGTGGAAATGACAAATAGAGTCAAGGGATTAGATCTGATACGTGCCTAAAGAACTATGGACATGTTCATGACATTGTACAGGAGGCAGTGATTAAGAACATCCCCCAAAAAAAGAAATGCAAAAAGGCAAAATGGTTGTCTGGGGAGGCCTTACAAACAGCTGAGAAAGAGGAGAAGTGAAAGGAAAAAGAGAAAAGGAAAGATATACCCATTTGAATGCAGAGTTCCAAAGAATAGCAAGGAGAGATAACAAAGTCTTCCTATGTGATCAATGCAAAGAAATAGAGGAAAACAATGAAATGGGAAAGACTAGAGATCTCTTCAAAAAGTTAAAGATACCAAGGGAACATTACATGCAAAGATGGGCACAATAAAGGACAGAAACTGTATGAACCTAACAGAAGCAGAAGATATTAAGAAGAGGTGGCAAGAAAATACAGAAAAACTATACAGAAAAGATCTTCATGGCCCAGATAACTACGATGGTGTTATCACTCACCTAGAGCCAGACATTCTGGAATGCAAAGTCAAGTGGGCCTTAGGAAGCATCACTACAAACAAAGCTAGTAGAAGTGATGGAATTCCAGTTGAGCTATTTCAAATCCTGAAAGATGATGCTGTGAAAGTGCTGCACTCAATATGCCAGCAAATTTGGAAAACTCAGCAGTGGCCACAGCACTGGAAAAGGTCAGTTTTCATTCCAGTCCCAAAGAAAGGCAATGTCAAAGATTGCTCAAACTACTGCACAATTGCACTCATCTCACATGCTAGTAAAGTAATGCTCAAAATTCTCCAAGCCAGGCTTCAGCAGTACGTGAACCATGAACTTCCAGATGGTCAAGTTGGATTTAGAAAAGGCAGAGGAACCAGAGATCAAATTGTCAACATACATTGGATCATCACAAAAGCAAGAAACTTCCAGAAAAACATCTACTTTTGCTTTATTGACTATGCCAAAGCCTTTGACTGTGTGGACCACAATAAACTGTGGAAAATTATG
>SJYX01012181.1:0-10807 GCA_006410675.1 Oreotragus oreotragus
AGTACTGGAGTGGGTCACCATTTCTTCCTTCAAGGAATCTTCCCAAATCCAGGGATCAAGTCCACATCTCCTGTGTTTCCTGCATTGGCAGGCAGATTCTTTACCACTGTGCCACCTGGGAAGCCCAACACATGCATGTGTACAGGTAGGAGGATAAGTAAAGGTCTAAGAGAAACGAGAGACCGTGGCAGGGGTATGCACACCTTGGTAGGATCCAGAGGACAACATGATGCTTTAACAGGGACACGTGGGGCACTAAGAAAGGTGAGTTAGGACATCCATTCCATGTGCCATAATGTTGTCTTAGACCAGTCATATGGGTGCTATGTTGGTTTCCCTCTGAAATTTCAGAGGAACTCTGGCATCTGGTTAAATGAATAGGAATTAAAGCATCTGCTTTTACCAAGACACAGAAAGGTATTTCTTCACGAAAATGACTGACAGTCACAATCATAAGGAAAATAACAGCATCCCACTAGAACAAATGCCCTTCTGCAAGTATGCTTTGGCTGAAACGACTGCTCATCATAGACTTCCCGAATTGAGAGCACTAGTCTATCCAATGAATTGAAGTTAGAAAATTTGTGGGCAAGTACAACATTCTACTATTATTTCAGGAAACCAGCCACACAGAGACAGAAGTAAGAAGCAGATTACCTTAGCTCTCTGGTTCTGGAACCACACCTGAACCACACGNTAGAAAATTTGTGGGCAAGTACAACATTCTACTATTATTTCAGGAAACCAGCCACACAGAGACAGAAGTAAGAAGCAGATTACCTTAGCTCTCTGGTTCTGGAACCACACCTGAACCACACGGACGCTCAGCCCTGTCTCTGCAGCCAGGGTCTCCCTCACCTTAAAAATATGTAACATTAGAAATATAGAGATATTGGCATGTCAGAGTAGAAGGCAGACACTTGCTGTGCAGTGCACGGGGAGCCCAACAGGCCACATCCTACACAGGAGCTGGTGAATATTCAATGCTCAGCAAAATCCCAAACACAGAGCATTTGCTTCCCTTCAGTGGAGAGACAGTGCTTCCCCAGGTAAGTGAGGGAAAGAAGCAGCGTTCATTTAGGTTTGTATTTTAAGAAGTGTTCCTGGGTTTCTCATCCTCTGGAACCTGGCCCTTCAAGTGGTTCTTAGATACTAGCAAAATCTATTTTTGTGTTTCGGCTGTATGCCAAGTATATGCCATAACCTACTTAAGGAGAACTGGAGGTGAAAAATCACTTTGCAAAAGCAAATGGTTCTTGCTTGCTCTCTTCTCCTGCCTTAATTCACTGACTTAAATGTTTGGTTTCGTCCCATATAGCTCTAGGTCACTTTGGGTGTCTCGGGAATATTCATATTTACAGCGAGCTCTCAAAAGAGATAAGACAAGAGCCACCTGGGATCTAACAGAGCAAGGCAGACCAGGCTGAAGTGGGTATGTGGCCTGGGGCTACCAAGAGACAGGACAATCGAGGTCCCTCTCGCGAACAGAAGGGTTTAAACATTTGCCCTCTGTACAGGCACATGGCAAGGGACGGGCCAGAAGGGAAGAGGGAAGAGGCACAGATCTCCCAAGAGTGGCCCTGAGACACACTGGCCCCTCATGGTTAGATTCTGAGGAAATCAGACTTAGGAGCTCCTTGAGTAAACATAGAAAATAGAGCAAGCTGGAGGCCTGGGGAAGCGCTTACCTTTGTCATGCCACTCAGGCTCAAGCTTAGGAGAAATGGGATGATTAGAGTGGATTTTTAAAGCACATCCTTCTGCTAAGCCAACTTAAACAGCAGTGTACGCAGGGGCCCACGGCCACCTGCAGAAACCCTATCCACCCTTCAGAGGCCCGGCTCAGAAGCCACCTGTCCCACAAAGCCTCGCCTGATTTCCCAGACTCAAGTGGCCGCTCCCTTCTCCTGGCCGCAGGCTGCCCTTCTATCTTGGCCCTTGCGCTTTCTCCCCAGGGTCCCAGCACACAGCTCCTCCCTGCTGGCAGCCCGGAGCAGGGCCACAGGCCACACAGAGGCTGGGGGTCTAGTTCATGCAGAACAAGCAAACCACTGAGGGAGGTGGGACCTGGCCCTTGTGCAGGCCTACTTTGGGGCTCACTTTCTACCAGCTCACTCTTCTGGAACTTATGGGGCAGTGAGGTCAGGGAAAGAAAGCATCCTGCAGTTGAAACTTCAAAAGTCAGAAGTGGTGGGAGGATGTATTATGGTTCACCAAATAACCATCCTTCCCACTCCTGGATGGGTATGTGCTTCCCCTGCACTCACAGTGGACTTACCCACGTGACTGGCTGTGGCCCCTGGACTGTTACTGGATGTGAAGTGAGTGATCTCCACGGAGATCCACTGAGTGGAACTCAGCCTCTTGCCTTCTGCCATTGTCAGGAGACCCCTGTGCCCCAGGTGGCTGCTGCGCCTGTGGCCTGGAGCCTTTAATGACAGACATGTGAGGCAGACCTGACCCTGAACCAGCAGCCAACCCACAGCCTAGCAGTAGGAAATAAATGTTTCTTGGAGCTGCTAAGATTTTGTTTGTTACCACAGCAAAAACTGATTCCTACACAGAGGGAGAGAGGAAAAACAATGCTAAAAAATTTTAAATATCTTTCTTCTATGAATTTCAATTCAATTTCAAGAACCTTTCTTTTCTTATCTTTGTTGCATAAAAGACAGTACCTGGTAGGGCAGAGTCAACAAATGGCGGGTACTTAATAAGTAAATGCAGCTATTTGTGACAGACTACTAATTATCTCCAAAATGAATTCTCTCTTTCTTCCTCTTAGCAACTGAATTCCTAAGTTTTAGGGATTTATATGAACACCCAGATGGACTCATTTCCCAGGTCCCTTTGTAATCATGGGATTAAATTCTAGCCAACACGTGAGAGTGATGCAAAAAATCCCAGGATGTGTATGTCCTTTAAAAAGAAACTGCTTGCCTCCCACCCCCCACCCTACTCCCTCTTTTTCCACCATGGTAGCTGCAAAAAATGGTGACATCTGGAGCAGTCCCTTAGACTCATGTGATGAGACAGAGTTTCTCAGTCAATCTTGGGTTGCTCACCTCTGGACTATGATGTGAGAGCAACATGAACTCATCTCATTAAGTCACTGCATTTTTTTTTTTTTTACGTATCTGTTCACAGCAGCCCTGTCTGTAACAGCCCCAAACTGGAAACAACCCACATGCCCACCAACAGGTAACGGGACAAGCAACTCATGGTATACCTATGGAATACCATGCAACAACAAAAATGGGTGGACAACATGGATGAATGCCAAAATCACCACCTCAAGTAGAACAAACTGGACCAAAAAAAAGAATATGCTACAACCCACTGTATTTTTCTTCTATTGTAACATCTTGACCTGTACCCCAAATGGAACCCCTTATTATTCTCCCCATTGCTCTCCATGAAATGAAAGGTAAGAGGAAGTAGCCAGTTGGAATGGTGCATGCCGAAAGCAAAAGGAGATTCTACCACTGCCCCCGCCACAACTACAGGGATCCCTGGGGCCTCCAATGGGGCTCAAGGCCACCCACCCAGACTGTCTGAACAGCACTCCCCACCCTGATCCTCCCAGGTGCCCATCGACTCCTCAGAGGAGTCCAGGTACACTCAGAGAAGAGGGGCCTTGTCCCCTTTCTTCCCTTCTTCCCCTCTGTACCTTCCTGCACGGCTTGGAGGATACTTCAAACGAGGCCTTGAATGCTCTCCTCTGTTGGGTTGTCAAGATGGTTCTGGGACGTTTGGGGCGCTTATGGTCCTTGTTGTCCTCAGAGGTTCCTTTCCCTGCCCCGTGGGCTGACTTGCAAAGATTTTCCTCATCATCACTTTTCCCTGAAAGAAGCAGAAGTAATGTGTTGAGTCCCTCAAGGCTGCTACCTGGAGTTGTATGTTATTGCATAATAAAGCACTCAGGTCCACGTTCTGAGGATGACTTAAGATATGAATGAAACAACTGGTGTGGTATTGATCCCAACGCCCCCAGGAAGACGCTAAGGAAAAACTTCTGAAACTTGGAGATAGGAAACAGGAAGTCCACCATCACAGCTCAGGACTTCCTCCCAGGATGTTATCCTAGCTTCACATTTACCAGCTGTGTGGCCTTGGGCAAGTGACTTAACTCTCTGTGGATCAATTTCCTTCTCTGTAAAATCGGGATAGAGGAGAACACTTCACTGAGGTTATCTGAAGACTAAATGAGGTTACCAAGAAGGCATTCAGAAGGCTGATATGCATATAATAAATGCCCAGTAAGCACTGGTTATTAGTGTACTAATAGTTTGTGTAGTTTTCTTTACCCGGATAAGTTATATATAACTTCTAGATACTATGTCTGAAATACTAGCCACTGCCAGGAGGTAAAAAAACAATACTGTTTAAAAGGCCGTAGAAGACCAGCATAAACCTACGAGCAGAGACAGATAAAAGATAATTAGTCAAAACTGCCTGTCTATAAAATAAATAATTCTCTAGTAAAGTAACTATGTGTTTATTTCAACTTTATCAGCAGTGATCAATACAAGGAGTAACTTGAAGGAAATAAAGCCTCTAGTACATATGACATTCATTCCCAGGCTACCTTTTGCATCCCACAGATTTCACACTTCTGAGAAGATGCTTCAAGGATCTAGGAAATACCCCTGTGAGAGAGATTCCTTCCTACTTTTGGCATTAAAAGCCACAGGCAGTTGTGTGCTCACATTACCCTAGTAAGACCCTCATTTCTCTCTGGGTCCTTACACAGCTCAGCTGCCCTCTTTCCTCCAGGAGAAACCTTTGTCCCAAGAGCTTCCTTGGCTCCAGTCCCCTCATTCTGGTCTTCTTCTGGCCACTTCAAGAAATCTAGGATGAGGGGACCCACTGGGTGTGAGCGCCACGTCCTACTTCTTCATCCCAACCTCCTCTGGGAAGATGCTTTTTTTGCATACCATGTTTGAGTTTAGACTTAGTTTAATCCTACTTTTTGACTCTACTAGAGCCAAAAAGCCTTATTTTTATTTGAAAGACAATGGCTAAGAAGCTTTCCTCTATGAACTTTTAGACATACAGTCTGAATGTGAAGGAAGATGAACCTGTGAGTTCCTTGATGGCATGACCCTTGCAATGTAATTGAACAGTCTCCATCCAGCTCCGTCCTCTTGTTTTAAGTTCAACCCTGTGATGCCCTTCACTGAGCCTGCCCTGAAGATAAGAATATCTAAAGCAGCTAACACAGAGGCACAGAGGAGGCTTCTATTAGACGTTATGGGAAGGACATCTTTTGCTCTCTGCCTTACTCCCTATGAGAGTACAAATGATAAAACCTAAAAGATGGATGAAGGTGGGATTAAAGCAGAATTTTCATGACAAGGATTTGCCACTCTAGCCTCTTCTACCCTTAGGCTTCTTTTCCCAGGGGAGAATTCAGTAAGCTGGTCTAAGTCAGATGTAAGGGGTTTTAGGATCTTTCTAGAAGGAGGTTTTCAGAATGGCAAGAAGAAAAAAGCATGTAAGAACTAAAAGCCTTGGGGAACTAAGATCACACAAGGAGAGAAAAGGTAGGAAAAAGGAGGCCATTGATGGTGCAGATTCATCCTTGCTGGGCCCTACATCCTGCTGCTCAGAGACTCCCCAAACTCAGTCTTTTGTGAAGCCAATAATTCTAAGTGGATTCTTTGGGATCAAAAGATGCTCCTTTGATACTGTTGATGCTTTGGGTACTATTTCTGAGGCAATGTGGCTGACACCCCATGCCAAGCATTGTGCGGCTCTCCTGCAAGGCAGATGACTACAAGGTTACTGAGTCTGGAACAAATGAGTGAGCAATCCAAAGCACAGAACTGATTCTAAAATGCAATTGTATCACCTTCAGAACCTACATGTCTTATACCTGTTTTGTCCATAAAATGGTATTTGCAAATGCCTCACAGAGTCTGGTTCTTTTACAGTCACATAGCTTGATACAAATGCATATTGATGACTAGGAGGATGCAACTATTGAAAATGCAAAATCTAAAATAATGCTAGGTTCCATGATAATGGCTCATAGACGCTGACACCATTCAGAAGAGCATGATGGTACAGTGTCCACAAGCATGGAGCCATAGGAACTCGGGTTTCAATTCTAGCCTTGTTGGTGATGAAATTCCCAAGACTCAATTTTCTTACTGGAAAAGGTGACAGTATTGTCGGAATTAAATGAGATGATATATGTAAAGGGTTTAGCGCTGTCTAGGTATGATAGGTATGTAGTAAATCATCATCATCATTTCAAAGGACGTGTTCTTAATCTGAGATCCGCGTTTTCTCTTAACAGTTGCACATTGATGGGAGTCTGAGTTATGGTTTTAAGCGCAAGCATTCATTCCTCTCTCTTTGCAGACATAACCCTAGCTTGCACTGTGAGTTGGTTTTACAGAAAGTGAGTGTGCAAGTGCTTGTGAGGAGGAAAAGAGAGGGAGAGGGGATCAGGGCTGGTTCCAGAAGGAAGATGTGATGAGTGAAGTTTGTTCAGAGCCTCAGCAGTGGTTGGCTGGGGCCCTTTCCGTCTGTGTACTCTGGACTCACCCCTGTTAAGGCACATGCACATTTCCCAAGATCCCATCATGGAACAGCTAGGAGGAGGACAAAAAGAACTGTCTGCTAGGGCGGCATCACAAGCAGCTGCTCACTCACTCTCTCTACATCCCTGAGAAGAGAGATGAAAACATTTGTTTTCAGAAGAGGAGGAGAAGGAGGACAGGCAGACGTGGGAGGAGAGAGAGGAGGAGATTAAGATCTGAGCCTGGAGTGCCTCTATCATTTTTGTGGTGCATTTTCTCCCTTTGATTCCTCCTTGTTGCTGTTCAGTCTTTCTCCTCTGTCTCCTAAGGGGCCCCATTTTGCCTTCCAAGAAACACTAGATGCTCTAGAGCAGGCATCTGCAGACCTTTTTGGTCAAAGGCCAGGGAGTAAAATATTTTATGCTTTGCAGGTCTTATGGTCTCTATTGCAACCACTCAACTCTGCCATGTAGCATGAATGAAGCACAGACGGGATGAAGAGGCATGGCTGGGTGCCAATAAAACTGTTTCCCAAACAGGCACCCGGCCAGACCTGGCCTGCATGCCATAGTGTGCTGACCCCTGCCCTGGACCGCTCCTGACCTGTTCTCCATCAAAACGTACATATCCTGTGCTCCAGGCTCTCAGGCTCTGACTCTGGAGCAGGAAGCACTGTCCAACGCTGAGGAGTTAGTGACTGCCATGGTTTGATGTGTCCTCTGGCACATTCAGCAATGTACAGACATGGAACAGGAAATGCCTCCAACCAAACATTCACCACTGTGAAATTTCAGGTGTCTTGGCAGATCTGAGCAAGAGAGAGTCTGAAGACGGAGGAATGGAGCGCCTCTGGGCATCTCCAAAAATGCAGACAGATGTCGCGACCCAGCTGCCAAGGGGAATGCAGACCATCGCTGGCTTTAGCCTGCCAGGTGGTGAACATGAGCGCAGCAGTGCCCTCTGACTCTTTCGGGGAATTTCCAGGCCACTCCTGGGATGTTAACACAGGCTCCTGCCGCCTCCTCCAGCAGGGGTGGGCTGCCTGCCTCTGATGCCAACTCTCCATGCACGTCTGCGGTGCCTCAAATATACACTTAACGATTTGTCCAAGAGAAAGGAAAGTTCTAAATGAGCCAGGAGATCTCTCACTGGGCCAGCAGGAGTATCACAGAGCAGAAGATGAAGCAAAACCTTCTAACAGCAGAGACGTCGCGGGAGCGGAGGGAGGGCTGGCCTCTCTGCCTCACCAGAGGCTCCCACACCCAGATGCAGGCCAGAGCGATCCCTCATAATTTAAGCTGACACCCCTCAGCGGAGATGAAAGGAACACCGCTTGCTGTCTCCAGCAACAAATGTCAGCATCCCTGGAGGCCATTTAGACACAAACGCAGCATAAATCTGACTCCTAGAGGGAAAGTCCAGAGATTAAGCCTCCACGCACAGCCTACGAGGCTGAAATGAATTTGCTTGGCACAAAATTTGCTTGGAGCATGTTTCTCAGGGCCTTTCTTCCCGCTTTCTTGTAAAAAAGAAAATCTGGAATGGCTCAGGGGCTATACCTTCCCTTTGCCTGGTCCTCCCACTCATTCGTGACATAAGCAATGGCAGATGAAAGATCAGCCGTGGTTTATGGCTCCGAGACAGGCTGTCTACCTGTGGGGCCTCCCAGATTCATTTCAGGTTGTTGGAAAAATCCCAACGGCCCATAAACTGGGCAAGAGATATCAGAGCTTGGCCCGGGAGGCGAGGGTGAGGGAGGGGGACCAGAGACCCTCAAGTGAGGGAAGGGAGAGGCAGGAACAGGGCTCAGATGCTCCCCCCTTGCTGGTCCTCATAAATGTCCTTCAGGCAGGGGAGAAGAGGAAGGCTCTGGGACTTGTGGTGGGTGGAGGGGGAGGGAAAGCAGCAAGGGAGGAATTTATGAGGACAGAATATACAGGAAACTATTTCAGTCGCTGCCCTGTGCTAGAGGATCAGAATTCCACTCTCCCCGAGTGTAGATGCAAGGCAGCATTTCACATTCAAGAGGCAGGAGGTAAAGCTCTCTAGAATAGTGACATCCCTGTAGCTACAGTTTGAAACTGCCTTATACAGAGTCCTTCAAGGAGGTCTCAACTCAGACCCAAATCATGTTTCTGTAGATTTGCCTTGGACTTTGCATCAGCATCCACTCAGCATCTATTGTGGGCTCCTGTGTCAGGCACTGCGGAAGGACAATTGTGGGCTACAGAGATGATGGAGATTCGGCCTCTGCTCTTACAGATCCCAGATTAACAGAGGAGAATGATCAAGTGCCAAAATAACTCTGCTTACAGGAGCTGGAGGAGGGAGCTGGGAACGCAACAGAATACAGGTGTCACTGGAGGTGCAAGTGAATGACAGGCAATGCACAGAAGCTGCCAGGCAGCAAAGGACAGAGAGGGTGTTTTGCGTCAAGAGAGAACATCAGACAGCGGGGGAGCAAGACCTGGGCCTGGCAAGTGAGACTCATTGAATATACAGTCCACTTGCACATCACCAGGTACTCAGCCCCAGGGATGACAGAGATCAGAGGCGACCCCTTGCTCTCAAGGAACAGACAGCAAGCATGTGAGAGAGTTAGCATGTGTTAAACAATAAATATAACATAGTATTTGGTTATGGACTTCCCTGGTGGCTCAGAGGTAAAGCGTCTGCCTCCAATGCGGGAGACCTGGGTTCGATCCCTGGGTCGGGAAGATCCCCTGGAGAAGGAAATGCAACCCACTCCAGTATTCTTGCTTAGAGAATCCCATGGACTGAGGAGCTTGGTGGGCTGCAGTCCACAGGGTCACAAAGAGTCAGACAAGACTGAGTGACTCTACTTACTTACTTATGAGTTTTAGGCATGGTAAAAAAGACTATCAATAAAAATGGAGGCATATAGAAGGGGATAGAAGGAAGGGATAAATTAGGAGTTTGGGATTAGCAGATACACTATATATTGATAATACTATATGTATAGTATTATATAGTACTATATTTATACTATATAGCTCTACACTTATACCATATATAAAATAAACAACAAGGTCCTACTATATTGCACAGGGAACTATACTCGATATCTTATAATAAACTATAATGGAAATGAACCTGAAAAAGAACATATATGTAGGTATAGCTAAATCACTTTGCCGTACACCCGAGACTGACACAATACTATAAATCAACTATACTTCAATTTTTAAAAATAAAGGCATTGAGGAAGGAGGGTGTCAATGAGCCGGAGGAGCTAGTGAAGGCAGGAGGCTAAACGCAAGAGATGAAGGAGTGGGTCCAGACAGGCAGAGGGCAGAGGGCAGTGGCGGGGAAAAGGGCTCAGCCCGAGACTGGAGAAAAGGGGAAAGAATGTGCATGCTGGCCAGCAGGGGGACCTCAGGGCCTCAGAGGGTGTGCACATCTGGGGAAGAAGAACAGCAGGGTGGAGTGGCCACGTGGAGCTTTCTCCAGGGGCCCAGACGTTCCCGAGCCAATGTCATTAGCAGTGATGAGACATGGGGGGAGTTCTGTGGCTGGAGCTACACGGGAAAAGTGTGGAGCCAGGGTAAGGGCCCCGTGGTCCAGGAAAGCAGACACCAGTGTCTACATGTGGATGACGCCACCCGGCCCCCAGGTCCGCTTTGCAGACTGGGCTGAGGGTCTCTCAGGTCTCAGCAGCAGACAAGGGACCTGAGAAAAGAAGAAGGGGCCCACATCCCAAGCTCCAGTTAGGTGTCAGTCTCTGTGTCCAGGGTAAACACGTCACCTCATCTCCATGGCAACCGCATGGCAGGTACCGGAGGAACTCCTCTCCTACCTAAGGAATAATCGCAGCTTCAGAAAGCTTCAGGAACCTCCCCCAACACACAGGATCCAGGAGGTGGGGCCAGGTTTCACGCCAAGCTTGCCCACTTCCAAGCCCAGGTGAGAAACACTCCTGCAGGAAGCAGAGATTCAGACTTTTTACCCAGAAAATAAGGCATAAACAAATGACAGTCACCTGTGTGGGCCCTGGCCCAGGAGTGGGGGCAGTTTAGGTGCCAGGTCTCCCGAAACCACTGAAAGACCACTCTTTCTATCAAAAGAGCAGATGGGGTGGTGGAAGGTAACTCTGGCCATGAAACAGGGGGCCTGGAGTCTAGTTCTGGTTTAGCTACTCAGCTGTGTCTCCTTGAAACAACAGCCCTCTCCCTTAACTAACACTTGACAGCTTCACTTTACAATTGCATTATTTCACTGCTTCTGCTGGAACACTAGGAGGCAGGGATTGTGTTATTATC
>SJYX01012183.1:0-80185 GCA_006410675.1 Oreotragus oreotragus
TAAAGAGCCTCTTGATGAAAGTGAAAGTGGAGAGTGAAAAATTTAGCTTAAAGCTCAACATTCAGAAAATGAAGATCATGTCATCTGGTCCCATCACTTCATGACAAATGGATGGGGAAACAGTGGCTGACTTTATTTTTTGGCGCTCAAAGATTACTGCAGATGGTGATTGCAAACATGAAATTAAAAGACGCTTACTCCTTGGAAGGAAAGTTATGATCAACCCTAGACAGCATATTCAAAAGCAGAGAGATTAGTTTGCAAACAAAGGCTCGTCTAGTCAAGGCTATGGTTTTTCCAGTAGTCATGTATGGATGTCTGAGTTGGACTATAAAGAAAGCTGAGCACCAAAGAATTGATGCTTTTGAACTGTGGTGTTGGAGAAGACTCTTGAGAGTCCCTTGGACTGCAAGGAGATCCAACCAATCCATCCTAAAGGAGATCAGTCCTGGGAGTTCATTGGTAGGACTGATTTTGAAGCTGAAACTCCAGTACTTTGGCCACCTCATGAGAAGAGTTGACTCATTGGAAAAGACTCTGATGCTCGGAGGGATTGGGGGCAGGAGGAGAAGGGGATGACAGAGGATGAGATGGCTGGATGGCATCACCAACTTGATAGACATGAGTCTGAGTGAACTCTGGGAGCTGGTGATGGATAGGGAGGCCTGGCGTGCTGTGATTCATGGGGTCACAAAGAGTTGAACACGACTGAGCAACTGAACTGAACTGAATTGAACTGAAGGAAGCCAAACTGAGATGAAGAGGAAATAGTGATAGTCAAGAGGTATTTTGCAAGTATACTTGAAATGATTTTTATGCTTGGTTGATTAGAACTAGGAGTATCAAAGAAAGAGCTCTGTTCCCAGTTTTAGCTCTCATATCGGCATGTCCAGTATTTAATTTAGATGTAACTAGACTCCATTTTCCCTGTAATGTTGTGAGGGTTTTTCTCTATACTTTGACTTGATTCCCTTTGAGCCAGATTCCTTCTTAATAGGTACCCCATCAGGCAGCAGGTCCAGGTTCACAGGATTCTTAAAGCTTATCATTCTAGTATCAGAGTTCAAATATTTGTCTCCCAGTGTGGCTCAGAGGGTAAGGTGTGTGCCTGCAATGTGGAGACCCAGGTTCGATCTCTGGGTCAGGAAGATCCTCTGGAGAAGGAAATGGCAACCCACTCCAATATTCTAGCCTGGAAAATCTCATGGATGGAGGAGCCTGGTGGGCTACAGTCCATGGGGTCGCAAAGAGTCAGACAAGACTGAGCGACTTCACTTTCACCCACACACAGGACAAGAAAGAATTCTGATTGGTCCTCATTTGGAATGCTGCCTATTATGTGCTGCATTGTATTTCCCTCTCTCCCAAGTCACACACTGAAGTCCTAGCTGCCAGTACCTCAAAATGTGAGTATAATTTGAGATAGTGCCATTAAAGACATATTTAAGGTTAAATGAGGTCATAGATAAGGGCCTCTTTTAGTCAGGGTTCCCCAGAGAAACAGAAGCAATAGGATCCATGTATGTAGAAAGAGATTGTTTTAAGACATTGGTTCATGTGATTGTGGAGGCTTGGAAAGTAAAAGGGAGGTTTGCAGTTCAGAGACTCAGGAAAGAGTTGCAGTTTGAGACCGAAGGCAAAGTGCTGGCACACCAGGAAGACTGGATGCTGCAGATGAAGACTGCAGGCTGTCTGCTGGCAGGACTTACTTTTGTGTGAGGGAAGGTAACCTTTTGTTCTATGTAGGCATTTAACTGATTGGATGAGCTTTCAGCTCATGGCCAATCCCTGGTCCAGCCCTATGTGATCACAGTTGTAGAGATGGTTTTATTTACTTAGAACATGAAACATACACCATAACAAAACATCTAGGAAATAAAGTTAGTGCTACTTTTCTGAATCATTAAGGATTCCTCCACCATGAAATCAAACTGAATAGCTCAGAATCCGTAGATGATGATGAATGATCATTACAGTGATAATGGTGGTTATGATGATGACAATGTGATAGTTATCACTAAAATTTCTCTTTAAGTGTATATTTTATTTACTCATTTAATCTCCAAAACTACTCTACCAAGGAAGAAGTAGTATTAACAAATTCCAAGGACATGGAAAATAAGCAGAGTTTAAATAGGTTGCCCTACTCTTCAAAATTAGTGTATTGAAGAAGGCAAAACAGTAATGTAATCAGAAGCCTAGTTCTAGAAAGTGCTTTAGCTTTGATGAATAGGCTCAATGGACCATGATAATGTCTTTGGTGTTTTCCCCAAAAGTACTTCAGAAGTTGTCCAAGGATTATTTTTTAGGAAGCACACCATTTTGAATTCAAGAAGGGATTACATCCTGCAAAGAGAGAGGGAGTTGTCAGGAATCCCAGAGCTGAAGGCTGAGATTCCAGAACTCTCCTGCTTCTGAGATTGTGCTGAGTGGCTTTCACCATTCACTTAAGATGAAACACTTCAAACTCAGACTGTAGGGACCACTAGCTTAACCACAGGGTGATGAATTTGGGATTTCCTTTCTTTTATGAAAGTGTTCATTTTCTTACTTTTGCTGGAAAAGTGTATAAGAACTCCCACCTTCCTTACTCAGCACTATAAATTGCTCATTTGTTGACACTGCATGTGTATCTTTGAGAAGTTATAGCTTTAAAAAAAATATAGTTTCAAAGTTTTTGTTCTTCTGCAACCAAATAATTATGCTTGAGCAACATCTCCCTTCAGGTGATAGAAGTTTCCATCAACTTGTGTTTCCAAAACTATTGAAATCACTATCTCCATCACTTATTTCATAGCTAGGTTAATCACACAACAATTCATGTAATACCTTCATATTACTATAGATAGTGTGTCAGTGAGATCTGGCAATATTGATAACATCCAACATATCTGATGAATCTGATAAAGTGTCTTTATTTTGCTAGCTTTGAAAATGTTAGCTGACTGAAAGATGACTTTTCACAGGAGTCAGAAGGAGAATAATTCAAGTTCTCATATATCAATTAATAACTAATTACAATATTATATGTTTTTAAATAGTCACAAAAAATTCTACACAACAGAGCTAGAGTACCTGGTGTCTGTAGCTGAATGAATCACTAACTTTGTCCATATCTTTGCTATTTGGTGAGTAAGTAACTAAGAAAGGGTAGAAGCTTCCATAGGGATCTGTGAGGATCTTGGAGAGCAGTGTTCCTGGTCATTGGGCTTCATCTTTGCTCCTTACATCTTCTTTCTTGTGTTTGGACTCTGAGTAGCAGCTCCAGCTCCTTTAGTTTCATTGTAACCACTATTGTTTTTGAACAAGGTCCTCCCTTTCCTGAATTTCCTGTGGAGCAAAAAGGATTCTCATAGATCCTGTCTCCCATTTCCTAATGTAAGTATAGTAACTATGGAGAGTCTCTAAGATCTTCACTCTGTTGGTTACCATGGGAATCTGATGGGGAGTAAAACAGTGCCAGTTTTACCTGCTCACCATATACACGAAAACGTGTTTGCCCTTAGCATTGGAAATAGGCACTTACAGATAAGGAACTGAGAGCAAGAAAACGTGGTGATTGCAGCAAATGAACTGTTCCCTCTACACTAAATGCATTACTTAGGCACATAGAGAGCTTTCTTCTGCTTCCTATTATGTGCCTCTAATGGGCCAGGCTGATTTTGAATGTTGGCACAGGCTGTCCATTTCTGCTACCAAATTAAGAGCTACAAAAGGATCAAACGCAAGGATCATTAGGATGAAAATTATACTTTTCCCAAAAGTCTCAGACAGAAGTTCCGCTTCAGTTCCATAGTCTTTGTTCTTAGTCCAGTGCCAAAGACAAATTGTTACAAGCAATAGGCTTATCTAAAATATGGGGCAGAAGCATATAGGCAGAGACGGGAGTGATTCAAGAGGGACGGGAGAGACGTGCTGGGAGAGCTGACAGTCACTTTAAAGGAAAAACTCTCTTAGCTCATAATCATGTAGATAAATGTCAGCTTTGCTTTCTTTTAGTTGTTCTCTCAGAACTTTTACAAGGTCGTCCCAGTCTAAGAGTTCAAATCAGATCATAAGTATCACTAAGAACACGGTGTGTGCTAGTCATTTCAGTTGTGTCTGCCTCTTTGAGACCCTATGGGCTATAGCCCACCAGGCTCTTGTGTCCATGGGATTCTTCAAGCTAAAATACTGGAATGGATTGCCATGCCCTCCTCCAGGGGATCTTCCTGACCCACGGATTGAACCCAGAATTCTATGTCTCTCCTGCACTGGCAGGCAGATTCTTTACCACTAGTGCCACATGGGAAACCCCTAAGGACATGGCTTTGATTTTAAATCAGGAGAAGCCACTGAAACAGTTTAAGCAGAGAAATGTCAAGATCTAATTTATGCTAAGTAACCTCACTCTGGCTGCTGCTGCTGCTGCTGCTGCTAAGTCACTTCAGTCGTGTCCGACTCTGTGTGACCCCATAGACAGCAGCCCACCAGGCTCCCCCGTCCCTGGGATTCTCCAGGCAAGAATACTGGAGTGGGTTGCCATTTCCTTTTCCAATCACTCTGGCTATAGAGAGTCAATTAAAAAGAGCCAAAAGAGAAGTAGGAAGATGAGTGGGGAGCTGTGGCAATAGTCTTGGTGAAAGTCCTGGCCAGCACATTGGAAGGTGATTTAAGTAGAACTCAGACATACATGTGACTCTGCCTCTGAGCCAGGCTCAGTCAGATTAGAGACTCCTCCCTAGGCTGCAGTAACAGATCACTCTCTTTTCTGGTCAGTTTTTGGGCAATTTGCCTCACGAAAATAACTTCTTGAGAAATTTCTATCTTTTAAACAGAGAATAGAAAAGAAGAATTTGGCGCACTTGTGGGCAAAAGTAATAGGAGGATAGTCTTTCAGCATAAAAATAATTACCCCAAATCAAAGACATGAAAGTGCTGGCTGGCTCTCGCAAATGTGTTTTGAATCAAGTAAATCACGTTAAATTTGAACGTGAAAAATGACATTTCAGTGGGAAGGTTATATGTAATTTCCACCAAATTAATTAATTTTCTTGCAGGCACTAGGCAGGGGTCACCTCAACCTATGATCTAATGTGAGAAGCATGAGCCAGATCAGTGTATTTATGAAATGCATTGGGTGAGGTGCTGTCTCCTATGTCTGTAGGTATCTTAGTTATATTAGACTGACACTATTTAATAGCAGACATTATAGAGCTAATTCTGCATCTGCTTTTTGATTATTAGAAAATTGGTGGCTTCCATCTAGGGAAATGAATTTCTGACAATTTTTTCCAACCCTGCAAAGCTTTAAAGACTAGTCCAAAAAGCATTTTTACTGTTACATTCATTGTGAGATATTAAAGGACTCAGTTCCAGAATTACATTTTCTCTGAGTATTCTTCATCATCCTTTAAGATAAGCCTTTTGGCCTTTAAAAAAAAAAAAAAGTAAAATAAAAGCTGAAGAAACTTGAGCAACTTCTAGGGACCTATCTTGTGTTTTAGAGAAGAAAGATCTGTACAATTCCTTTTATATGCCTCTTCTATATCTGTCTTTAGAGTCGATCCAGCTCATTATGTATATCACTCATTCATTCTATAATTATTAAGCCCCTATTATGTGCAGGAGCTGTAATAGGTGCTGTGCAACTATTAATGACAAAATGGATTTAATTCTTGCGTACCTGGAGTTTTCAAGATTATTTGATTATTATAAAAAGCATCTTCATTGCTATACTTTTTATGGAATATTAAAAGAATAAGTTCCAGGATTAACTAAACATAATTACAGTGTTATTGGATATGTACAGTAAAAATTCAGGGAGTACTTTGGGTCTTTGAAGGGGTGGGAACTAATTCTGCCTGAGACAAAGGTCTTTACAACAAAGTGATGTTGAGTAGACTCTTAAGGGTGTCCTAGGTATGTGGATGAGGGAGTTGGTGTGGAATTGGATGTCACCTTATGGCCCCACATGGCACATAGAAAAGTTTTGCTTGTTTTTTTCATTAACAGAAAAAGAAACAAATTTGTGAACTCAAATAAAACACTTCTTCATATTGATAGCTTATGGTGAATAACGTCGGATTTGTGATCTCTGAAGAGGATTTAGCTTCAGGACCAGGGACCAGTCTTGATCACTCAAGAGCTTTTCAGTAGCAGAGTTTTTTTAAAGTAAGAAAAGGGACAGAGAAAGCTTCTGACATAGAGGTCAGAAAGGGAACAGAGAGTGCCCCCCTAGCTAGTCTTATCAAGGCCTTAAATACTTTTTTTCAGACCCACTTCCACAACAGGCATCCTAAATTAACAAGATTAGAATGAACAATAGAAAGATCTTACCAGACCCACTCCCATAATATACCTTTTAAGATGACAGGATTAGTCAGAAGGTTCTTGTTAAGGAGAAACATGTCCTCAAGCAAGATACATTGTTATATTGACTCAGTTCAGTTCAGTCCAGTTCAGTCACTCAGTCATGTCTGACTCTTTGCGACCCCATGGACTGCAGCACGCCAGGCCTCCCTGTCCATCACCAACTCCCGGAGTTTACCCAAACTCATGTCCATTGAGTTGGTGATGCCATCCAACCATCTCATCCTCTGTCCTCCCTTTCTCCTCCTGCCCTCTATCTTTGCCAGCATCAGGGTCTTTTCAAATGAGTCAGCTCTTCGCATCAGGTGGCCAAAGTATTGGAGTTTCAGCTTCAACATCAGTCCTTCCAATGAACACCCAGAACTGATGATCTCCTTCAGGATGGACTGGTAGAAGTAGAAGGTTGGAGGATTTCTCTGAGGTCAGATCGCCAGGGTTCCTCTGCTGTAATGTTGGGCCTTGATTGCACCCCGTCCACCATCTTGGCTGTGGAACTCCGAGGCTTCTATGGAGAATAGGGGAGAGGTTGCCCTAGCAGCTGCCGAGGCTTTCTTTGTCTTTAGGACACCTTCGTTTTCCCTTCTCCACATTGGCCCTGACTTCCACTACAAGAAGACATTACTTTTGGAGGATCAGAAAGAGGGCATTTGGTACCTTGAAACACACTCGCCAGCAATTTGTAACAAGGCTGCACAGTACAGGAGTGGCTAAGAAGAGATACTCCATGTCCAAGGTCAGGAGCGGCAGCCGAGACTCAGTTCAGTTCAGTTCAATCACTCAGTCATGTCCAACTCTTTGCTACCCTATGGGCTGCAGCACACCAGGCCTCCCTGTCCATTACCAACTCCCGGAATTTACTCAAACTCACGTCCATTGAGTCGGTGATGCCATCCAACGATCTCAACTTCTGTCGTCACCTTCTTCTCCCACCTTCAATCTTTCCTAGCATTAGGGTCTTTTCAAATGAGTCAGCTCTTCGCATCAGATGGCCAAAGTACTGGAGTTTCAGCTTCAACATCAGTCCTTCCAATGAACACTCAGGACTGATCTCCTTTAGGATGGACTGGTTGGATCTCCTTGCAGTCCAAGGGACTCTCAAGAGTCTTCTCCAACACAGTTGGAAAAACATCAGTTCTTTGGCACTTGGCTTTCTCTATAGTTCACCTCTCACATCCATACATGACTATTGGAAAAACCATAACCTCGACTAGACAGAACTTTGTTGGCAAAGTAATATCTCTGCTTTTGAATATGCTATCTAGGTTGGTCATAACTTTTCTTCCAAGCAGTAAGGATCTTTTAATTTCATGGCTGCAGTCACCATCTGCAGTGATTTTGGAGCCCCCCAAAATAAAATCAGCCACTGTTTCCACTGTTTGTCCATCTATTTGCCATGAAGTTGGACTGGATGCCATGATCTTTGTTTTCTGAATGTTGAGCTTTAAGCCAACTTTTTCCACTCTGCTCTTTCACTTTCATCAAGAGACTCTTTAGTTCTTCTTTATTTTCTGCCATAAGGGTGTTGTCATCTGCATATCTGAGGTTATTGCTATTTCTCCCAGCAATCTTGATTCCAGCTTATGCTTCATCCAGCCCAGCATTTTTCATGATGTACTCTGTATATAAGTTAAATAAACATGGTGACAGTATACAGCTTTGACATAGTTCTTTTCTTATTTGGAACCAGTCTATTGTTCCATGTCCAGTTCTAACTGTTGCTTCCTGACCTGCATATAGGTTTCTCAAGAGGCAGGTCAGGTGGTCTGGTATTCCCATATCTTTCAGAATTTTCCACAGTTTATTGTGTTGTATTGACTAAGACAAAGCAATGTAGAAAAGAACATTTGTCTTTTTCTTCTTGAGAGCCCCAGACCGCTTTCTCCTCCTCTGGAAGCCTGGACTTCTTATCACCCTACCTAGGAATTGACTCAATATTATTGGGGAGGTCAATGCATATCTCCTTCAAAGGGTGAGCACCCCTATATCCATCTCCTCCACTTCATTTTGCAACACCCTCACCAGTCTTTGCTTCATGAGGCTTCCTCTGAACATCCAAGTCAAAGAGTAAATTTTCCTTCCTCTCAACTTCTGAGCACTCACATTTATTGAATGTAAATATTTTGCTCATAGGTTCCTGATATAAAGCATCATTGCAGCATCCCCTAACAGCAAACAGAAGTCCTTATACCTAATAATCACATTATCACTGTCATCTTTGTGCCAGACTCTGTGCAATTTTCACTTCAAAAATCCTCATCTTTAATTCTCAGGTATCCTATGAGGTACTCAGTATTATCACTAACCTCATTTTATAGATTCAGAATCTAAAGCTCTGTTCAGGGAATAACTTGTGTTATTGAGTCAGAGCAGGCCCTTGACCATTAGCACATCACTGTTAGCATGAGACCCTTAGCAGGAAACCCTTAGTATAGTGGTTAGAGGTCTTGATCCCTGAGGTGACAGGTATACTGCAACCTCTCACCTCCAGGCCCTGCATCCTAGGGGCTGATGGGTGAGCTGGGGGCTCAGGGACAGGCTGTGTTCTGCAGATCTCCAGAGGCTTTGCTACAGCTGCCCACTGGCCAGGAAACAAAGTACTTAATTGTGTGATTTCTGATTCAAATATTTTGTATATTTATATTATTTTTTAAAATAACTTTTTGATTAATTCACATTCTCTTAACATCTACTCACCTTTAAGATGTACTTAACATGCATTTACCACAAACTTTTCTTTTTAACCTTAATCTCTCAAAAAAAATAATATACTTTGCCATCCTTCTTTCAGCCTTCAATGAAAAATCCAAATCCAAAACAAGTCTAGTAGCTGGCCATTGTAAGCTACTACATTTAACACTCAGTTGCTAAATTATTCAAGCAGGAGTCATTTGTCTACCATATATATGCTTGAATAAATGAGACTAAAGTATATGGTAGATTTATTAGCTAGTGTTTACTAGTAACTTATCACATTCTCATTTGTTTGAAATATTATTTAAAAATAATCCTTAATTCAATTAAATAAAAATGTCTATCTAGTATTAATGCACTGGAGGAAGCATAATTACAGCTCATTGCCATACCATAAAAAACATTATGGTGATTCCCATTGACCAGTGTTTGCTATTTTATGTCAAAACAGGCATAATACAGACCATTCAATAACACTTTTGTTTCCAAATATGAGCTTTTAAATGGTCAGACCATTAGGAGAAACTGGGTAAAGGATACACAGGATATCTCTGTATTGTTACTTACAATTGCTTCTGGAACTATAATTATCTCAAAAAATGTTTTAAAAGAACAGTTGACATTCTCCACTGATATACATAATACCCCCATCCATAGTTGTTTTTTTTTTTTTTTTTTGCTTCTGAGAGTGAATAGAAAGAAATAATACTTTCGGAAGTGTGTTAATTCAAAAGAGTCTTTGCTTTTTTTCTGGGGTCTTCACCAAATTCTAACATCATGGAAGCCACCACATCTTCAGAGGACATCTCTGAAATGCTGCAGTACTAAAAAAAAAAAAAATAGTATCTGCTACTATAAAACTCTTAGAAGACCTTAGAAGAAATAAAGTAGCCTTCACAGTCAATGAAAGAGTCCAAAATGCAGTATTTAGGTACAGTCTCAAAAATGAGAGAATAATCTTGGTTCATTTCCAAGGCAAACCATTCAATATCACAGTAATCCAAGTCTATGCCTCGATCACTAATGCCAAAGAGCTGGAATTGAATGGTTCTATGAAGACCTACAAGTCCTAGAACTAACAACAAAAAAAGATGTTCTTTTCATCATAGGGGATTGGAATGCAAAAGTAGAAAGTCAAGAGATACCTGGAGTAACAGGAAAGTTTGGCCTTGGAGTACAAAATGAAGCACGGAAAGGCTAACTGAGTTTTGTCAGGAGAACACACTGGGCATAGCAAACACCGTCTTCCAACAACACAAGGGACAGCTCTACACATGAACATGACCAGATAGTCAATACTGAAATCAGATTGATTATATTCTTTGCAGCCGAAGACGAAGATGCTCTCTGCAGTCAGCAAAAACAAGACCGGGAGCTGACAGTCTCTCAGATCATGAACACCTTATTGCCAAATTCAGACTTAAATAAGTAGGGAAACCACTAGACCATTCAGGTACGACCTAAATCAAACCCCTTATGACTGATGTTCATAAGGAGTAGTGGCTGTGATTTGCTGGAGAAGCTATGAAGAGATACCCCACGCCCAAGGTAAGAGAAATCCAAGTAAGATGGTAGGTGTTGCAAGAGGGCATCAGAGGGCAAACACACTGAAATCATACTCACAGAAAACTAGTCAATCTAATCACACTAGGACCATAGCCTTGTCTAATTCAATGAAACCAAGCCACGCCTGCGGGGCAACCCAAGACGGCGGGTCATGGTAGAGAGGTCTGACAGAATGTGGTCCACTGGAGAAGGGAATGGCAAACCACTTCATGAGAACCCCATGAACAGTATGAAAAGGCAAAATGATAGGATACTGAAAGAGGGACTCCCCAGGTCATTAGGTGCCCAATATGCTACTGGAGATCAGTGGAGAAATAACTCCAGAAAGAATGAAGGGATGGAGCCAAAGCAAAAACAATACCCAGCTGTGGATGTGACTGGTGATAGAAGCAAGGTCCGATGCTGTAAAGAGCAATATTGCATAGGAACCTGGAATGTCAGGTCCATGAATCAAGGCAAATTGGAAGTGGTCAAACAAGAGATGGCAAGAGTGAACGTCGACATTCTAGGAATCAGCGAACTAAAATGGACTGGAATGGGTGAATTTAACTCAGATGACCATTATATCTACTACTGCGGGCAGGAATCCCTCAGAAGAAATGGAGTAGCCATCATGGTCAACAAAAGAGTCCGAAATGCAGTACTTGGATGCAATCTCAAAAACGACAGAATGATCTCTGTTCGTTTCCAAGGCAAACCATTCAATATCACAGTTATCCAAGTCTATGCCCCAACCAGTAATGCTGAAGAAGCTGAAGTTGAACGGTTTTATGAAGACCTACAAGACCTTTTAGAACTAACACCCAAAAAAGATGTCCTTTTCATTATAGGGGACTGGAATGCTAAAGTAGGAAGTCAAGAAACACCTGGAGTAACAGGCAAATTTGGCCTTGGAATGCGGAATGAAGCAGGGCAAAGACTAATAGAGTTTTGCCAAGAAAATGCACTGGTCATAGCAAACACCCTCTTCCAGCAACACAAGAGAAGACTCTACACATGGACATCACCAGATGGTCAACACCGAAATCAGATTGATTATATTCTTTGCAGCCAAAGATGGAGAAGCTCTATACAGTCAACAAAAACAAGACCAGGAGCTGACTGTGGCTCAGATCATGAACTCCTTATTTCCAAATTCAGACTTAAATTGAAGAAAGTAGGGAAAACCGCTAGACCATTCAGGTATGACCTAAATCAAATCCCTTATGATTATACAGTGGAAGTGAGAAATAGATTTAAGGGCCTAGATCTGATAGACAGAGTTCCTGATGAACTATGGAATGAGGTTCGTGACATTGTACAGGAGACAGGGATCAAGACCATCCCCATGGAAAAGAAATGCAAAAAAGCAAAATGGCTGTCTGGAGAAGCCTTACAAATAGCACTGAAAAGAAGAGAGGCGAAAAGCAAAGGAGAAAAGAAAAGATATAAGCATCTGAATGCAGAGTTCCAAAGAATAGCAAGAAGAGATAAGAAAGCCTTCTTCAGCAATCAATGCAAAGAGATAGAGGAAAACAACAGAATGGGAAAGACTAGAGATCTCTTCAAGAGAATTGGAGATACCAAGGGAACATTTCATGCAAAGATGGGCTCGATAAAGGATAGAAATGGTATGGACCTAACAGAAGCAGAAGATATTAAGAAGAGGTGGCAAGAATACACAGAAGAACTGTACAGAAAAGATCTTCACGACCCAGATAATCATGAGGATGTGATCACTAATCTAGAGCCAGACATCTTGGAATGTGAAGTCAAGTGGGCCTTAGAAAGCATCACTAAGAACAAAGCTAGTGGAGGTGATGGAATTCCCGTTGAGCTGTTTCAAATCCTGGAAGATGATGCTGTGAAAGTGCTGCACTCAATATGCCAGCAAATTTGGAAAACTCAGCAGTGGCCACAGGACTGGAAAAGGTCAGTTTTCATTCCAATTCCAAAGAAAGGCAATGCCAAAGAATGCTCAAACTACCGCACAATTGCACTCATCTCACACGCTAGTAAAGTAATGCTCAAAATTCTCCAAGCCAGGCTTCAGCAATATGTGAACCGTGAACTCCCTGATGTTCAAGCTGGTTTTAGAACAGGCAGAGGAACCAGAGATCAAATTGCCAACATCCGCTGGATCATGGAAAAAGCAAGAGAGTTCCAGAAAAACATCTATTTCTGCTTTATTGACTATGCCAAAGCCTTTGACTGTGTGGATCACAATAAACTGTGGAAAATTCTGAAAGAGATGGGAATACCAGACCACCTAACCTGCCTCTTGAGAAATCTGTATGCAGGTCAGGAAGCAACAGTTAGAACTGGACATGGAACAACAGACTGGTTCCAAATAGGAAAAGGAGTACGTCAAGGCTGTATATTGTCTCCCTGCTTATTTAACTTATATGCAGAGTACATCATGAGAAACGCTGGACTGGAAGAAACACAAGCTGGAATCAAGATTGCCGGGAGAAATATCAATAACCTCAGATATGCTGATGACACCACCCTTATGGCAGAAAGTGAGGAGGAGCTAAAAAGCCTCTTGATGAAAGTGAAGGAGGAGAGCGAAAAAGTTGGCTTAAAGCTCAACATTCAGAAAACGAAGATCATGGCATCCGGTCCCATCACTTCATGGGAAATAGATGGGGAAACAGTGGAAACAGTGTCAGACTTTATTTTTTTGGGCTCCAAAATCACTGCAGATGGTGACTGCAGCCATGAAATTAAAAGACGCTTACTCCTTGGAAGAAAAGTTATGACCAACCTGGATAGTATATTCAAAAGCAGAGACATTACTTTGCCGACTAAGGTCCGCCTAGTCAAGGCTATGGTTTTTCCTGTGGTCATGTATGGATGTGAAAGTTGGACTGTGAAGAAAGCTGAGCGCCGAAGAATCGATGCTTTTGAACTGTGGTGTTGGAGAAGACTCTTGAGAGTCCCTTGGACTGCAAGGAGATCCAACCAGTCCATTCTGAAGGAGATCAACCCTGGGATTTCTTTGGAAGGAATGATGCTAAAGCTGAAACTCCAGTACTTTGGCCACCTCATGCGAAGAGTTGACTCATTGGAAAAGACTCTGATGCTGGGAGGGATTGGGGGCAGGAGGAGAAGGGGACGACCGAGGATGAGATGGCTGGATGGCATCACGGACTCGATGGACGTGAGTCTGAGTGAACTCCGGGAGATGGTGATGGACAGGGAGGCCTGGCGTGCTGCGATTCATGGGGTCGCAAAGAGTCGGACACGACTGAGCGACTGAAGTGAACTATGTCTGATGTTGAAGCTGAAACTCCAATACTTTGGCCACCTGATGCGAAGAGCTGGCTCATTTGAAAAGACTCTAATGCTGGGAAAGATTGAAGGCAGGAGGAGAAGGGGACAACAGAGAATGAGATGGTTGGACAGCATCACTGACTCAATGGACATGAGTTTGGGTAAACTGTGGGAGTTGGCAATGGACATGGAGGCCTGGTATGCTGCAGTTCATGGGGTTGCAAAGAGTTGGACATGACTGAGCAACTGAACTGAACTGAAAACCCCTTATGATTATATAGTGGAGGTGACAAATAGATTCAAGGGATTAGATCTGGTAGACAGAGTGCTTGAAGAATGGAGGACAGATGTTTATAACATTCTATAATAGGTGGTGACCAAAACCATCCCCAAGAAAAAGAAATGCAATAAGGCAAAATGATTGTCTGAAGAGGCCTTAGAAAAGCCGAGAAAAGAAAAGAAGCAGAAGGTAAAGGAGAAAGGGAAGGATACACCCAACTGAATGCAGAGTTCCAGAGAAGAGCAAGGAGAGATAAGAAAGCCTTCTTAAGTGAACAATGCAAAGAAATAGAGGAAAACAATCAAATGGGAAGACTAGAGATCTCTTCATGAAAATTGGAGATATCAAGGGAAAATTTCTTGCAAAGATGTGCACAATAAAGGACAGAAATGTAAAGGACCTAACAGAAGCAGATGAAATTAAGAAGTGGCAAGAATATGCAGAACTATATAAAAAAGGTCTTAATGACCCAAATAACCACAATGGTGTGTTTTTTCAAGTAGTCATGTACAGCTGTGAAAGTTGGAACATAAAGAAGGCTGAGCATCAGAGAATTGATGCTTTTGAACTGTGGTGCTGGAGAAGACTCTTGAAAGTCACTTGGACAGCAAGGAGATCGAAACAGTCAATGCTAAAGGAAATCAGTCCTGAATATTCATTGGAAGGACTGATGCTGAAGCTGAAGCTCCAATACTTTGGCCACCTGACGCAAAGAGCTGATTCATTAGAAAAGACCCTGATGCTGGGAAACATTGAGGGCAGGGAAGAAGGGGGAACAGAGGATGACATGGTTGGATGGCATCACTGACTCAATGGACATGAGTTTGGGCAAACTGTGAGAAATAGTGAAGGACAGGGACATTTGGCATGCTTCAGTTTATGGGATTGCAAAGAGTCAGACAAGACTTAGTGACTAAACAACAGTATAAAATTCAGGGGCAAAGATATATTTTGATTTGACATATTGAGTAGTTACCACGATATTTCTGCACTGGGGCCAGTAGGTTGGTTTTTTGCTCATGTGGTCCAGAAAAATAGAAAAGTGCAGTATAGCCTCATGGTTAAGTGTGTAGTCTCTAGAGTCAGACTGTTGACTTGAAACCTTCTTCTGCCACTTCCTATCTATGTGACCATGGACACGTTTATTAATCCTATGTTGCCTTTGTTGTCTATTTTAAAATAGAATTAGTTGTAGTGCTCACTGCTTAGAATTCCTGAGATAATTGAATTACAGAATACATATGGTCTGATATTCAACGAGCTGCCAGTGTAGGGGTACTGAGGTTATGATTCTACTACCTCAAAATATTTAGTCAAGAGAAACAGCTGAAGTTAGATGCTTTCTACTTTCAAGATCTGTAATATCTAATTCCTAAGACAGTCCTGACCGGGTGGTGGAGTTCATCAGCAGCCTCTACTCTCCAGGTCATGCCTGCCTTTGATTTGGCATGAATTAACTGCATCTGTTTTGTAGTTTGGGACCCCACCCCCCATCCCCGAGTACCCATAAAGTCTCAACCTTTTCAAACCCAGCTTGTTGCTATGTTGATTCAAGCTTTGCTTCTTCTTCTGTACCTGGATTTTCTTTGCCTTATACCTGGTTTCCTGTTAAAAGCAAATTTTGTCCCTGGATCCTTGACCCTCTACCCTGACCTTACCATCATCCTCTTTTATGGCATTGAATCCTGCCCCTTAATTGCGGGCCACAGAATGGCATATTGATGCAAATAGACCGATTACTCAGAGCTATAGGACTTCTGACTACATGGACTAGAGCACTATGAACAGGGTTGGCAAGCATCATAGAGGGCGCTCCAGTTCAGTTCAGTTCACTTCAGTTCAATTGCTCAGTTGTGTCTGACTCTTTGTGACCCCATGGACTGCAGCACACCAGGCCTCCCTGTCCATCACCAACTCCCGGAGTTTACCCAAACTCATGTCCACTGAGTCAGTGATGCCAACCAACCATCTCATCCTCTGTCGTCCCCTTCTCCTCCCACCTTCAATCTTTCCCAGCATTAGAGTCTTTTCAAATGAGTCAGCTCTTCGCATCAGGTGGCCAAAATATTGGCGTTTCAGCTTCAACATCAGTCCTTCCAATGAACATTCAGGACTGATTTCCTTTAGAATGGACTGGTTGGATGTCCTTGCAGCCCAAGGGACTCTCAAGAGTCTTCTCCAACATCACAGTTCAAAAGCATCAGTTCTTCGTGGCTCAGCTTTCTTTGTAGTCCAACTCTCACATCCATACATGACTACTGGAAAAACAATAGCCTTGACTAGACGGACCTTTGTTGGCAAAGTAATGTCTCTGCTTTTTAACATGCTGTCTAGGTTGGTCATAACTTTTCTACCAAGGAGTAAGAGTCTTTTAATTTCATGGCTGCAATTACCATCTGCAGTGCTTTTGGAGCCCCCCCAAAATAAAGTCTCTCATTGTTCCCATTGTTTCCCCATCTATTTGCCATGAAGTGATGGGAACAGATTCCATGATCTTAATTTTCTGAATGTTGAGTTTTAAGCCAACTTTTTCACTCTCCTCTTTCACTTTCACAAAGAGGCTCTTCAGTTCTTCACTTTCTGCCATAAGGGGGGCACTTAGAAAAATATTATCTGGGATATGTGAGGCATCCTGTGAAGAGGGACTAGATGATCATAGAGAGCCAGGCCCCAGAATAAATTGTAGCTTCCTCGTCCAGGAGATCAGCCTTGAGTACCCAGAAAAATTCATCACTATGCTCCTCACTCCACCTCCCTAGGATGGAAAGAACTCTGATCAGATATCAGATATGTCTGATTCACATGAATAATGGCATAAATTGGTGATTTTTGTTTGTGATTGAGGAAGGAAACCACAAAGCTGTTATTGCTAAGATTTCCCTGGTGTTTCCTCCATGGAGAATTTTTCAGTTTGTAGTAGAGTTAATCTGAAGAGAGGATAGGGACTTGAAAGCTCTGGTTAGCAAAAAAAAAAAAAAAAGATACTGTTAGAGACAAAATTAAACCATATTATGAAACCACATTGAAATGCTTCAATAAATCTATATAAAGCCCAAAGTACAGAGCCAGACACACTTTGTTCAAGAGATATAAGGAAGTATTACTTTTGTTATTCGTAATTTGTTAGCTGATTTAAATATCATAATGGGTCACTCACCTCTCCATAATATCTGGGGTATTTTGAAGTTAAAATAAAATCAGACATATCAGCCAGGCGAGGAATTTCATAAAACATAGCAATATAATTACCAACAACATTAGAAATAAGGATATTAGTATAGAAATACGGTCTTCCTTTCAAAACATGTTTCAGCCTTAAACTCAGACATGATTAAGTAGAAGAGAACTTGAATTCCTATATGTATTCATCCAAAAGTTAATATGATCTGGTAAAGCCCTTTGCAACTTTTAGGGCTTCTATACTAAATCAATTCCTTCTTGACAAATGCAAATTAAAGAACTTATAAACATCTCCCAATTGGGATCAAGCAATCATCTTTCAGCAGTTTCAGAGCTCAGAGTAGCGTCAATCAACTGACTCAGTTGAGATAGACAAGCATTAAATTTGTATTTTTCAAAACTTTGATACATTTACTTTCACTTCTTTCCTGTTTAACACCTCTATTTTTGTTGATTCCTTGTGCATAAAGTTCTTATACAGAATTTAAAAGATTCTGTTCAAAGAAACACCATCTATGAAAGCACATTGATAGGAATGTACCTAAACAAGCATATACTTTCTAATTAGCTCTTTTCAGTTGCTCATATTGCATAATTAAAGCTCATTGAAGCCTATTCAAATGAAGAACTATCTCCTTTATTTTTTAAAGCATCATTTAAAGTGGTTTTGAAATTGACATTATCCTAATTACCTTTTCTTAGAAATGAGCTTATGAGCTTTCATCATGAACGAGGAGAAAATGAGATCAGCCTGGTGGTTGATGTAGGTTTGCTGTTGCTCTTTTGTTTGCTTTTGACCCTCGGACTTATTGGTTGTCCTTTACTTTGTACCAAAGCCCTGACTTCCAGTGTGTGTGTGTGTGTGTGTGTGTGGGTGTGTGTGTGTGTGTTGGAGTGTAGTAGGGAGGAGCCAATTTTGACTCCATGTCTTTTCAGTTCAGTTCAGTTCAGTTCAGTCACTCAGTCGTGACTTTGAACCAAAGCTCTGGCTTCCAGTCTGTGTGTATGTGTGTGTGTGTGTTGGAGTGTAACAGAGAAGAGCCAATTATGACTCCATGCTGGATCTGTTTTTTTCTTTTTTTTTTACTTTAATCTTTGTTTTTATTATTATAATCATACATAAGGGCCTGCCTTAGGGAAACCTGCCCTCTGACTGTTAAGCTAAAGTGGCTTTATTCGGCTCACAGGGAGACAGTCTGACTCTGTGTACCTGTGAATGGCTGCAGAAAAGAAGAAATTAACACATCCACTTTTATTTTACAAGATAAAGGCCTTTTTACTTCACATCCTTACCTCCTCTCCCTCAGTATAAAAGCAAATGGCATCCAGACCCCAATAAGATTTTTTTTTGCCTACTCTAGCCATCTTCTCCATCTGCCAGCTTTCTGAACAAAGTCATTATTCCTTTTGCCTCAACATCAAGTCTCCTGATTCATTGGCCTGGCCTGTCATGCTGCAAGCGAAGTGAGCTTGGACTCAGTAACAGAAGGAGAGGTGCTTGACATGTCCACAACCACCTGCCTCGTCCCTTTGAACTTGTTTTGGGAATTGGATGGGAAGGGATATTGATAGGTTTTCAGATAAAAACAAGAAGTGCATGCTGAGTTGTCTGGATCCTTGCCTAGCTTTCTCTTTTTGAAACATGGATGATCTATGACCACTAATGCATTGAAGAAAAATACGTTGAATTAGTAGGTCGAATAAACAAAAATAAGTGAATGTGGTAAAAACATAAGTAATGAGCCAGCCACATTTTAATCAGCTTTTAAAAATGGGCATAATTAATTAATAGGAGGGTAGAGCACGGGAGTTAAATGCTTTCTATATCCTGTCCAGTGACCACAGACTTTCTTTTCATTCCAGGGGTTGTAATTTATAAATGTGCCTCCTTGCCCATTAATCATAGCTGTCTTTGACTATTCTGATCTTCAAAGGTCAGAGTTGACATTTTAATGTAGCACCTGGGCATCTCTACTAATTTCTTTCTACATTACTCACTAGAATAGCATTCCTAAGGAAATGGGGCATGTGTTTTCTTAGCCCTTTAAGTAACAGTTGGTATTAACCCTTCCTTTAGTTCTGACCTCTATTCAGGTATTGAGAAAGGGAAAAGCATTTTATAAATAAAGAAAAAAAAATAGACTACATTTATCCCAATAGAGTAAACTGAGAAAGGATGCAGGTCATTTAAAATCAATCTAGTTTAAAAACTTTCAGGTTCCTCTATGCATGGGATTTTACAGGCAAGGATACTGGAGTGGGTTGCCATTTCCTTCTCCAGGGGATCTTCCACATCCAGGGATCAAACCTGGGTCTCCTGCACTGCAGGCAGACTCGTTATCAACTGAGCTATGAGGGAAGCCCAGTTTTAAAACTTTCATTAAAATTGGAAATTTTGAAAATTTAGGGAATTAAATTTCCAACATCTTTTGGGTATAATACAAATTTCAATACTTTTCTATGCAGAGGAATAAAAAATGATGAAGAATGTCTTCAGACATGGGGGCTGATATGTGTGTGGGGGAATGGTATCTGTATATAGGGTGCTGAGTTGTTGTTTGAAACCTTGGGTGAAAACTGAAACTGGCTTCCTTACACAGAGGGCAAGGAGAACCTAAGAAAGGGGCAGGCCACCCAGATGGGTATGTGGTAGGTATAATAGGCAAGGGAACTTACATCCAAGGCTTATTTTGGGAAGCCACAATATGAGTAGCTCTCTGCCGTGCCTGCCAGAGTCACAATAGTTCAAATAGAGGCCTTACTTAGGTTAAGTCATGTGTACTACCCAGATGGTCACAGCAACACATTGCTCTCTCAAGGCAATGTCCTTGCAAATGGTTCCCACTGTGGGAATGGTAAGCAAAATGTAAATTCCAAAAGCAAGAGAGGAGGCAAGGAATTTTGAATTGCAACCAATATTCACATCCTCTAAATGACCATCTCTAACATAAGTGCCCTTGTGTACTTGGAAAGTAGACTTTATTATGCCATATTATGTTTATTTGAGCAGACAGATGAGGATTTAAGTCAGAATCAAGTCACAGAAGAATAGAAACTGAAAACTGTGGAACCTCTTGAAGCAGATGATTGGTTAAAGGTTGGCATAACATGCCTTCCCTCCCTTCTTCCTTTCTTTTCTTTCTCTTTCTTTTCATCGCTTTCCTTTCTTTTTCATTTCTTCTGCCATCCCTCCCTCCTTCCTTCCCTTCTTCCCTCCCTCCCTCTCCCCTTCCCTTCCTCTCCTTCCTGACTTTGTTTCTTTTATTGTCTCTCTTTCTTTCTTCCCTCCATGGCTTTATTGAGGGCACTCCAAGCTTCCTTGTCCTTCACTATCTATCTCCCAGAGTTTGCTCAGATTCATGCCCATTGAGTTGGTGATCCCATCCAACCATCTCGTCCTCTGTCGCCCCCTTCTCCTCCTGCCTTCAATGTTTCCCAGCATCAGGGTCTTTTCCAATGTGTCCGTCCTTCACATCAGGTGGCCAAAGTAATGGAACTTCACCTTCAGTATCACCCTTTCCAATGAATATTCAGAATTGATTTCCTTTAGGAATGATTGGTTTGAGATTATCTATCTATATATACCTTTCATATATATATATATATATGAAAAAGTGAAAGTATTAGTTGCTTAGTCATGTCTGACTCTTTGTGATCCAGGGACTGTAGCCCACCAGAGGAGCCCACCAGGCTCCTCTGTACACAGAATTCTCTAGGCAAGAATACTGGAGTGGGTAAGTCAGGGGATCTTCCCTGACCCAGGGATCAAACTGGGGTCTCCCACATTGCAGGCAGTTCCTTTACCATCTGAGCCACCAGGGAAGCTGATATATATATATATNGTTTCTCAAGAGGCAGGTCAGGTGGTCTGGTATTCCCATATCTTTCAGAATTTTCCACAGTTTATTGTGTTGTATTGACTAAGACAAAGCAATGTAGAAAAGAACATTTGTCTTTTTCTTCTTGAGAGCCCCAGACCGCTTTCTCCTCCTCTGGAAGCCTGGACTTCTTATCACCCTACCTAGGAATTGACTCAATATTATTGGGGAGGTCAATGCATATCTCCTTCAAAGGGTGAGCACCCCTATATCCATCTCCTCCACTTCATTTTGCAACACCCTCACCAGTCTTTGCTTCATGAGGCTTCCTCTGAACATCCAAGTCAAAGAGTAAATTTTCCTTCCTCTCAACTTCTGAGCACTCACATTTATTGAATGTAAATATTTTGCTCATAGGTTCCTGATATAAAGCATCATTGCAGCATCCCCTAACAGCAAACAGAAGTCCTTATACCTAATAATCACATTATCACTATCATCTTTGTGCCAGACTCTGTGCAATTTTCACTTCAAAAATCCTCATCTTTAATTCTCAGGTATCCTATGAGGTACTCAGTATTATCACTAACCTCATTTTATAGATTCAGAATCTAAAGCTCTGTTCAGGGAATAACTTGTGTTATTGAGTCAGAGCAGGCCCTTGACCATTAGCACATCACTGTTAGCATGAGACCCTTAGCAGGAAACCCTTAGTATAGTTGTTAGAGGTCTTGATCCCTGAGGTGACAGGTATACTGCAACCTCTCACCTCCAGGCCCTGCATCCTAGGGGCTGATGGGTGAGCTGGGGGCTCAGGGACAGGCTGTGTTCTGCAGATCTCCAGAGGCTTTGCTACAGCTGCCCACTGGCCAGGAAACAAAGTACTTAATTGTGTGATTTCTGATTCAAATATTTTGTATATTTATATTATTTTTTAAAATAACTTTTTGATTAATTCACATTCTCTTAACATCTACTCACCTTTAAGATGTACTTAACATGCATTTACCACAAACTTTTCTTTTTAACCTTAATCTCTCAAAAAAAATAATATACTTTGCCATCCTTCTTTCAGCCTTCAATGAAAAATCCAAATCCAAAACAAGTCTAGTAGCTGGCCATTGTAAGCTACTACATTTAACACTCAGTTGCTAAATTATTCAAGCAGGAGTCATTTGTCTACCATATATATGCTTGAATAAATGAGACTAAAGTATATGGTAGATTTATTAGCTAGTGTTTACTAGTAACTTATCACATTCTCATTTGTTTGAAATATTATTTAAAAATAATCCTTAATTCAATTAAATAAAAATGTCTATCTAGTATTAATGCACTGGAGGAAGCATAATTACAGCTCATTGCCATACCATAAAAAACATTATGGTGATTCCCATTGACCAGTGTTTGCTATTTTATGTCAAAACAGGCATAATACAGACCATTCAATAACACTTTTGTTTCCAAATATGAGCTTTTAAATGGTCAGACCATTAGGAGAAACTGGGTAAAGGATACACAGGATATCTCTGTATTGTTACTTACAATTGCTTCTGGAACTATAATTATCTCAAAAAATGTTTTAAAAGAACAGTTGACATTCTCCACTGATATACATAATACCCCCATCCATAGTTGTTTTTTTTTTTTTTTTTCTGCTTCTGAGAGTGAATAGAAAGAAATAATACTTTCGGAAGTGTGTTAATTCAAAAGAGTCTTTGCTTTTTTTCTGGGGTCTTCACCAAATTCTAACATCATGGAAGCCACCACATCTTCAGAGGACATCTCTGAAATGCTGCAGTACTAAAAAAAAAAAAAAAATAGTATCTGCTACTATAAAACTCTTAGAAGACCTTAGAAGAAATNGTTTTTTTTTTTTTTTTCTGCTTCTGAGAGTGAATAGAAAGAAATAATACTTTCGGAAGTGTGTTAATTCAAAAGAGTCTTTGCTTTTTTTCTGGGGTCTTCACCAAATTCTAACATCATGGAAGCCACCACATCTTCAGAGGACATCTCTGAAATGCTGCAGTACTAAAAAAAAAAAAAATAGTATCTGCTACTATAAAACTCTTAGAAGACCTTAGAAGAAATAAAGTAGCCTTCACAGTCAATGAAAGAGTCCAAAATGCAGTATTTAGGTACAGTCTCAAAAATGAGAGAATAATCTTGGTTCATTTCCAAGGCAAACCATTCAATATCACAGTAATCCAAGTCTATGCCTCGATCACTAATGCCAAAGAGCTGGAATTGAATGGTTCTATGAAGACCTACAAGTCCTAGAACTAACAACAAAAAAAGATGTTCTTTTCATCATAGGGGATTGGAATGCAAAAGTAGAAAGTCAAGAGATACCTGGAGTAACAGGAAAGTTTGGCCTTGGAGTACAAAATGAAGCACGGACAGGCTAACTGAGTTTTGTCAGGAGAACACACTGGGCATAGCAAACACCGTCTTCCAACAACACAAGGGACAGCTCTACACATGAACATGACCAGATAGTCAATACTGAAATCAGATTGATTATATTCTTTGCAGCCGAAGACGAAGATGCTCTCTGCAGTCAGCAAAAACAAGACCGGGAGCTGACAGTCTCTCAGATCATGAACACCTTATTGCCAAATTCAGACTTAAATAAGTAGGGAAACCACTAGACCATTCAGGTACGACCTAAATCAAACCCCTTATGACTGATGTTCATAAGGAGTAGTGGCTGTGATTTGCTGGAGAAGCTATGAAGAGATACCCCACGCCCAAGGTAAGAGAAATCCAAGTAAGATGGTAGGTGTTGCAAGAGGGCATCAGAGGGCAAACACACTGAAATCATACTCACAGAAAACTAGTCAATCTAATCACACTAGGACCATAGCCTTGTCTAATTCAATGAAACCAAGCCACGCCTGNTGAGCACCGAAGAATTGATGCTTTTGAACTGTGGTGTTGGAGAAGACTCTTGAGAGTCCCTTGGACTGCAAGGAGATCCAACCAGTCCATTCTAAAGGAAATCAGTTCTGGGTGTTCATTGGAAGGACTCATGCTGAAGCTGAAACTCCAATACTTTGGCCTCCTGATCAGAAGTGCTGACTCTTGAAAAGACCCTGATGTTGGGAAAGATTGAGAGTGGGAGGAGTAATGGACCACAGAGGATTAGATGGTTGGATGACAGCACCAACTCAAAGGACATGAGTTTGGGTAAACTGCCAGAGTTGGTGATGGACAGGGAGGCCTGGCATGCTGCGGTTCATGGGGTCGCAAAGAGTTGGACATGACTGAGGAACTGAATTGAACTGAACTGATGCCACCAACCATCTCATCCTCTGTCGTCCCCTTCTCCTCCTGCCTTCAGTCTTTCCCCTAGCATCAGGGTCTTTTCAAATGAGTCAACTATTCACATCAGTTGGCCGAAGTATTAGAGTTTCAGCTTCAACATCCGTCCTTCCAATGAACACTCCTTCCAATGAATCTTAAGCATATGTAATAAAAAGCGTGTCTTAGGAAGCTAAGTGCTCTATAATTCCAGGTATATGACAAAATGGAGCAGATAATAGTCCAGAGATAGTAAATAGACGAATGAATGCTAGGAGATGGAAGTTGGGTAGGAGAATGGAGGAGGAAGTACTGAAGCACAGGGGATTTTGGGAGGCTGCAAATTTTCATCCTATAATGGTGTATGTTAGACTTTATAAATTTCTCAAAACACACAGAACTTACTATACAAAAGTGTGGATCTTAATATTTGCAAAGCAAAAAAAAAAAGATTAGAAGACTGAGGGATCACAAAATGTGATACAGAAGGTGACAGAACAATCTAAATGAATTGTACATGCATGAAGAACTTACGTGGATGGAGAAAAGATGTTGTCCAATTACATTTGTCAATGAAAGGAATCTGTAAAATTAAAAGCAAAAGGAACTGTACATCAGGACTGTACTCCAGTTACTAAAATTTACCCCAGAGGGATACATGTTAACAATTTGGGACTATTATACTGAAAATTAAAAAATTAAGTAAGAATATGGTGGATTCTGGCAGTGAAAGTTCTCATTTTGAGAGTAACAATTTTTATAGATAAGAAAGAGGAGAAGGCTAGAGTGAACTCTGCCATAATGGATTAGAGATGGAAGTGTCAGTGTGATCTTATATTTTAGCTCAATACAGATGTAGTCACACAAATATTTATAGATGTGTGAATATAAGGATACACATGTATAAATATACACAAATATTTACTTATTCTTTCAAATGGTGGTGCCTAGAAGTAATGGTGCTCCAGGCTAAGTTAAAGACATATAATGCTACAATCTTAGTTTCTGACATCATTCTCCAGTAAAAACAGACAGGGATCCTTGGAGAAGTGGCTGACTCTAAGCCTGGGGAAAGGAATATATGGGATGAGTCTAAACCAAAATAAGGAACTACTCAACACACACACACACATACACACACACACATACACACACACACAAATACACAAACACAATAATGAAATATTTCAAAGGAACTCAGAAACTAGTTAAGAGTAAAATTTCCTAATATAACAGTTCCTAATGACCAGAGAGGAGAAACTTTAAGCAACAATAGAAAGTAGCATAGGATATAACCCAAAGTGTAAGATAAACATCCACTGCTGCTGCTGCTGCGTCACTTCAGTCATGTCCAACTCTGTGCCACCCCATAGACAGCAGCCCACCAGGCTCCCCCGTCCCTGGGATTCTCCAGGCAAGAACACTGGAGTGGGTTGTCATTTCCTTCTCCAATGCATGGAAAGTGAAAAATGAAAGTCAAGTTGCTCAGTCGTGTCTGACGATTAGCGACCCCATGGACTTCAGCCTACCAGGTTCCTCCGCCCACGGGATTTTCCAGGCAAGAGTACTGGAGTGGGGTGCCATTGCTAAACATACACTGAAAGTGAAAGTGAAGTTGCTCAATCATGTCTGACTGTGTGCGACCCGTGGATGTAGCCCACCAAGCGCCTCCGTCCATGGGATTCTCCAGGCAAGAATACTGGAGTGGGTTGCCATTTCCTTCTCCAGGGGATCTTCCTGACCCAGGGATTGAACCCAGGTCTCCCACATTGCAGGCAGACGCTTTAACCTCTGCACCACCAGGGAAGCTGCCTAGTCCCTGCTAATATAAACAAACTAACATCCACTGCTGCTGCTAAGTCACTTCAGTCGTGTCCGACTCCGTGTGACCCCATAGATGGCAGCCCACCAGGCTCCCCCATCCCTGGGATTCTCCAGGCAAGAACACTGGAGTGGGTTGTCATTTCCTTCTCCAATGCATGGAAAGTGAAAAATGAAAGTCAAGTTGCTCAGTCGTGTCTGACGATTAGCGACCCCATGGACTTCAGCCTACCAGGTTCCTCCGCCCACGGGATTTTCCAGGCAAGAGTACTGGAGTGGGGTGCCATTGCTAAACATACACTGAAAGTGAAAGTGAAGTTGCTCAATCATGTCTGACTGTGTGCGACCCGTGGATGTAGCCCACCAAGCGCCTCCGTCCATGGGATTCTCCAGGCAAGAATACTGGAGTGGGTTGCCATTTCCTTCTCCAGGGGATCTTCCTGACCCAGGGATTGAACCCAGGTCTCCCACATTGCAGGCAGACGCTTTAACCTCTGCACCACCAGGGAAGCTGCCTAGTCCTTACTAATATAAACAAACTAACATCCACTGCTGCTGCTAAGTCACTTCAGTCGTGTCCGACTCCGTGTGACCCCATAGATGGCAGCCCACCAGGCTCCCCCATCCCTGGGATTCTCCAGGCAAGAACAATGGAGTGGGTTGCCATTTCCTTCTCCAATGCATGAAAGAGAAAAGTGAAAGTGAAGTCGCTCAGTCTGTTCGACTGTTAGCGACCCCATGGACTGCAGCCCACCAGGCTAGTCCGTCCATTGGATTTTCCAGGCAAGAGTACTGGGGTGGGGTGCCATTGTCCATACTAATAAAAACGAATGATTGAATAAATAAAAGTGGGAGAATGAGACAACTTTTCAGAAAAGTCCTATTAACTCTGTTTTTCAGGAAGTGGACTATAACTCACCATTCCTACATGTATGCTGTACAAGAGGACTTCTTTTTAGAGTGTACAATACAGAGAGAGGAAAAGAGGCACCATAAATGGGTGAAATCTGAAAAACGCTACCTCAGCCAGGTGATCCAGACTAATATCAACGGTCAAAAGTCATGCTGACAGTATATACCCTTGATGTATATGATAAGAATAACACTTTATTTCTGTGACCTTCACCCAACACCCATTACTCCACTCTAATCATGACATGACATCAGACAAATCTCAATTGAGAGACAGTTTATAAATTCCTGACTGGTATCTTCAAAACTGTCAAGGTTATCAAAGACAAAGAAGGTCTATGAAACTGTCACAGCCTACAGAATCTTCCTTGGTGGCTTAGCTGGTAAAGAATCCACCTGCAGTGCGGGAGACCTGGGTTTGATCCCTGGGTTGGGAAGACCCCTTGGAGAAGGAATGGTTACTCACTCCAGTATTCTGGCCTGGAGAATTCCATGGACTAGTCCATGGGGTTGCAGAGTCGGAAATTGCCTCACTAATTGTGATAAATGCACCACAATAATGACACCTACTAATAATCTGGGAACCTGCATTTGAGTATGTAAAACCTGTACTATCTTCACAATTATTCAGTCATTATAAAACTATTTTAAAATTAAAACTATATTTTTGTTGAAAATGTTCATATAAGTTTGTTTTTATCACTCCATAGCCTTTGTGCAGTTTGCGTTATTCTTAGCCATGGATAAAAGCACCCATTTCACCATTCACCACTTTTAAAATGTTAACAATCTAAGTAGAAAAAAATTACATCTTAGTCTAATTTTATCTGCATTTTCCTACTTTCCAGAGATATTGTAAAATATTAAAATCCACTTTTATACCCCTTTAATGTCTGATCATGTGTTTTTGCCAGTTTTTCTATTGTATCTGTAATATTTCCTTAGTTTATATAATAGTGTTATTAGATTATAACATGTGATACATATTAGAAATATGTCCTAGATGTTAATTGTGTTTTAATTTTGTTTTTAACCACAAAAGTTTTTAAATTTTTACTGTGTCAAATGTATCAATATTTAATTGTATTGCATCTGGATTTTGAATCTTAGTTTAAAAACCTTTACCTGCACTTAGGTAAATGGTGTTTTTTAAATTAATTTCCAATGTGTTCTGAAGCATTGATAACATTTGTTATATCAATCTTTGAAAATATTTTCATATTTATTATGTAGATGGGGTCACGTGGACATCAGAGAAGGACAACTTTACTTCTTTCCAGTCCTCCTGTACTATATTACTTTTTCTTGCTAGGAGCTCCAGTAATGTCGAACAAAGGATTAAGAAGTAGACATCTTGGCTTTATCCCTAATTGTAGGAGGAAGGATTCAGTCTTTGTCCATTAAGAATGATGTAAGCTGTCGGACTTCTGCAGATGTTCTTAAATCGGGTTGGGAAGCTTGTGGAGTATGTGAGAGAAGAAACACAGCGACTGGCCGTGTGCTGAGCCTGTGCATTGAGGGGGACCTTCTCCCTCCTCCGGCCCCACTTCCAGTCTTTTTCAGTGAGCATTTGGAGATCCACGAAAAGGACATGTTGAGAGGATGCAGACTGCCATTCTGTCTGGGGCTCTAGGGATTCTGAACCAGCACACTAAGCCAGCAATGGCACTTCAGGAATTTGTTTAAATTTCAATGTTCTTACTCCTTCTATGAATGCCATCTTTTCAAGTTCTACTGAAGACAAAATCAGTTTGTGGGTTTTTTCTGTCCTCAAAGAGAACTGTCATAGTTTAGAAACCTGGCTGTCTTATAATCTCAGATCTCTGATGACTTAAAACAATGATTTTGTACATTGTATGGCTTTTTATCATTCCTCCTTTGGGAGGAATATTCTTTTCTACTTGCCCATATCCTAAAAGGGAAGAGAAGTGGCACCAATTATTTATGCTACAAATATTTTTGAGCCCCCACCATGTGCCAAGTCTTATGCTAACTGGAATTTTGTGATCTGAATAAAATAATTATATCTCTCCACTTGGAGTAAGGAGCCTGAGGCTTGATAATAACTGTACCTCTCACTTGCTGTAAACTGATTCAGTTATAGAGCCATTCTCTGCTTCCATTTTCTTCTCTACAAAATGATGGTTACTGTGTTGTGAATATCAAATATAAAGTTGTTTAAAACCTCTTAATTTGGAAATATAATAAAATTATATTTGTAAAGCTATCGTTCAGGGTAATTTAAGGCTCCATCACCTGAGTATTGTCACAAATTTACCAAGAATAACAACTTTTAAAAGGGTATTAAAATATTAAAGAATTAGAAATTATTTTAAAATGTCCAGTGACATGCCTCACATTTTGGATTCCTATGAACACTTTCAGAACCAGTGAAATTGTGTTGAAATTGCCCTGTCATTGTATATTATTTATACATAGAAAGAGAATCCCACATATGAAACAAAGGTAATGGAATTTTCTTCCTGACACAAATCCTCTTGAAAAAAATCAAAACATGTAGTATAAAGGTTTATTGAACTGAGCTGTTAGATTAGAAACATAATCTAAAAACAGGAGAAAGCTTTTATTGCAAAACTCATATTTTTACAGGTGAGAAATCAAAAGCCCAGAGAGGTTAAGTGATATGGTCAAGGATACACAGAGAAATTACTGCATGACAGGGATAATTCCACAAGTCTCCTCACTTCCAGTCCAGGGATCTTGCCACTAAATTGCTGTACATTGCATTTCTATAATACAACAGGCTTCATTGCCTTATTGCTAAATAACCTTTTAGTTTTAGAACTGTTTTAGATTTAAAGATAAATTTAAATAGTAATAGAGTATACACTATGTTCAGCTTTCCTTATTATTCACATCTTACATTAGTCTGACATTATCAAAATTAAGTTACCAATATTGATACATTATTATTAACTGAAGTACATAGTTTATTAAGGTTTACTTTTTCTGATCCTAAGTTATCACATTATATTACATTTAGTCGCTATGTCTCCTTGGGATCCTCTTGGCTGTGAAAATTTGTCAGACTTGCTTTTAATGACCTTGACAGTTTCAGGGGACATTGGTCAGATATTTTGCAGAATATTACTGTTGATGTTGAGCTACAGGCCCAGTAGAGTAGTGTCTGTCAAACTCTAATCATCTGATGTCTTTTCTACGATACCTACATTGCTCCAACTTTGGCTAGAGTTCTTCAATAGTTTTGTACCTCTTGACATACCCCCATTATTGTGTGTCTCTGTGTGTGTATGTGTGTGCACGTGTACATCTTAGCTTTTTGCCTCTACAAGATGTTTTAGACCCCTTTTGTCTATTTTCTGCTACAGTCCTAGAACCAGTCATTACCCAAATAATCCCTCCTATTACATATTGTTAATCTGAGCACTGTGTATACTCATTGCTACTGGGTGTCACTATTTCTAGGCCCTCTTAGCTGATGGAACAAGGAAAGCAAGGGGACTGTATGTGTGTACCTTCACTTACCTATAAATATTTCTATATGTAGCTCTCTGTATCAGTATTGATCCAGTATATCACACTGAAACCTCCAAGTCATTACTATGTGGTTCATTCTAGCCTCCACTCCTTTCTTATCTATAACCTTGCACTTCAATATGAAAATCCAGGCTCCTACCATATGCTATCACATTATTTAAGTGTCCAATTCCAGTATACTTGTCTAATGATATCAGAATTATAAATCAGGGACTTCCCTGGTGGTACAGCTGTTAAGAATCTATCTGCAAATGCAGGGTACATGGGTTCGAATCCTGGTCCAGGAAGATCCCACACACCATAGGGTAACTAAGCCCTTTGCCACAACTACTGAGCTTGCTTCCTACAACTACTAAAGCCCACACCACATGCCTAGGGTCCATGCTCTGCAATAAGAGAAGCCACTCCAAGGAGAAGCCTGCACACTGTAACTAAGGAGTAGTCCCCACTTGCCACAACTAGAAAAATCCCACACGTAGCGACTAAGACACAACGCAGCCAAAAAATATAAATAAATTAAAATTCTTAAAAAGAATTATTAATTAATATTTGCTTGGAAAATAACTTTATCCACTAGAGTACTTTGTCTTTAATCATACAGATTCTTTTCCAAAGGTAGTTGGAACAACAATTTTTACTTCATCCCTTTCAGTGAGGTTGTTTCACATTTAAAAAAAAATTCATTTAGATATTTTTCACATTATTAATTTTTTCCTGGGATATCTTGACCTCCTAAATGACTTTTTAAAATTTTGCCTAAGTCCTTTCCTTTCTGCTGTATACTTCATAGGTATTAAAAATGAATGGTGGTATGAATTCAACTTTGTGGTAAGCAGCCTTTTCAGACGACTTCTTTCACTTAGCAATATAGATTTAAGTTTCCTCCATGTCTTTTTATGGCTTCTTAGTCATTTATTTTAATCACTCAATAGATCCCATGGTATAGATATGCCATAGTTCGTTTACCTGTTCACCTGTGAAGTACATTTTTTCTTTTTTTGCCTTCAGTTTCCAGTGCATGAGTAAAGCTATAATAAACATTGTGTGAATATAGTTTTCAATGTGTTTGGGTAAATACCTAGGAAAGTGATTTCTGAATTGTATGGTAAGACTATATTAAGCTTTGTAAACAACTTCCAAATGAAAGTGAAAGTCGCTCAGTCGTGTCCGACTCTGCAACCCCATGGACTATACAGTTCATGGAACTCTCCAGACAAGAATACTAGAGTGGGTAGCCGTTCCCTTCTCCAGGGGATCTTCTCAACCCAGGGATCTAACCCAGGTCTCAGGCATTGCAAGGTAGCTCAGCTGGTAAAGAATCTGCCTGCAGCTCAGGAGAACTCCTGCTAGATTCCTGGGTCGGGATGATCTGGAGAAGGGAATGGCTATCCACTCCAGTGTTCCTGCCTGGAGAATTCCATGTACAGAAGAGCCGGTCAGGCTATAGTCCATGGATTTGCAAAGAGGTGGACATGACCAAGTGACAAATACACATACACACATACACATGCATAGGCCTCATAGAATGAAAAAGAAAGTCTTCTCGCTGTAATTTTTTAGAAGGGCTTGTGTGGAATTGCGNTTGCTTGATCTCACAACCTCCATTTTTCTGCAGGTTTAGTGTCTTGTCTCAGCATGGAAAAGGAAGTATAGTGTTTAATTACTTTTTATTGGTCCTTTATTTAAAATAGCACCTAAAACACCTGAGGAGTAGAAAGATGTGATTGTTTCAATGGGTACCTATCCAAGAAAGCTGGGATTAGATTTGTGTGAATGACCAGGGCCCTGTCTCTTATACACATCTAGATGTGTATAAGAGACAGGCCATGGGGTCTACCCTGCATCACAGAGATGCCTTTCCAAGGAGAGGAGATGTATCTTTATTAGTCAGATTGGATAGCAATTGGTTCACCTACAACTCTCTGAAGCTATTGTTGTGAGTAGTTTTGCTTATGGTTTTTCTGGATAATCCCAAAGCATTAGCCAGCATGAAGTGACGCTCTAGAAAAATAAAACTTTGCTTAATTGGTTCCTTCAAGTCTTTGCTTTTAGAATTAATATAGGGGTTCTGATCTATTTGAAAAGAAAGGAAAATAAGTAGGTACAGATGAAAAAGATGGAGTGGGAACCATGGAACAACTACTATGAGATTTCATGAGAATCCTATGAGAGCTGAGCACAAAGTCTCAAGAACACCAGCAACTAAGCCTCCAGGAGGACAGATCTGGAACTAGCTGCTCTCTACATCTACTATATTTCTTGTGATCTCTCTGTTTCTCTTTAAACATTTACTCTGTTTAATTTCCCCTGATCTGCGTCCTCTGGGACTTTCCTTCTTTATGACGGAACTGTGTACATGGGCTGGTAACCTCCACTTTCAAGGATCTCTGCTCTACATCTGGAAATGGAATTTCACTCTGTTCAAACTCTCAGTGGAAGGAGAGAGTGAGCAGTGATGTGGTCATGTGGTGCATCACACTCTCTGCAAGTACAGTGCTGCAGCCTTAGAAGGGCTGCAGCTGGAAATGTTGACTTGGAACTTACTCCACGCCCTAGTTTCCGCTCTTTGTTTTAGACATCTTTCTCTATCTATTCGTTTTGGTGGTAGAGTCCATGGTCATCACTCCTTTTTCTGATGTGCCTATTGGATTGACAATAGCACTTTTAGTGATCTTCTAAACTCTAATGTGGCACTTCTTGCAGTGCTGTTTCCTATATACATTCTTGAGCTGCATTTAAACATATCCAGTTTTGATCTTTTCCTATAAGGTTATGCGTGTTACTGCTATTATTATTGTACCTACTGCTACTATTTCTATTACCTCTAGCTAACAAGTGTGAGAATGTACAAAACATCAGTGTTCCTTTTTTATGTGTTAGCTCATTTAATTTTGTGAAAATCTTATGAGACAGCTAGTATCACTGTCTGTTTTACAGATAATAATATGAAGTTCTGGTGAGAAGAACTGCCTTAGCAGGCCAGCACAACATCTAGAGTATGTCCCAGGTGCATCTGACTGGAGCTTATTCTCTTAAGCACGACGTTCAGGGAAGAATAGAAAATGGTAAAGACAAAATACAATCAGTATTAACAGATTTCTCCATCAACTGCCCTCTGACCCTCTGAAATCTTTATTCTTAATTTCAACCAGTCTCTGAGCTGCAGTAGAAGAGATCTTTGAAGCTGAAGACCCGGGGTTGCTGCTGGCTCTGCTAATTACTAACCATGTGTGTGTGTGCCTGCTAAGTCACTTAGTTATGTCTGACTCTTGGCAAACCTATCGATTATAGCCCACTAGGCTTTTCTGTTCATGGGATTCTCCAGGCAAGAATACTGAAGTGGGTTGCCCTGCCCTCATGCAGGTGATCTTCCCGACCCAGGGATCAAAACTGGGTCTCCCTCATTGCTGGCAGATTCTTTACCATCTGAGCCACCAGGGAAGTCTGTAGAATAGGAGATAAATACTTTCCATCCTATTTTCTTACATGGCTGTTGTAAGAATCTAAGAGGGTAATAAACAATAAACCCTTCTGATTTGAGATTACAAATCTCAAGTAAGTATTACTATTATCACTTATTATTTCAATCTACTGTGCTGGTAAGTGAACAGATTGAGAATATAGAAATACATTTTTTTCCCTTTGGTAACTATGGCAAACCTTACCTTTTTATAGGACTTTTTTTTTTTTTTAATCTTAGAAAACAACATTTTAAAAAAGGAAGATAAATCCTCCTATCATTATTCTGACATATTCTTAAATTACATGGTATGTGGGCTCTCCCTTTATGCTGTTCTTTATCCTGTTTCTATTTCCTCAAGTCACACAAGATGCCTGAATATCATCCAAAGAATCTTGATACATTCCTATTCCTCTATACACAAGATATGTAGAATTAAAACAAGACTTTGCTGATGACCAAGAAGAATCTTTGGCCTACTGCATATATGGGTTTTTGAACATGCAAAGTTTGATGCCCCCCAAATCTTACCAATTAATGGGGCTCATTGTGCTTGTACCTGATGAAGTACTCATGTCATCAGAGTTTTCTGTCTCCTATTAGTCTGATTTGGTTGCTAAGAGTACTGGTGGGCTATAACATTGTGGGTCAGACCATGGGCTTCAGTATTTTATTAACCTGGGCTTTAATCCTAAAACTACCAATCATTAGCCACATAGCTTTGGACAAAAATCTTTAATATGTTGAACCACATTTTCCTCATCCCCCTAAAAAATCTGAAAGAATGCCATTTGGAGCAACATGGATAGACCTAGAGATGATCATATCTCTGAAGTATCCCTGAAGTAAGTCAGAGAGAGAAAGCAAATATCATATGATATTGCTTATAGGTGGAATCTAAAAAAATGAAACAAATGAACTTATTCATAAAACAAATAGACCTGTAGACACAGAAAATAAACTTATGGTTACTAAAGGGAATAGCAAGGAGGGCTGGTAAATTAGGAGTTTTGGATTAACATACACACACTGTATATAACATATACACTGCTGCTGCAGCTGCTAAGTCGCTTCAGTCATGTCCGACTCTTTGCGACCCCATAAACAGCAGCCCACCAGGCTCCCCAGTCCCTGGGATTCTCCAGGGAAGAACACTGGAGTGGGTTGCCATTTCCTTCTCCAATGCATGAAAGTGAAAAGTGAAAGTGAAGTCGCTCAGTCCTGTCCGACTCCTAGCGATCCCATGGACTGCAGCCTACCAGGCTCCTCCGTCCATAGGATTTTCCAGGCAAGAGTACTGGAGTTGGGTGCCATTGCCTTTTCTGAACATATACACTACTCGATATAAAACAGGTGAGCAACAAGGACCTACTGTATAGCACACAACTATACTATCTTGTTATAACCTATAATGGAAAAGAATCTGAAAAAGGAAAAATACATATATAAAAAAGTATTGATTCATTTAATTTAATAGATATAGACCTATTTAGATTATGTATTTGTGTGAGATGTGGTTGTTATCTTTCAATGCTTTGGTACATTTAAGTTATAAATTTATGAGTATAACATTATGTATAGTATTTCTTAATTATCCTTTTAAGATCCACATGGTCAATAATCATAGCCCTGATTCCTGATATTGATAACATTTCTTTTTTGTCTTTTTTCTTTATTAGTTGGGTGAGATATTTACAAAATTTATTGGCATTTTTCCAAAGATGCAGCTATTGATTTGTGAATTTTACTAGTTTTATATTTTTTAAATTATTGCTATCTGCTATAATTTTTACTATTTTTTCATCTACTTCAAGCTTAAATTACTTTTCTTTCTGTGGTTTATTATGGTGGAAGTTTATCTCACTGACTTTTGATCTTTACTTTTATTCAAGATGTACATTTCAAACTATAAATTTCCATCCAAATACTGTTTAGGTTGCATCCCTCAAATTTTCATAAGCTGTTTTTAGTGTTCATTTATTTAAAGTTTTTAAGTTCTCTTGACACATCTTGTCATGTGTTACTTAGAAGTGTGTTGTTTAATCACCAGATTAGCTGGAGATTTTCAGCTACTTTTATTGGTTTCTAGTTTAATTTCATTGTTGTCTGAGAAAATAATTTGCCTAATTTCTATTTTTATGAACTTAGGTTTTTAAGATTCAGAATGTGGCCTATCTTGATGAACATTTCATGGGATCTTACAAAGAATATATATTCTGCTCTTGCAGATAGATCTATAAATGAAAATTAGTCAAACTGATTAAGTTGTTGAAGTTAATTACATCCTCAGTGGTTTTAGCTGATTTGATCTATCAGTTAATGACAAAGTGTTGAGGTTTTGACAATGATAGTGGATTTGTCTATTTCTCCTTTCAGTTCTTTGAGTTCTAGTTGCACATAACTTTATGTTCTATTCTTAGGTCCATAGACATTTAGGCTGATTATTATGCCTTTGTGGAAAACGGAACTCTTTATCATTATGTAATGCATTTTCCCCCTGATTTTCCTTGGTTTGTAGCCTGCAGTATCTAAATTTAATAGAGCTACTGCAGCTATTATTGTTAACATGGTATTTCTGTCTCCATCATCTTACTTTTAACCTATGAGATTTTATATTTAAGGTGAGTTTCTTATAGTGAACCTATAATGAGGCTTTGTTCTTTCTCATCCACTTTGGCAAATTTCTTTTAACTTGTGTTTACATCAGTCACATTAAACTGATTGCTGATGTATCTGGACTAACACTGTCATATTCTTAAGTATGTTCTATTCATTGGATTTTTTCTTCCTTTATTCATTCTCTAGTTTTAAGTGAACATCTTATATAATTATATTTTATCTACTCTTTTAGCATATCAGTTATACTTATTTTGAATGATTTTTGTGGTTGTCCTAAAGTTTATAATAAATTTTTTTTATAAACTTGTGTCCACTACCTATAATACAATTTACTGGTGGCTCAGAGGTTAAAGCGTCTGCCTTCAATGTGGGAGACCCAGGTTCCATCCCTGGGTCGGGAAGATCCCTGGAGAAGGAAATGGCAATCCACTCCAGTATTCTTGCCTGGAGAATCCCATGGATGGAGAAGCCTAATAGGTTACAGTCCACGGGGTTGCAAAGAGTCGGACACGACTGAGCGACTTTACCCCATGTAGTATAGTGGAGGTAATGGAGGTACTTCATGACAGACCATCTCCAGCTCCTCCATCTGTCCCTGTGAAATCTGTGATTCATTTATCTATACGCTATAACCACCGAATATATTGTGCTGGTTATTACTTTAACATCAATTATCTATAGATCAATTATGAATAAGAGAAGAAATTGTGTCTTCATTTATGTGAACATGCTTTGGATTCCTATAATTTTCTTACGATTCTCTACTGTACTTCATCTCTCTGATTATGTTACCCATCTGACAAGTATTTTGCTTATATCTTTTATCAATATATTTCTTAACAGTTAAGTCTTAGTTATTTTAAGCTTTTTGTGTTATAGCTCAGTCTGTGATATTTGCTTTGCCTCTTCAGAGAGTGATTTTTTTTTCTCCTTTTAGCGTGCTTTGCAACTTTTTTTGTTGAAAGTCATGCATGGTATATTGAATAATAAAAACTGAGCTAATAGGTCTCTAGTTGTCAGGTTATACGTTAATCTGGCTATGCTTTGAATTTTATTTTATATTTCCTGTAACTCTATGTGCCAGAGGCTTCAAATTCCTGTAATGTCAGTTTTTATCTTTGCTGTTGTCTTTGGATTTCCCTAAAAACTACTCTTGAAATAGACTCTGCATCTTGCAGCTTTTTTAGCTGTAATCTACTGCTATTGTATGGTGGTGTCAAAATACGGCAGAGGGAAACTGTTCTATAATCTTATGATTTAATCTCAGTCTTTCACTTGAGCTGTGGAGCAGGACTGTGATCTTAACAGGCATTTCTCAATTAATCCTTCTCCTCTTAGGTGACCCAGACTTGCTAGAATGACTGGAATAAAATAAACACCCTTCTTCTATAGCTTTAGGAAAAGCCTATGATAAATATTTTTCTCTCAAAAATAAACCTATTTGTTTTCCAATGGAGAATGGTTTGGAGGTAATCTGTAGGGATTCTTTCCTTCTCCCTCACAAGGTGTTTCTTACTGTATCTGGTGAGTTACTTGTAAATAAAAGCCTTGAAAATGTAAAGTCCCTTTAAGACTAAAGCCGCCAAGAGTTTCTCATGTAGTCCATACCCAGATAATATCTATTTGTCAAATTTTCCATTTAAGAACTCCTCTCAGTTTGTTTCCAGTGACCTCCAGATTTTCCTGTGACAGTTTTCCCTGCATGTCAGTTTTTTGATAGGTTCACGAAAAGTCACTGATTTTCAGTTTCTTCAACTTTTAACTGTTGTAAGAATGTAAAGTTGACTTTCAAGCCCTTTACATGGTAGAGGTGAAACTAGAGATCTCATTGCCTTTTCACTTTAAAAACAAGCATTTTATCAATGTTCTCCATTAATAGTATTTCCATAGTAGCATTTGCACTTTTGTCCATTTGATGGCATCAGGTTAATGTGTCTTCTCCTTGGTGATTTCCAGCTTCACAATTTAAGGGCCTCATATTGTGGTAATGCCTTCTGCATGACTCAGATAAATAGATCTATCTGTACTCACTTATAATGCTAATCCTATATTTTGCCCTTTCTTTCATTCTCAATCAAATAGATCTTTTTGTTTCCTTTAACCAGGTAAATCTAAAGAATCCTTCTTTCCCACTGTCATAGAGAAAGAAAAATTCTGCTTCCTCTGTACTGACACAAACTTGAGGAAGAGATTAACAAGATGTAGAAAATTTAAAAGACTTATAGTTTAATTAAAAGACTGCATCATACCAAAGATTTAGGCCAAGACTAATAACTAGATGGAATTCAAAGTGACAAAATATTTTAACTAAAAGGGACAGTGATTAAACTGGAAATCAATATTTTAATTTGGCGTCTAAGTTGTCTGTGCTACTGAGTGGATTGCAAGCCTTTGAAACAAGATGTAGAGAATAAAAAAAACTATTCAAGTATGGAATGATTAAATATGTTATTCTGTCTTTCAAATTAAATGTTACATATATACATTTGTCGCAAATAACATTTGTTTTTTTAGGAAATGACTATACTTTTTATAGATTATATTTTCATATTTCTAATTCTAAGGCAATATTTATTAAAATGAAAAGTGAAATAGCTTTCTAGGGAAATAAATAATAGCGATGATAGCTTTTAAACTGGTTTAATTACATTTAGTATAAGAAATATCCATAATATCACTGAGAGATCATGATCATATAAGCAATTTATTACTAGTTATTTTGGGTTTAAAGCAGCAGTTGTTGCTTGAAACTTTTTCCTATACGTACACTGGTTGGCTTAGTGGGAAGTGAGGAGTTAAAACCCAGGTTTCTGGTGCTGTAATTTCTCTGTAGTCATGAATGCTCAGGAAGGGAAATGGATTTTGCATACAAAAGCAAAAGGCTTGGAGGAAGAAAAACAAAGTAAGAACAGGATCTTTAAATAAGTCATATTTAAGAAAAAGAATACTGAGTTGGAATTTGAATATCTGGGTATTGAAATAAGCTCTTAAGGACATCACTGTGTGACCAGAAGCAGGTTATATACTCTTTAGCTTCATGTACTGCAATAAAATAGATTTGAACTATATAAAAGTTTATGATCGTCACAAGGTTCCTGTTTAAAATATTAAGTCTCAGGAGTACATATCTCGATTTTTAATAAGAAAATGGCAAACAGCTTACAAAATGGTATCTTTTAGAGTCCATCAGAAGCCTGAGGTGGAAAGGTAGTGAGACGCATCCAGAATTTTGAGGCCCTCCAATGGAGAGTGGTACACAGGAACTGATCCCTCTTTTACAGAACAGTGGTAGCTAACATAAAAGTGGATAAGAAAAAAAGCAGCCAAAACCAGAGCAAATCACTAAAGAACAAGTATGGCTGGTGTGACAGTTTGGAATTCTTTGGATTCCCAAACACATTAAAAATCTATTACAACCTGGCATAAGAAAAAGTGTCATATTAGACACGAGAGACCCCATCTTTGCTACAAGCATGGCAGTGCTTCCAAACTTTGAGGGTGAAGCAGGAAGATCAACAGAAACTTGTAGGGCACTGCATATGTACAAACTACTGACCATCTCCATCTGGGGAAACACAAGAAAAGTATTCCGCATCTGGACCCTACACGGACGGGCAGTCAGAGGGAGCGTGCTTTTGGAAAAGGAGTGGAACAACCACCCACTCCCTGAATGCTCCACCTGAGTACAGGGATCATCTGCTACTGGAGCACAGGGAGGGACTTTGAAAGATCCTGACCCCTGAGGTAAAGGCACATAGAATCCAACTCAATAAAAGACAAGAACAGGACATTAAGAAAAAACCCTCTCTAAATCTCTGATACTTAAGACTTCATAATCAAGTACCAGGCAAGAGATGACTCCCAGGGGGGAAAAAGGGTGTCAGCACCAAGAGATCCTTTACAGATAGGGAGAGCCTCTTGATTTTTTAAGACAAAGTGGGACTGTAAGAAACTCTTCAGTACCGCAGGCCTTATACTAAGTAATCTATCACAGGAGCAATTTGAAGCACTGAAGGTAACCAGAACAACAAAGATGGAACCCAGGTTAAGTGTAAAATAAATAGACTAAACTCCCATTCCCCATGGGCTCACAAAAGAAAAGGGGAAGAAGCACGCACATTTCAGGACTTACATATTAGCTGCCACAGTCTCCTACTCACAGCCGCTGTTATTAACCAAACAACCCCCCCCCAAAAAAAAAAAAACTACACACAAAGAGTTAGACATGCTCTATCATCAAGAAATAGAGTAGTCAATAGAAACAGCCACAAAATAGAAATAGAGTTACCATCAAGAAATAGAGTAGTCAATAGAAACAGCCACGAAATAAAATGAACTGTTAGTGTAACAAGTTTTCACAAAGATAACTCCATGCCCAAATGACTTTGCTGATTAATTCCATCAAGTATGTAAGGAGAATACAATGCTAGCTGAGAAAAGAATATACCTCAACTCGTTTTATTGAGTCACTTATCCTGATGCCGAAAGCAAATAAAATTATAATACAATAGAAGAAAATTATAAAACCTAATATTTTTCATGATGTATAATATTATCAAATCAAATCCAAGAGTGAATAAAAAGAACAATCACTGATCAAGTGGGTTTTACTCCAGGAATTCAAGGTTGCCTTATATAAGAAATAAAATCCATCTTACTTACCACATTAAGAGATATAAGGGGAAAACACACACACTTTTACAATTTGCAGAGAAAGCATTTGGCAAGAAACACCGCACATTCTTGGTTTAAAACTTCCAGTAAACCTTAATGGAAAGACACTTTCTCAATCTGATAAATAATGGAAAAACCTAAAGTTGATATCATCAGTTCAGTTCAGTTGCTCAGTCATGTCTGACTCTTTGCAACCCCATGAATCGCAGCACGCCAGGCCTCCCTGTCCAAGTTCACTCAGACTCACGTCCATCGAGTCAGTGATGCTATCCAGCCATCTCATCCTCGGTCGTCCCCTCCTCCTCCTGCCCCCAATCCCTCCCAGCATCAGAGTCTTTTCCAATGAGTCAACCCTTCGCATGAGGTGGCCAAAGTACTGGAGTTTCAGCTTTAGCATCATTCCTTCCAAAGAAATCCCAGGGCTGATCTTCAGAATGGACTGGTTGGATCTCCTTGCAGTCCAAGGGACTCTCAAGAGTCTTCTCCAACACCACAGTTCAAAAGCATCAATTCTTCAGCACTCAGCCTTCTTCACAGTCCAAGTCTCACATTCATACATGACCACTACCCCAGTTCAGTTCAGTCACTCAGTCGTGTCTGACTCTTTGAGACCCCATGGATCACAGCACACCAGGCCTCCCTGTCCATCACCAACTCTCGGAGTTCACTCAGACTCACGTCCATCCAGTCACTGATGCCATCCAGCCATCTCATCCTCGGTTGTCCCCTTCTCCTCCTGCCCCCAATCCCTCCCAGCATCAGAGTCTTTTCCAATGAGTCAACTCTTCGCATGAGCTGACCAAAGTACTGGAGTTTCAGCTTTAGCATCATTCCTTCCAAAGAAATCCCAGGGTTGATCTTCTTCAGAATGGACTGGTTGGATCTCCTTGCAGTCCAAGGGACTCTCAAGAGTCTTCTCCAACACCACAGTTCAAAAGCATCAATTCTTCAGCGCTCAGCCTTCTTCACAGTCCAACTCTCACATCCATACATGACCACAGGAAAAACGATAGCCGTGACTAGACGGACCTTAGTCGGCAAAGTCTTTGCTTTTGAATATGCTATCTAGGTTGATCATAACTTTTCTTCCAAGGAGTAAGCGTCTTATAAATCTTTATACACGAGAACACCCATGTAACTCCCATCTTCATTCTAAGAACATCTCTATCATTAATCACCTAATGTAAATGGAATACTTTGTTAACTAAAACAGTGATGCCTGAAATGTCTATTGATTCTAAGGGGTGTCATATGGACCAAGTGTAGCACCACAATTAGTTAAATAAGTCAGACATAGACAAAGAAAGTACTCTCAGTGAAGCCTTTGCAAGAGCAAAATAGACAGCTCTCAAAGACTGTGTCTCTTTGCTTGATCTCACAACCTCCATTTTTCTGCAGGTTTAGTGTCTTGTCTCAGCATGGAAAAGGAAGTATAGTGTTTAATTACTTTTTATTGGTCCTTTATTTAAAATAGCACCTAAAACACCTGAGGAGTAGAAAGATGTGATTGTTTCAATGGGTACCTATCCAAGAAAGCTGGGATTAGATTTGTGTGAATGCCCAGGGCCTTAGGACATTTCTGCTGGGATGGAGAGCTCTTGGAAAAAGATTGTCAGAAAAAATTGAAGGCTGTTTCTCACAACTAGTTTGGAGAACCATTTGGCAGAGTGCTCTTCAATACACTTGAAAAGTCATCAAACAACTCTTCATTGAAAATAATCTTTGACTTTCTTTGGACCAACAAGGTAAAGATAATTTCTTTAAAGAACATATATGTAATTGGAAAAATAAAATGAAAACAGAGTAACTATTCGATGAATAGTTGAGGTAAGTAGTGCATTGCTCCTCAGAGCATTTACAGACAAACTGCAAGAAAATCAGTAACAGTAGGGGGCAGGCTTGGAGTAGGGAGGGAAGGACAATGAGATGGGAGTGGTGGCTGCTTGTTAGAAATGAAGATTTATGAAACCCCTTTGGAACAACCTATTGGACTGGTAAATTTGCAAATAACATGACAGTCCTCCTTGGCTTTTCCTCTCAGGTTGTCAACTGCCTGCAGGTAAGTGGTGTTCTCTGCTGTTCTTTCAAAGGTGGCTTTTCCCTTTGCTTCCTCCTTGGGTGTGTACTTGCCCTGGTCCAATGCTTCTGAGTGCACTGAGAGTCTTTCTGATTTGGGGGTTTAATTGGCAAACTTATTCTGCTTTGTTTTGCTTATGTTTGCTATTATACTAAGCTCTCTCTCCCCTACCCTTTGATTTCTATCACAGTACAGGTAATATTTTGAACTCCCATTGACCTTACTCTTTTGTTCAGAATCCAGGATGGGACAGAGGGCTGTTATTGATTGGATCTCCTGAGAACATAATCCATTTAGCTAAGCCTTTTCCTACTTAAATTTACCTACAACTGACTCATTAGTACAAATCAATGCACTGAATCTGCAAACTTCCTTTGATCTGTCTGTCCTCAGGCCCTTCACTCTACTTGGAGAATACAATATTTTATTTGATAGTGACTTTCTTCTAATCACAGTCCCCCTTTTGTGCTAAATCACCTTTATCTTGCAACTCCTCTGTCCCCCAACACTTCTCTAAAAATATTTTCCTGCCTTCAATCCAGAGTTTATTTATTTTAAAATTTTTTTGGTTTTCCTTATAGATAAGTATAGATAAGGTTGTTTGTTCTTTAAGCAGAATAAATTTCCCTTCTTCATTGAATGGTACTTTGAAAAGTCCTTTTTTAATGTAAAAAGATATATAACTGTAAGTGGGGTTCCCCTGCTTTCTGCTGAAAACCCAATAAAGAGGCAAAGTTGGTGGAAAAGAAAGTTTGCTTTATTTCTGATGCCTGCTGGCAACTGGGGGTGGGGTGGGTGAGTGGATGTGGTAGGGTGGACTCCTGCCCAAAGGCTGACTCCCCTTCAATGACAATCAGTGAGCAAGTGATTTCATAGACACAATGTGGGAGGCTATACGTAGAAACAGCACAGTTAGCGCTCAGAGTCATCTTAAAATTGGTCATGTGGTGATCTGGCCAGCATTATATTCAATGTTTTAAGCGGGCTTCTCAGGTGGCACTAGTGGTAAAGAACCCTCTTGAAAGCAGGAGATATGAGGTGCCAGTTCAGTCCTTGGGTTGGGAAGATCCTGTGGAGGATGGCATAGCAACTCACTCCAGTATTCTTGTCTGAATGAATCCCATGGACAGAGGAACCTGGAGGGATACAGACCATAGGGCTGCAAAGAATTGGACACGACTGAAACGACTTAGCACACACACCCACAATCTTTAGCTCCACGGTCAGTCCCATTCCTTGAGGCCAGTTCTTGGAATGGTGGCAGTTTGTAACATGGCTACAGCCTGGTCGTCATGTTCTTTCACCTGGTATGGTGTCAGTATGTATAACATAGCTTACGAGATATGGCTTAGTATTATCTATAGCCCTTGAGGATGAACTAAAAGTCCTTGACTATGCTTAATGACTAGACTATTTTATTTGGTCTCTGTTGACTCTTTTCCTTTGTTTCTGTGTTTTCTCATTTCTTTGATTAAACTGACTTTTTTGGCTAAAGTTTTTTCACAGACAAGAGACAGGTGGAGGATATGGGGGAAGGACCATAGAGTTCTGCTCCATTTCAGAGACACACGCAAGAAATCCTTGGCAGAAGAAGTTTCTTCCTTAAAGTCTCAGGGCAAAGAAACGTTACTTCTATAACTTTCCTATTCAGTTCAGTTCAGTTCAGTCTCTCAGTCGTGTCCGACTCTTTGCAACCCCATGAATCGCAGCACGCCAGGCCTCCCTGTCCATCACCATCTCCCGGAGTTCACTCAGACTCACGTCCATCGAGTCCATGATGCCATCCAGCCATCTCATCCTCGGTCGTCCCCTTCTCCTCCTGCCCCCAATCCCTCCCAGCATCAGAGTCTTTTCCAATTACTCGCCAGCTAATTAGTTGCTCTTTCCATTCATCTTCCAGAAATTGCTTCTTGTAACATTGTTAAAAACTAATGCTACTGTGCCTTACATAAGTAGTTTGTAAGTTGTTATTCCTCTTGCCAAATTGAAGCTTCTTAAGTACAGGAGAAGGGGCTTCCCTTGTAGCTCAGTTGGTAAAGAATCTGCCCGCTTATGCAGGAGACCACGGTTTGATTCCTGGGTTGGATCCCTGGGTTAGGAAGATTCCCTGGAGAAGGAAATGACAACCCATTCCAATACTCTTGCCTGGAAAATCTCATGGATAGAGGAGCCTGGTGGGCTGCAGTCCATGGCGTCGCAAAGAGTTGGGCACTACTGAGCGATTAACACACACTTACTTACTTAAATGCAGGGGATGTTGAGTTTTCATTTCCTTTGTATACTTCTGGGTTCTAACTCAATTCCAGAAAGACTATGTCATCTAGAACATCAAAGCCCTTACGCTTTTGTGCTCAGGACCAACACAGACCGGTGAGTGGATGCTTACAATGTGGTATACACAGTGCCAAGACAGAACTACACACAGCAATGCAAAGGAAGTGCCCCTGGCTCGGATAGAAGGGGGAGGGAGGAGATGGGGCATTACACACCATTGTAGCCAATCTCATAGTTCCCATAGCATTTCTGACCAGAGTGCCTTCTATCCAGTGGTATGGAATAGATGAATGATAAAATTGGAGGGCTTAAAAGTTTCCTTAACTTGGAAATGATTTTCCTTAATTGAAAACAATTGGAAATAGTCTTTGGGGAGAGTACTGAGTCAGAATTGACGATGTTTGCATGTTTAACCAATTTATGATAATCTGATTTTGCATATGGATGTTCATCTGACAAAATAGCTTATATAAAAAGTTTGGGTGTTTATTTAGAACTACTGTAGCTGAGAAAAATATTTGTATTTGCTGCTGATCAAGCAATAACTAGGCAGCAAGCTGCTTACACCTTAATTACAAGATCGTATTAAAACAAGGCAATTTAATTACAATCGGTGTAGAATAATTTATTTATAAACTGCCATTATATGTATTTATATCCTGTAATACATGTTACTCCAGCCTCATACTCTATGTGCCTCATTATATTGTGAAGTACAAGGTCATTAACCTACAATTTCATTTGACATCTTGTTTATTATATTCTGTTCTGTGTTTAGTATGAAATTGTTAAATTCTCTTCAATTATTTTTTACTACTTAATTTCTGTGTGAATCTTATAAGGCTCATGACCTGTGTTGTAAGTAGTTAGCTTTCCTTAAACATCTTGAGTGGGTCTGGAATGGGTTCTGCTCTTCAACTGTCTCTCCTTCCTCATGTTTGGCCCTGGTTGGTAGTGATCTGGAAGCCCAATACATTTTTCCAAATACTGAAACAGTTCTTGGCATCTTTCAGAGAACACTTGGAGCACAGCAAAGAGAATTGCAGATAAACTCTATAAGCAAAATACTACTGCTGATTCTGAAGCTAGCAGATGTCTAAGCTTTGGGTGGTCTGGTTTGGTGAATTGAGTTTGGTTAATACATGTAACAAGTCAAGGGTTGTAGAGTTGAAATCCCATGTTGATACTTTCTCTCAGTGTGTGTNAGATAAACTCTATAAGCAAAATACTACTGCTGATTCTGAAGCTAGCAGATGTCTAAGCTTTGGGTGGTCTGGTTTGGTGAATTGAGTTTGGTTAATACATGTAACAAGTCAAGGGTTGTAGAGTTGAAATCCCATGTTGATACTTTCTCTCAGTGTGTGTATGTGTGTGTGTGTGTGTGCATGCACACATGCTCAGTCCTATTCAACTCTGTGCCATAGACTGTTGCTCGCTAGATAAAGCCAACTTAACAAAATATATGTATAAACATAGTCAAGGGTAGACATCACTGGGAACTCTTGGCCTCCAAGATGAGGCTAGATCAACACAAATCTCTCTCCACTGCTAGCAGAGTGGCCTGAATGTATGTACGAATAGAGGGGAACTACTCCTTATTAAGTCTGTACTATCAATCCACCAAGGGCTTCCTTGGTGGCTCAGTGGTAAAGATTCTGCCTGCCAATGCAGGAGACATGGGTTTGATAGTTGGGAATATACCCTGGAGAAGGAAATGGCAACCCACTCCAGTATTCTTGCCTGAGAAATCCCGTGGACAAATGAACCTGGTGGGTTACAGTCCACGGGGTAGCAAAGAGTCATCAGACATGACTCAGTGACTAAACAGCAACAATCAATGTGCTTTTAATTTGATATTTCAACCCAGTTTCCCAACTGTCAAAGCTGCTGCTGCTGCTGTCACCTCAGTCATGTCCGACTCTGTGCGATCACATAGACAGCAGCCCAACAGGCTCCCCCGGCCCTGGGATTCTCCAGGCAAGAACACTGGAGTGGGTTGCCGTTTCCTTCTCCAATGCAGGAAAGTGAAAAGCGAANCTGTCAAAGCTGCTGCTGCTGCTGTCACCTCAGTCATGTCCGACTCTGTGCGATCACATAGACAGCAGCCCAACAGGCTCCCCCGGCCCTGGGATTCTCCAGGCAAGAACACTGGAGTGGGTTGCCGTTTCCTTCTCCAATGCAGGAAAGTGAAAAGCGAAAGTGAAGTCACTCAGTCATGTCCAGCTCTTAGTGACCCCATGGACTGCAGCCTACCAGGCTCCTCTGTCCATGGGATTTTCCAGGCTGGAGTGGGGTGCCATTGCCTTCTCCAACTCTCAAAGCTAGGTATTATTAAAATATTCATTTTATATCCCCCAAAACTGAGGTTCAGAGAGAAAATTCCTTGTTCAAGATTACACAGTCACTAGATAGCTGAGCTAAGCTTCAAACCCAGCTCTCCTGGCCTCTGAAACTCTCTACAGTATACTGTACTCCACTTGTCTTTTTCGCATCACTGTTTACAGTTTTCCAAGGGTTAGCAATTCTTTCTGATATTAATTCTGTAAGTCGTCCATTCCTCTGTATAGCCAAAGCCTTTCACACAGGAGGCATACAGAAAAGGGAGAAAGCATGAGGCAGTTACTATATATAAAAGTCCAGTTATTGGTCACTCCTGGGGAATGAATATTTCAAATAACCAAGTTTTCTTTATTTATTCATAAAGCGTGCCCATACTTTTTCTTTCAAGATTAAAAATAAGGTTCTATTTGATGCTTTTTTCTAAGAGGTATTTTATTTCTTACATTTTTAAACATAACCACTTTATAAATGTATTAGTTATTTTTTTTTATAAATTGCCCTCACCATAGGTTTGTGACTCCATAATGGTTGTGACACTGATGGCGATATTGATTATACATTCCCTGCATCTACAACAATGCAAAAAACATGCTAAAGTGCTCAGTAACCGTTGGATTCAGTTCAGCTCAGTCGTGTCCCACTCTTTGCGACCCCATGAGTTGCAGCACGCCAGGCCTCCCTGTCCATCACCAACTCCTGGAGTTCACTCAAACTCACATCCATTGAGTCGGTGATGCCATCCAGCCATCCTGTCATCCCCTTCTCCTCCTGCCCTCAATCCCTCCCAGCATCAGAATCTTTTCCAATGAGTCAACTCTTCACATGAGGTGGCCAAAGTACTGGAGTTTCAGCTTTAGCATCATTCCTTTCAAACAATACCCAGGACTGATCTTTAGAATGGAGTGATTGGATCTCCTTGCAGTCCAAGGGACTCTCAAGAGTCTTCTCCGACACCACAGTTCAAAAGCATCGATTCTTCAGCGCTCAGCTTTCTTCACAGTCCAACTCTCACATCCATACATGACCACAGGAAAAACCATAGCCTTGACCAAATGGACCTTTGTTGGCAAAATAATGTCTCTGCTTTTCAGTATGCTATCTAGGTTGGTCATAACTTTCCTTCCAAGGACTAAGTGTCTTTTAATTTTATGGCTGCAGTCACCATCTGCAGAGATTTTGGAGCCCAAAAAAATAAAGTCTGACACTGTTTCCACTGTTTCCCCATCTATTTCCCAGGAAGTGATGGGACCGGATGCCATGATCTTAGTTTCCTGACTGTTGAGCTTTAAGCCAACTTTTTCACTCTCCTCTTTCACTTTCATCAAGAGGCTTTTTCAGTGCCTATTGTGGTCATTATGTATTATTCCGAACTTAATGTCATGTGCCTTTAAGGATATCAGAAAGTATAAGATTACTTGCAACTCACCCTAAAGATCTGAGTTCATTGTTTACTTACTTGTTTTCTATAGATCCCAGTCTTCTTCACTGTCGGCTCTTAAAACTCCACAGTTTATTGTGTTTTCAGCAGACGTCTGACAATGGGAAGCATCTGCTGCATCTAATATGAAAGCTACAGTGAATTAGGGAACCAGATGCCCTTGTTATTCAAATTTTGTAAAGGTTTGAATCCTCTGCTAGGAGTCAGCAAATAGGTTTAAGTGGGAATTTGTGGCATTTCCACAGGAAAGGAGCTTTGAGTATTCAACAACTTCAAGGTGATTAAAATAATATCAGGCACCTTTTTTTTTTTTTTTTTTTTACCATGATGATATGAAACTAGAAATCAATTACAAGATAAACTAGAAAAACTACAAAAATGTGGTGATTAAACTACATGCTGTTGAACAATGGATCATNTCAAGGTGATTAAAATAATATCAGGCACCTTTTTTTTTTTTTTTTTACCATGATGATATGAAACTAGAAATCAATTACAAGATAAACTAGAAAAACTACAAAAATGTGGTGATTAAACTACATGCTGTTGAACAATGGATCATTAAAGACATCAGAGGAGAAATAAAAAAATACCTAGAGACAAATTAGACCATAAATACAACATACCAAACTATATGAGATGCGGCAAAAGTGTCTCTAAAAGGGAAGTTTAAAGCAATACAGGCTTTCCTCAAGAAACAAGAAAAATCTTAAACAATTATACCTAAAGAATCCAGAAAAAAACAAAGTTCACATTTAGTAGAAGAAATAATAAAGGTCAAATCAAAAATAAATGACATATATACATAGAAACTAAAATGACTAATGAAATAAGAGTGGTTTCTTTGAAAAACAAACAAACAACAAAATTGACAAATGGACAGGTAGACTCACTGAGAAAGAGAGGGCTCAAATAAGCTAATGAAAGAGAAGATGTTACAACTGATACCACAGAAATACAATGAATTTTATACTTTGAATGTGTGAATTATAACTCAATCAACATGCTAAAATGCTCACCAAATGTCTAAATACAAATAATAGCAATGTATTCTATAGTTTATAACTTTTGTGTTAGTAAAAATGTGAGCTCTGTCACTCAGTCATGTCCAACTCTTGTAGCCTGCCAGGTTCCTCTGTCTATGGGATTTTCCAGGCAAGAACAGTGGAGTGGGGTACCATTTTCTTCTCCAGCAGATTTTCTGGACCTAGAGACTGAACCTGCTTCTCCTACATTCGTGGCATATTCTTTATCACTGAGCCACCTGGGAGCCCTCCTTTAAGTTACTCACTTTCAATGCTGCTTACCAGAAAAGCTGTATTCCATTTCTGTATTCCGTGTTAGTAAAATATATGACAACAAAATCACAGAGTTTGGGAGTCTAGAAAACAAAGTGTACAATTATGTCTATCAACTACATATTAGAATATTCAGTTTTAGCATTATTATCATTTTGGATGGGGTATTTCTCTCTCTCTCTCTCTGTGGTCTCCCCTTTGCATTGTTTAGCAGCATCTCTGACCTCTGTCTTCTACCCAGTTGATTCCAGCAGCCTTTTTCCTTTTCCTGCCCAAGGGAATGGCAACCCACTCCAGTATCCTTGCCTGGAGAATTCCATGGACAGAGAAGCTTGGCGGGCCACAGTCCCTGGTATCTCAAAGAGTTGGACATGACTGAACAACTAACACACACTTCCTTTGCCTGCTTTCTTCTGTACTAACAAAAAATGTCTCCAGATTTTGTTAACTGTCTTGTAGGTGGAAAAATAATCAGTTAAGAATGCCTGCTACATATGAAGTGGTACAATATGATTTGAATATAATGTGTTAGTTTCCTACGTCTACCCTAACAAATTATTACAACTTAATGATGTAAAACAACACAATTTTATTACTTTTGTTCTAGAGCTTAAAAATTAAAAATGTTCTAACTGTTCTACAATTAAAGTGTCAGAAGGATTCATGCTCCTCCTGGAGGCTCTCAGGAAGAATGCATTGCCTTGACTTTTCCAGTTTTTATAGGCATTCCTTGGCCATCGTTCCTTCCTCTATCTCAAAGCCAGAGTGTAACATCTTTAGGTTTCTCTTTTGGTTTCCTCTGCTTTGTCATCATATCTCCTTCCCTCTGACTCTGACCTTCTACCTTTCTCTCATAAAACTTCTTGTAATTACTTTGGGATCATCTGATTAAGACAGGATTATTTCCTCATCTCAAGATCCTCAACTTAGATACATCTGCAGAGTGCCTGTTAAGAACACATATTTACAAATTCCAGGGATTAGGACATGAACCGGGGAAGGCAATGGCACCCCACCCCAGTACTCTTGCCTGGAAAATCCAATGGACGGAGGAGCCTGGTGGGCTGCAGTCCATGGGGTCGCTAACAGTCAGACAGACTGAGAGACTTCACTTTCACTTTTCTCTTTCATGCATTGGAGAAGGAAATGGCAACCCACTCCAGTATTCTTGCCTGGAGAATCCCAGGGATGGGGGAGCCTGGTAGGCTGCCATCTATGGGGTCACACAGAGTCGGGCACGACTGAAGTGACTTAGCAGCAGCAGCAGCAGGACATGAACATCTTTAGGGAGAAATATTCAGTCCATCACAGTAGACTTTGATAAGTTAAAGATGTACACTATGACACCTAAAGCAAGAATAAAAATAATAATAAGCTATATATTTAACAATATACTACAGGTTTCTGAGGCTGTTTATTTTGCATTTTCTCTCTGTTCTGTGGATTAGGTAATTTCTCTTGTTCTATCACAGAGATTTTAGCCCTTTCTGATTTATATCACTAAGACCTGTGTTGTCCTTAACAGAGTTCCTGGATATGTTTTTTTTCCCCCCCCACATTCTGCTTCTGATAATGCTAACCTCCTCAAAGCAGGGTCACATAGCTGATGACTCTCACTTTCTACTCACCTATCTGTAGTGGAATCTCTATGCCTTGGAGATAAATCTGGATGGAGCAGAGAGGGAACTGGAGCTGCTAGTTCTCACAGCCTGACTTCCCTGTCCAGAATAAAACTTCTGCAACATGGAATTTGGGGAAATGATGCAGCCTCTGATTTATTAACAAACACCATATATTTCCACTCTTCTTACTGAGATTCATTATATGTTGTTGAATAATTATTTCCTAATTTATCGCATGCTGGAGAATTGTCAGAGTTTTTAAATGATTGTTTTTTTTTTTTGTCTAGTTTTATTGCTACTATTTTGGAGAAAGGATTTGTTAAGCTCCTTACACAATCATTCTAAAAGTCTCATCTCTGTGCTGTCTCTTGATGCTTCTGTCTCTTTTTTCATGAGGTTGATGAGGCAAGATGACACTGAACTTTGCTTTTGTTGGAAATGCTCACTGTTTCAGAAAGGACCTAGGCGTTGTATTGAACTAGGTCTGCTCTATGTATTGAGGGAATCTCTTTTGTTTATCTCCCTTAGAGATTTTTACTGAGGTTTTCAATCTATCACTATTTTATATTTTAACATTTCAAAGCATATATTTCAGTGAAGATATAGTGATATGTCCAATGAGGATACTCACACTTTTTTGTGTGTCTGGAGTTACATCTTATAGGGATCAGGATGAAAGAATTCAGGGAGTCCCAATGTTCCCATCCAGTTCACAAATAAACTAAATTCATCCTTTGGAGCAAAAATCTATGACTATAAAAGCCATGCATCTTTGGTTTACAGGAAAAAAAAAGAAAGAAAGAAACCTACTTAAGCAAATTTATGTGAATAGAAGAACAAAGTTGTTTTAAGAATTTAGAACTCTCACAGATTTTAGGGGAATTAAATTTTATAACTGAAAACAATTACAGATTTTTCTCTTCATCGAAATGTGTTTCCGACCCTATCAGATTATATCTCAATTTCTATTTCTGTTTCTGTGTGTCTCTCTCTGAGACCATATTATCCCTCATTTCAGCTTTTGTCTATTCATGTGTCCCATTATTCTCTCTGCAGATAAACACCATTTGCTTTAACCCATCTGCTTTACTTCTTCTACTTCCTTCTTTGCTAAACAAACCTTAGTTTTTTTTTTATTGGGGCATAAACTTTAGCTCTAACACTATCTAAACTATTAGGTCAGACATTTATACCAACATAAAATATTAAGGAGGCAATGCTTTCTACATAAAAAAAAAAAAGATGCTATAAGACTTAAGGATTAATAATTGCTACAAGGATTAATAATTGCTATTCAGACAAGTTATTTCATGATTGGTTTTAGAAGCCCCCCAGCAGCTTTGAGTCTGTTCATACTATACTATATTACTTTGAGTCTGTTCATACTCATGACCAAGGCTTTTCCTAGTTAAAAATAGTTTCTAAGCAGTCTGGGTAGAGACTTTTTGTGATTAATGATAAAATTTCCCTTGTTGGTTTGAGCTGTGTAAAATGGAAAAAAAACAGTCCTTTGTGTTGGTAGGCTGGTTAGTGGATCACAGGCGATGATAGGGTAGACACATGACCCTTAAGCCTACCATCTCATGGCAGCCATGTGGATGTTCTGAGCAATTTAATGCTCTCATTATCTAGTTCTGCCTTCTCACTCTGTTGGGGAATGGAGCCCAATCTGTCACTTGCTCTTGCCATCATCTGGTTCCTCCAGGAACTGTCTGTATTTGTCTCTTCACTATGTAATCAAGAACATGTGGTGTTTCGATGATGATGATAAGTAAGAGAAGGAACATGAGTTAGGAGGACATAGGTTACAAAAATGAAAGCAGACTTGTCACTTTGGAAGAAATACCTGACTTCTTTGCTTATTGTAAAGGAATAAAAAATGCATAAGCTTTGGAGTTCTCAGGCAAAGCTTAAATAACTCTTCACTTATTTGCTGTGTGACTTTGAAGAGATTGCATAATCTCTTGGAATCTCAGTTAACCGTGGATAACAATACCAACCAAGAAGTATTCTCGGGAGAATTATCTATTAATATTGCCGTTATTGAATCAGGGCTAAACTGAGGCTGTAGAGGGTAAGAACTGGTGATGGGAGATTGAAAACTGAGGTGAAAATTTTGGTCCTGGTGCTCAGAACTGCTCACTTGTTTGGCTTTTAGTTTCTCAAAAGATCCCTTTCTGTTGTTGATCTGCCCACTCATGGTGACTTTTTGCATTTCTGGCATATGCTCTTCAATTTTTCTGTGGTATATTGCAATCTCCATTCTCACTGACAAATATTTATACCAGGGGAGTGAGAAGAGAGGTCTACTTGTTTGTCTTTAGCACAATTAAAGTGAAGTTTGATTCTCAAATTTTTTAAATAAATATTTCCTTGTGTGCATTTCTAACGTATAAAGTGAGATTTGCTTGCATCAAAGTTTAACATAATTTCAGAAGAATTACATATTATTCTAATTTTATTTTATGTATTATATCTTATGATGAATACTTTTCAAAGCACGTCATATATACTATTTCATTTAATTTTAATGATAGCAAAATTATTAATTCCACTTTTCAAATGTGAAAGATTATGGAACAGGGAGGAGCAGCAGAAATAAAATTGGGACTTGGATCTATTGATTTCTTAACACAGTATTCCATCCATTTTATATATTGTCTACCATCAGTATTAATATTTTAATGTGGTAGTAATGATATTATTAATTATAAGAGACTTCTTTCTGCTAATTTATGCACTGGATATTTCTGATTCTTACATAAAAAATCCTTCTTTACTCCTAAACATATGTAAGAGCTTATAATTTTCATAACATGATCTAAAGAATTGTTTCCTCCCAAATTTTGTCTGCTACTCCAAGAAATATTTTTCAGTACTAGGATTTCATAGTTTTAAATAATGTTACAAGCAAGAGAATTCAGCCATGACTTTTCTAATCGGCTACAAACATAATCCAATATCCTAATTTTACCGTATTATCAGAGAAGTTAATTGGATTGGTATAGCCACTAGAAAAATATATTGGTTCAAGCAAATAGTGAGTCTAATTTTCTCCATAAATATTCCTGCACAGGAACAGTGCAGGCAGACGATCAAGGGGAAAGGGGGCTTGTGTAACTTTAAAAGATCAATTTGGCTCCAGTATTTTACTCATGGCAGAAATAGAAAGGGATGAAATTAATTTATTTTAGCATACATTATTATTTTTAAATTGGACTAGAACAACAATGAAATAATAAATTTTATAGTGCAGTTCGATTTCCCACAAAGCAAGGGAGATGGGCCCCTCTGTCCCACTTTCCAACACTTTATACACCAAGTCCCTAAGAACTTTAAGAATTGATACAGAGAGGTGATTTTTATTTCTGGGAATCAATATATATCTCTTTAAAAATCATTCAGATTTTAATGATTTACATGAGTAGATTTTGGTCAATGTTTACCTGAGTTATTAGGTGGAACTTCATTCTACTGATTTCTAGTTTCACCTACTACATACACCTGCCCTCAGGAAAGTCACAAAATACCTTTCTGTCTCATTATTTTGCCCATGAAAGTGAATCCACGGCATAAATGAAAGCAGCCTTTTCTTTGAAACGTTAAATTCTTTTTGCACCTGTCTACTTTGTTGAGTTTTATATTTTTTTCTTAAATAGATGCAATAGGTTAAAGTTTAAGTTGACATTCTCATTTAATAATTGCTTATCTTCAAGAGGTAAGCAAAGCCATTTTCATGATTGAATAAACAAGATGAAGGGAAGAGATAGGAGCTTGAATACGAACAGAAAAGAACTCTAGTGTGCATTTGAAGTTTCTATTTATCTATTCTAAGAACAAGCCTGATTTGATAATCTCCCCTGTGCACTACCTGAAGATGAAAAAACTCCTATTTTTATAAGGAGCTTACTGCAGACATTCTTCTCCTTTGTCCTTTGTATTATTATTTTCCTTGGATTTCATTTTAGGTGGAATTTTAGGGGATGCAAGACACAGTTTGAGTTATAAATGATGAATTTTATGTTGAGGCCATGACCATCTGCTGTCCACAGAAACACACCAAGGAAATGCAGTAGATGCCTCTTTCAGTGATTTACCTCTCCTGACCTTTCAAAATATTTAATTAATTATAATTAATGGGTGACAAATGCAATTATGCTCTGGTAGAGAAATCACAGGCTTCCCTGGTAGCTTGGTCAGTAAATAATCCGCCTGCAATGTAGGAAACTGGGATTGAATCCCTGGGTTGGGAAGATCTCCTGGAGAAGGAAATGGCAACCCACTCTAGTAATCTTGCCTGGAAAATCCCATGGACAGAAAATCCTGGTGGGCTACAGTTCCATGGGGTCACAAGAGTCAGACACAATATAGTGACTAAATCACAGAGAAATCAGGCCATTTTGTATCACTTGGAATAGCCTGATCCATACCAACTGGAAAAGTAAGCTCCATGATTAAAAATCAAGTTTTCAAGTACCCACCAAAGAAATTTGTCTCCAATAAAACTTTTTTCCCACCAATATCTTCTTGATGTCTTGACATTTCTTGACATTTCATGACATCATTATTGTCATCATCTTCAATGTCCTTATAATATTTAATTTTCTATATATGATAAAGCACTTTATGTACATTTAAAAAATTATGCAAAAATTGTATAAAGTAAGAGGTATTCCTATTATTCCCATTTTACCTTAAAGGATTGGAGTAACTTCCCAGTTGGCTAGTAATGACAGAGTAATAATGCCTGTCTTCTGGAGGGAGAATCTGATTTTATAACCATTTTACACTCTTACCTCTCATCTAAAGCATCTTTAATGAAAGTTTCTCAGTGCCTAACACAGTCATAAATTAATTTCTTACTCAGTCCTAGAAAGACACTGAACCTGATAAAGGGAATATGAGTCATATTTCCCATATTTAGTTCCTCAAGGAGCATACGTAGTGAACAAAATGGAAGGAGGCTCTGTTTCTCGCTGATTGTCTAGTATTCTCTTTCTCTCTTGTATAAACTTTCCTCTTTTCTTAAGTAGGTATATTTGCAGATTTCCATAGGGTGCAAAGCTATTGCTGCATTCGTAATGGTTGAGAGTCTTACTGCCTACATTTGAATTCAGGCTCCAGGACTTAGTTTTCACCTTAGGTACACAACTTAAACTCTTTAAGCCTCAATTTCCTCACTTGTAAAATGGGGATAATAATAGTTCTAATTACCACTGAGTCATTTAGGAGAGATAACAGATGTGAACAGCACAGTGCCCAGTGCTTGGCAATTTCTCAATAGTAATTGCCTGCTAGTGTTCTCTTGCTGTGTGTGTCCACTGCTGAATGCTCTGATGCCCGCTGTGGCCACCTCTTCTCTGCTATGTCTCCTTAAACTGTGTTCTAGTGATTTCCCATTTCTTCAGGAGCCCAGAATCTAGTATAGGTTACCTAAAGAATGATTCTTTTTCATTTAGCTTTAGCACTGCTGTAGCACTTTACAGCTGTTTAGAGAATCAAATTTTAGGTAAATATTTAGTGATCTGTGCTGGGTTTTATATTCTAGGTGAGCGTTTTCTTCTCTAAACTTGCAAGATGTGGTAAAAAATGAACCAGTAATTTAGAAGAATTATTGGAGTGGGGTGGCCAAGAGGAGCTTTATCTTTCTAGGTGATCCTCTCTTTTCATTTTTCCTTTTTACACAAATATATCTAGCCTTCATCTCTCTTGTCTATTGCCTTTCTCAGCTCATTTAAACAGAGGGGTTCTTATGACATAGAACCTGAAAAAACTCAGCTGAGTGGGTTGCAGCATTTATGACACCATGCTATGTGCTAAAAAATAAATAAAAATCTGGTAGCTATTATTATTTTGAAAATAAGATTTGGAAGATAAATATTTGAAAAATAAGTGTGTTAATAATATGAGCAGCCAAATTAAATTTAGATGTAACAGAAAATTAAAGAAGAACACACACATCAGTGGCTGGGAAACAGGTTGTATCTATTAAATATAGTGTCATCCATCTTAGTATATTGAAAAGAAGTTTAAATACTGAAAGATTCATGAAGGAAAATGAAAGCAGGAAGCTGTTACAGCGTTGAGCTCTAGTTTGATGTATACTGTTCTGACAGGATAAGGGGGGAAGAATAAGAGAGTAAGACCAAGGGAAAACCTCCATGCTTGTTTTTCTTATGCAATGGGAATGCCAGAAAAAAAAAAAAAAATGCATGCTTCCAGGAAGAAATCTTTTGTGTATCTTTCTAGAATTTCTTCTAGGAATATTTAGATACAACATCTATATGCAAAGCAATGTGGGTCTTGGTGGTGGTGAATTTGATTAGGATGAAGTAGAGTGGTCTCCAGGCTGATGGTTGGTTTAACTCACAACATAGTCTCACCGTCTGAGGTCTCTTTGGTCTTGCAAGTAAGCCTGACTCCAGTTAGTATGCAATACACTTGGACAGAAATGGCTTAATTATTAAAAAAAAGAGGCAAGAAATTACACTGTCAGAAGATGTGCAAATAATGACATTGAGGAAAACCCAGTGAAGGTCAAGTGCAAGTGGTACTGGGGACTGAAGAGCTTTGTTTACCAAGATCTCAGTGACCTTCAGACCTGCTGAAATTTGCCTACTGCTATGATTAAACTAAAGATATTTACTTGTCTTTAGAAAAGAGAGAGGGAGCACAAAGGTGGCAGAAACTATATATAAGATAATTAATGCATACAAAAGAAACCAACCAACAGTATTTTTTTTCATTTTTTTCTTCTGAAGATATATGAAGAAAGGCATTACTTCTTCATGTGTTTGGTTGTATAAGTTTCCAGGAATGCTAAAACTGAACATTACATGATACAGAAGAAATGCAAGATCTTCTCTATAAGATGTACTTTGTTTTGTATTCTAGGATGGGGAAATTTCATTTACTTGCAAAAATTTTAACTCAAGAACAGATCATTCAGTTCAACTTTAAGCTGGGACTCCAAGACACCATAGGTAGAGATGTGGTTAAGATGTATATGCAGAATGAACGCTCAGTAATTTTATGATTGAAAACTCAGTAATTTTATGGTTGAAAACTATTCTGCAAACTAAAGAACTGCAATTTGTTTAGATTCTATTGTGGAAGAAAATTCACTTTTTAATGTTTAGAGTTATACATAAAAATATAATCTAAGTGGATTCCTGATGCCAAATGGAACAAGATATATGAAACAAAAACAGAAGTATCAAAATACATTTCAGGTTACTCATGGACACTAACAGCTTTGAATAAGACTAGCTTTTCCACTAATAATGAATGACTGACTCCAGCCAATAGAACTGTGACTCATGTATTTGATTATTGTTCTTTTTTATTTCTAAACATTAGGTAATCATTGGTCTCTGACTGTGACTCACATGCTTCATGCCTCTGTCACTGGTCTCTGACATTTGAGGATTATGCTGCTGAGAATGGTTACCACCTACTTGTGCAGTTGCAGCTACAAATTCTGGTAGGTCTTCCACTTTTCTTTATTATTGAGTGACTGTTTTTCAGGCTTGGGTAAAAATTTCTGCTTTGGACTTTGTTGCTATAATCAACTTTGACACTTGCCTTCCTAGATGGTCCAAATCAACTGTCCTAAAACTCTTAATTTTCTGTTACAGAAGTTTGGTTACTTTATACTTTAAACCATCCTTCCCTATGCCTTGATACTGATGTATAGGTATTAGAATGTATTTAAAGTGTATATTTCTGGTCTGCTCCTGGCACCACAGTGGTTTTGTCTGGGAGGCAATAAGAATTGCAATTATAGTGCATATATTACAGTACATTATAAAACTCACAAGTTTCTCTCTTTGCGTTGATGGAAGGAAACTGAGACACAAAGTCAGTTTCCCACAAGCATTTAGCACTTTGTGGCAGGTCTTTCTAGAAAAGGTGGAGTAGTAATTAGCCAGTTAGGTAAGATTTGAGGTGTCATGGGCTGCCGTTTTTTTCTTCATTCTTTGTGGTTATGGCTGATCTCTTTAACAATATTCTCTCTCCTATGCCAATAAACCATGTGTGCATGCTCCAGTTGAGGCAAAGGTAGGTGGAAATAGCTGCTGTGATTTGTCTAGTTTGAAAGTCTAAGCCTGCAATTTGATCAGAGTCCATTTTGATAGTTGCTTACCCACTTGGTATATTTTACTCTGCCAGGCTTGGGGTAATTCACAAGATGTCTGATAGCACTTCTTTGTAATTTTGAGTACAGTGATCTATTTCCTGTTTCTACTCCTCTCCACCATTTTGAATCATGACAACTTTCTTTCATGACTGTCCTTGACCTCAAGAGCAGCTCATGTTTATTTGCCTGTGAAAACTCTATCCTGGCATTCCTTCTTGTTTTGCTCTCAATAACTCAGCCAGGAAAAGATTTATGGTGGGAGGAAATCCTAAATGGTGACAGATGCTAAAGCACCTAAATTTTCTTGTTGAGCTATAATGCTAGTCGTAGAAATGCATCAGATTTGGGAGTACATCCTTTGTCTGACACTCTTGCCTGTAGTGGTAGTGGCTACTGTTTACTAAAGAGAGACTTTATAAGCAACTGTACAGGTCATTCTGGAGGTATCTATGCTGGTCACTGCTTAGCTTGTCATGGAGAATGACTATGGGGGAGACCAGGATTATCAAAGATTGACCCATGGGGCTATGATAAATGTCATCACAAACTCATTACATTTTATTGCAAAATCTGAAATTCAGTGGTAAGAGAAAACTAGCTTTAAATTTTTTATTGTTGTTGTTTAGTTGCTAAGTCATGTCCCAATCTTTTGCTAACCTATGGACTGTAGCCCACAAGTTTCCTCTCTCTACGGAATTCTCCAGGCAATAATACTGGAGTGGATTGCCATTTCCTTCTCCAGGGGATCTTCCTGACCCAGGGTTCAAACCCATGTCTCTTGCACTGGCAGTGGATTCCTTACCACTGAGCCAATAAGGAAGCCTAGTTTAAAATTCAGTTCAGTCGCTCAGTCATGTCTGACTCTTTGCGACCCCATGAATCACAGCACGCCAGGCCTCCCTGTCCATCACCAACTCCCAGAGTTCACTCAAACTCATGTCAATAGAGTTGGTGATGCCATCCAGCCATCTCATCCTCTGTCGTCCCCTTCTCCTCCTGGCCCCAATTCCTCCCAGCATCAGGGTCTTTTCCAATGAGTCAACACTTCACATGAGGTGGTCAAAGTATTGGAGTTTCAGCCTCAGCATCAGTCCTTCCAGTGAACACCCAGGACTGATTTCTTTTAGGATGGACTGGTTGGATCTCCTTGCAGTGCAAGGGACTCTCAAGAGTCTTCTCCGACACCACATGTTCAAAAGCATCAATTTTTCGGTGCTTAGATTTCTTCACAGTCAAACTCTAACATCCACACATGACCACTGGAAAATCCATGGCCTTGACTAGACAGACCTTTGTTGGAAAAGTAATATATTTGCTTTTTAATATGCTATCTAGGTTGGTCATAACTTTCCTTCCAAGGAGTAAGTGTCTTTTAATTTCATGGCTGCAGTCACCATCTGCAGTGATTTTGGAGCCCCCCAAAATAAAGTCTGACACTGTTTCCACTGTTTCCCCATCTATTTCCCATGAAGTGATGGGACTAGATGCCATGATCTTCGTTTTCTGAATGTTGAACTTTAAGCCAACATTTTCATTCTTGTTCACTTTCATCAAGAGGCTTTGTAGTTCCTCTTCACTTTCTGCCATAAGGGTGGTGTCATCTGTGTATCTGAGGTTATTGATATTTCTCCAGGCAATCTTGATTTCAACTTGTGCTTTATCCAGCCCAGTGTTTCTCATGATGTATTCTGCATATACATTAAATAAGCAGAGTGACAATATACAGCCTTGATGTACTCCTTTTCCTATTTGGAACCAGTCTGTTGTTCCATGTCCAGTTCTAACTGTTGCTTCCTGACCTGTGTATAGGTATTCAAGAGGAGGTCAGGTGCTTCCTGACCTGTGTATAGGTATTCAAGAGGGAGGTCAGGTGGTCTGGTATTCCCATTTTTTTTCACAATTTTCCACAGTTTATTGTGATCCACACAGTCAAAGGCTTTGGCATAGTCAATAAAGCAGAAATAGAGCCTTTTCTGGAACTCTCTTGCTTTTTCAATGATCCATTGGATGTTGGCAATTTGATCTCTGTTTACCTGCCTTTTCTAAAACCAGCTTGAGCATCTGGAAGTTCATGATTCACATATTGCTGAGGCCTGTCTTAGAGAATTTTGAGCATTACTTTATTAGCGTGTGAGATGAGTGCAATTTTGTGGTTGTTTGAGCATTCTTTGGCATTGCCTTTCTTTGGGATTGGAATGGAAACTGACTTTTTCCAGTCCTGTGGCCACTGCTGAGTTTTCCAAATTTGCAGGCATATTGTTACTGATTGATTCAGATAAGGTTAATTTAAAATGCTTTTCCTAAACATTCTCTGAATTGAAGTGAAATTGGCCAGATTCGTTGCCCGGAACAGCGCTCCAGTGTCTGGATGACAGAACTCTCTTTCCTCCTCCTCCCGCCCCTTTCTGCTCTTCCAGCTTCTTTATCCCAACCTTCTAGTTTTTCTTTCCTCCCTTCCTTGTCTTTAGTGTTTCCTTCCCTCCCTTCTATTTCACGTTTGTCTTTCTTTCTTTCTTCTCTTCCCTCCACCTACCCTTCCTTTCCTCTTTCCCAGATCTTTGCTTCTTACTTTCCCATGGTTTCTCCTTTTAAGAGACCTTCCTTCCTTCTTGCTTCCTTCTTTCCTCTTTTCTTTCTCCCTCTGTTTCTTTCCTTCCTGCCTCTCTTGGAAAGAATCTTCCTTTCTCACCTTCCTTCATCTTCCTGTTTCTTTTTTATGTCTCTTCCTTTCTCCATAATTGTCTTCCTCTCATTCTCTCTTCCTTGTTTAATTAAAAGAAAATTCTAGATAGGTGGCCAAACCTCTTTTTCCAGATTATCTCCATTCATCTCATTAACATCCATCCATACTCATTAACTCTCAGCTCTGAAAATGGAACACAGAAAGTCTACCATCATTTTTCACATTCAAGGCCATGAAATGTCTTGATAGAACATAGCTTGGTACAATGAGTACAAACGCTCAGCTTTGCCCTAGTGTTAGGGTTAGGTTAGGGTTTGGGTTAGTGTTTTCCAGTGTTTTCTTCAAAAAGTTGTGCTGTGCAAGTTTCTTGAAAATCTCAGAAGACTTGAATCCTCATTAATAGAAGCCCATTGTATTTAGGGTGTCAAAATATGTTTCAGAAAAGCCACAAGCCACCGCTACACAGGTTGCCTCATTATCAGTAATCTAGCATCATGCCTTTTGTGTGTCATTTCTTTACATAATATACTATCACTGACGACTTTCAGCAAATACATCGTGGCAAAGCATTACTCTCATCAGAGGAAGACTTTGAAAAGGATATGCTAATTTCTAGGGAGCAAGAAAACATCAAAACAGTGCCAGCAAATAGCCAAGGGACTTTCATGTCTTAATATCCTTTAGAAGTGCTTTATCTCCGAGTGCAACGTGCATCATAGTATAAACAGGAAATGAAACAGCCACAGCATCAAAGAAGCACTGGCCGTGGCTGTAATTTCAGATCAGGTTTAATAAAGGTTATCTACAGTAGGCTGATCAAACCAAAGGGTGCATGTTTTAAAGACCCATTTGATAATTTCCATTTAAGGCGCTCCATCCAGGAGATCCGACAGCGTCCCATGCCTCCTGCTGACTCTCTGTACCTTCTTTCCAACTGGACCCCTTCGTTAGTTGCAGGGCTGTTTTGATGTCCTAATTTCAGAGGCTTCTAATTTGGAGGTGATCAGCTTATCAGAAGTTGACCTACTTTCATGCAGGCCCTGATTTCAAATATGTATATATAAACGCAGGAATCCAAAACGGATCAGCGTCTGGAAAGGTGCCCAGCCAATACACCGAGGGTTGCAACCGAGCAAAGGTGAGTTTACCTGCTTGTGGAAGTACCTGATGCCTCCAAGAGTGTCAGCTCAACCAAGTCCTACAACTTAGGACAAATCAGCTCACGGCTTTTCACCGGAGTGTGAACTTGGGAGCGACTCCAGGGGATGGTCCATCTACTTATCATTAAGAAGCACAGCCTTCAGGTTTCCCATATAGGCACCAAAAATGGCTCTTGGTATTTCTGAGTTGAAAAGTGACCGAGAAAAGGAACCCAATCTTCTCTCTGCTGGGCACTGAATATATGGGGTTTTGGCAGTGATGAACTGGAGAGGTTCTGACAGCAGAAGGCAGGTTCTTCCTGGGCAAACCCAGGCTGGTGCTGGGGGCCACTGACTCCGGGGGCACTGCCTGCACAGGGCCTGGCACCAAGGTCCACACCTCTCTTCTCCCAGCTGAGAGAGGGCCTGGATTAAACCTGTGTCTTTAATTGGCAGGCAGATTCCCAGCCCCTGGACCACAAGGGAAGTCCAAGAACTGGTTATTGGTGTTCAGCCATCTTGGGGCATCTGGGGTGTGAGTGGCCTGGGGTGAATCGGGCCAGGAATGCTCTCCTTCAGGCTGAGGCTCAGCTGCTCACCGTGCGCTGGGCTCAGATCTGCCCAGCGTGTGTCCATTCTGGGGCCCGGGTCAGCCGGAGGTCACGCTCCTCACGTGGAGAGCAGCGGCTCAGAGGGCAGTATCGGCCCCACGAGCGCATGTTCAGCCTCTGCTTGTGTCGCCTTCTCTAGCATTTTATCAGCCAGTCTGTGATGTGGCGAAGCCCCGATCCAAGGGCAGAGGGAGGCTCCTCCCACGCTAAGACCAAAGCGAGGGGCCGCCGCGTCATCCCGGTCCTCGCGAAGGGGCGGGGTCACGTCAGAAGGCGGCCGCGGCAGGGTCCCCCTTGGTCGCGTCACTGCACCCACCTGCCCTGGCCAGACAGCCCACCTCTTGGTTCAGGCAGGTGGGCAGAAACCTCAGAGTCCGAGAGGCAGGGCGCGAGCGCGCCGGTGGGCGGTCTGGGCGGTTAAAATGGACCCGAGACGGATGCTGAGTCTGGCAAGGCGTGCACACCAGCAGCGGAGGGGCCAGGAGGGCTCCAGGAGCTGGGCTCCAAGGCGCGCGATCTGGAAGAGATGAGGTAGTGATGGAGAAACAGCAGCCGTGATGGCGGATTAGGACGGGTCCCCTGACCGGAAGTAACCGTGGGCGTGGGGGCCCCTGACCGGAAGTAACCGTGGGCGTGGGGGCCCCTGACCGGAAGTAACCGTGGGCGTGGGGACCCCTGACCGGAAGTAACCGTGGGCGTGGAGACCCCTGCTTTTCATTTTCACTCATCAAAAGCCACGCACCCCTTGAGGCCACAGCATCTTATCCCCACCATCAAAGATGAACCCAGAAAATTACAGAGCCGAGGCTCTGCCCTCCAGGAGTTCACGATCTGAGACCCACAGGCAGCAACTCTATAGAAGGAAAACATAAAGAACCAAGCTGGTGTGAAGCAGACAGATGGCGAAGGGAATTCCAACTGTAGATGAAGAAAAGCAGGGATCAATCCAGGCGGGCTCCCTGGAAGCAGGGGCATTCAGGAATTTCTCATGGAGGGGAGTAGTCATCCCAGAACAATGATGTGACTTCATGAAGGCTGTGGACGTGGAACTGGAGCATGGGGAGAGAGGGGTTTGGCTGCGGGGTCAGTGGAGGGGCGGGGGCGGGAGGGGGACTGCAGAGGATGGTCTGTGAGCACTCAGGCTTGTAGCTCAGTGCAGGGTTTAGAACTCTGTGCCAGCTTGACAAGAGCTCTTTAAGAGGGCTTGTAAGGACTCCTCCTAGAAAAGTCTGGCAGGCTTTTCTTTTTTTTTCGTCATCAAAGGTATTTTTATTTCTTTTTTAAATTGGGGTATAATTCCTTTACCGTGTTGTGATAGTTTCTGCCAAACAACAATGTGAATCAGCCATGTGTGTATTTATATATATATATATATATCCTTTCCGTTTGGGGCCTTCCTCCCACATGCACCCCTCCTCCCACTCCTCCAGGTCATCCTAGAGCACCGGGCTGAGCTCCCTGTGCTGAGTGTAAGAAGGAAGAGGTGATGGAAAGAATTGTGGCCTTCCATCAGACACCTCAGTGCAGGGACTGGCGAGAGGCGGGGTCGCCAAGGCTATGTCCACCCCCACCGCACCCCCAAACCAAATCTCACTTGCCTCCCCAACCTGGGACTCCAGGCCTGTGGACAGAGCCAGGCCAGGCTTTGTGAGTCCTCCAGGTAAGATGGCAAACCTGTGACATCAGGATTGTGATTAGCCCCTTTCCCCGATGAGGAGGCTGAGTCTTCTTGAAGCTAGATTCCACATTTAGAGACTGACAGAGCTGGATGCTGAACTCGGGCCTTCTGAATACAGCACACAGATCCTTCACGAGCTTCCCCGGTGGCTCAGGTGGGAAAGAATCCGCCTGCAGTGCAGGTGACCCAGGTTCCATCCCTGGGTCGGGAAGATCCCCTGGAGGAGGAAATGGCAACCCACTCCCGAATTCCTGCCTGGGAAATTCCATGGACAGAGGAGCCTGGTGGGCCCCAGTCCGTGGGGCCGCACAGAGTCGGACACAGCTGAGCAACTAGCGCCACCTGCTACTGCCGTCTCTAAGAGGAGCCTTTCGCTTTAGAGAGACCGCCGGCCCTGATCCCGCAGTCAGGCCCAGCCAGCAACCTTGCGGCTCGCTGGCTGCTCAAGCCTAAGGCCGCAGCCGCCCGGAAAATCGACCTGACCTCATTGCCCATGTCACCCCCGAGCGTGTGTCCCGAAGCACCCAAGCCCCTTGGGAGCGCTCTGTGACCCGGCAGCTCCAGGGCTTTCCCTCGCGCTGCAGAGTCCTGGCGTCGTTCCTTCCGGAGAGAAGTGGAGTGTCAGCGGTGGCTGAGGGGGGCCCGAACGCAGGGGCTCGTCCCTTTCAAGCCAGGCTAACTGAGTGTGGCTTGCAGGCAGGTCAGCCATTGATTTTCCTCTCTTCTCCGGAGAGCACTGCCATGGTTACACGGATAAAAGCCGGGGAATAAAAGCAGGATTGAATGGTCCGGGTTGAAAGAAGACTTCTGAAAGAGGTTGGAAGACTGCAGTCAGGGGTGGGTAGTGGTGGGAATCTCGCTGCCTGAGCAGGAGCCTGAGCTGTCAGGATGTGACCAGGACCCGGCGGGGCGGGGACGCAGGCTGCAACTGCCACTCCTTCGGAGGCCGGAAGGAAACCGCTTGCTTTTGTCTTCCTCTCGGCTTCTTGCAGCCTGCACCCGCTGCTCAGCGAGCCCAACTTTGAGCTTGGATTTTTCTGAAAGCATTTAGGCTTTTGCTTCTATAATGTCAAGCCCAACGCAGCCCACACTCAAATTGCGGGGCGGCTAAGGCTTCAGTCTCACAAAGCAAAACAACAGGAACAAACTGGCTCAAAACCACCCCAGAGGACCCATCAACGCTGGGATGGGCTGACGGAAAGAGAGCCTCAAAGCCTGTGCTGCTCTGGGACCCCCAGGGATCATTCTTGGAAGATTGTCTCTCAGTAGAAATGGGCCCAGAGGTACAGAGACGGTGGCTCATTTTTGGTAAAAAGAAAGAAGAGGAAAATGGTGGAATTGCAACATACAAAATTCTCATCAAGGAGGCTGCAGAGGATGAGATGGTTGGATGGCATCACCGACTCGATGGACATCAGTTTGAGCAAACTCCAGGAGAAAGTGGAGAACAGAGGAGCCTAGATTGCTGCAGTCCATGGGGTTCCAGAGAGTCAGACACTGAACAGCAACAAACAAATCCAAGCATGCCTTTTACGTGCCCCTAATGTGCTGGCAGGTACGCAGCATGAGGAGCCGTGTCCATACAGGTACGTCTCATGAGAACCTCAAAAAATAACATTAGCAAAAGCAAAAAAAAATAATTGGGAAAACTGGGTTCTTCTTCCAGGCCAAAGGACTGCAGGCTTTGAATGGATCCACTAGGAGAAAGAGAATTCTACACACAAAGCTTTGTGTCACCGGAATCAAGCAGCCTGGTTGGCCCCGTGTGACTTCTGGAATAGACGTTCCAGTTTGCTGGAACAGTCAGGGTGAAGATGGTGCTGCGGGCCCGCCACACACAGGGCCAGACTCAGAGCCGGTTCCCACGTGAGGATGGGTTGCCCTGAACAACCCGTGCTTCTCCATACCATCTGCCTGTGATAAACAGCAGCAGTTTGCAAGGTGGCGATTGATGAAGGTTAGAGACCTAGTCTAAGCAAAATAATCTGGTCCATCTGGGCCAAGGCAACCCTCCCTCTTTGTCTCCTTAGCCCTGTGCCTCCAGGTAACCAGGTCAGGCTCTACTTAACTCACTGCTTTTTCCTTCCAGGTTCTTGATCACATAATAGGATGTTCACTCCTGGGTCTTTCTCCCTAAGCTCCGTTGTGATCCCCTTTGGGAAAATAACAGTTCCTTTTGTGCCTTTACTGAGCTTGAGAGACTCAGATGTGTCCTAAGTGACAGAGGTCCCTCAAGCTCAACTTCAAGGAGCATCTCACAGGTTAAGCCAAGTTTTAGGGGTCAGCGAAAATTACAGCAACCTGGGCAGCCAGATGTGGTTGCGGAGGGGGGGGGGGCAGGTGGCAGGTAGGGCTCTGAGATACTCGGTCTCCAGGATCATCTGTCAGGGGTGGGAGGAAGGCCATCTGTGCTCTGCAGATGGTGTGTCCACATCTCAAGAGCAGGAATACTGTTTCTGTACATTTCACCTGTAGCAGAGGCTACTAATAGCCTTTTTCCCCCTTAAGCATGAGATCTTCTCTCCACCTTTGAAACTGGGCTTGTGGCCTAAAGACTACATCTTCCCTTGCAGTTGGCCAAGGTATAGTTGATGAGCTACAGGGAGTGATTTGTGCTGATGCTGGAAACATTCTCAAAGGAAGGGAGTTTTCTCCTTCTTTGTGGCTGGAATGCAGATATGATGACCAGAACCACAGCAACACTTTTGGTCCATGAGGACAAGGACCACACCATAGGGCAGTGGTCCTAAACATTTTGGCTTCAGAGCCCCCTTTCAGGCTTTCAAACGCTCCAGAAAGCTTTCACCTATGTAAGTCATACTCCTTGATATTTGCAGTATTTTAAATTAAAACAGAAAAGATAAAAGCACAAGTGTACACAAGCACATATCCCATTAGTCTGCAGAGCAGTGGTACCACCACAGATCATGTGGCCTCCAGAAACCCCGCCCTTGAGAGAGTGAGAGTAAACAGGCAAGAAACATCTCGGTTTCACATAAAAACAGTTCTTGTCTCAGAGATCAAAGGGTCTCAGGGTCCTCCCCAGGGGAGGGCGGAGCAGTGAGCTAGAAGTTTCCAAGTCTTGGAGGAGTTTGTGGCGTGAGTGACCACTTTATCTGATGTTTCACACTTCACGGAGAAAAGTGAAATCAGCCTTCTCCCTCACTGCAGATGCTGACACTCGGGTGGACATTCTCCCCGGGGTTTAGTGGGATGTCCTCAGGGCTTCTCTGGTGGCCCAGAAGTAAAGAATCTGCCTGCAGCGCGGGAGGCCCGGGTTTGATCCCTGGGTCAGGAAAATCCCTTGGAGAAGGGAATGGCGACCCACTCGTATTCTTGCCTGGAGAATCCCGTGGACAGAGGAGGCGGGCGGGCTACAGCCCGTGGGGTCACCCAGAGTTGGACACAACTGAGTGACTGACGCTTTCACTTTCCCTCTGTGACTCTCTGATTTTCCTCTTCCCAAAGGCTAAAAGTAGCACTTGCATTCTCAGGCAATTGCAGTAAATTTGTGTAAACTCAAAACGTTTTCAGGAAAACATTCCTCTTTCTCCTTCATCACTGTTAAAGCAAAGAGATCATCCAAGCTTTAGTCTACACAATGAAGGGCAACATCAATGAAAAGTCTGGACCACCACGTTGTAAATGTCGTTCCTGAATATGAAAGCACAGGGCAGGTCAGGATTACCATGGGTCTCCCCGACACCCCAGTGAGATGTGTGTTACTATCCCCACTCTGCAGACGAGGAAGCTGAAGCAGGAGGCTGAAGGAACTTGCCAATTATTCTAATATCGCGTTTTCCATTTTCAAAGCCTCCTGGTCCATTAATTAGCACATCCGCTCAATAAGCCTATAAGGTCGCTAAGTGCACTTCGTCCACACCTCCTAGCATCCCTAAGTCCTTTATGGGTCCTCACCTCATTAATATTCTTCCAACATCCCCCGAAGATGTTGTGTATGTGGAAGACAGAACAGGTGTGTGGAGGAGGGACTGACTTCCTCAAATTCGAATGTCCGGCTGGGACCCTTTCCCCTCATGCCTCCTATGGTATCAGTGATATTCAGAGCAGAATTCACTGCAGTTACGTCCTCCGGGATGTGGCTCACAAAAAGGTCCATGGAACGTGGCTGCCGGGCCCAGCCAGCTTCCTGCTCTGTCCTGCGTCCCCGTGGAAGCTCCCTTTCTGAACAGCAGCAGGACCGTTCAGCGGCCCCCGCCCCTCCGCCGGGCTGACGCAGCCCAGGAGGACCGGGAGCTCTGAAGTTGTCCCAGACGGCCGGGAAAGGGACTGCCCTACAAAGCGGTGCTGCGTCCTGACCCCAGACACGGCGTGACACAGCTTACGGCACACTGCCACGCGGGAGGCCCGTGTTCTCAGCCCCACAGGTGCTCTCATGCGATAACGCTGGGGGAGGAAGCAGAAAGCTTGCAGGCGCCCGGCACGGCATTCACAGAAACACCCTATAAGTCTGCAATAAAGAAAGTGTAAGGTAAAGATTTCAAAATTGGTCACATTAAAAGGGAAAATGAACAAAATAGGCTAACATAATTTTGCAGACTATAAAATATTTTTTTAAAAGAGTTTTGATTTTTCTCCCCCATATCCCTACTCCACAGATAATTTCAGTCAGGCGAGAATTATTACTGAAGGATGAGCAAAGATACACTTAGCATTTGCTTAAAATTATACATAGAATTTACTTGTTTTCAACGTGACATTAATATAAATAGCATCATTTTTGCTCATGCTTTTTTTTCTCATTCCTTCTCCCCTTCTAATTACAAATATTATTCACAGGCAAAAGAAAAAAAAAAACAACTATACCGATCAAAATCACAACCCACAAGCATTATAGTAATTCACAATTGCCACAACTCTCAATGATACATCAGTAGTTATAGTAACACTTCATGACTGGCTTGGAATCCATACAGATTCACTGTTAAGATGAGAAACTACTGCGTTCCCTACCATTACAGCTGCCTCCACCATCAACAACAGTGAGTGAGTGTGTGTGTGTGTGTGCATGCACACACGAGTGCGACCCCATGGACTTAGTCCACCAGGCTCCTCTGTCCATGGGATTCTCCAGGCAAGAATACTGGAGTGGGTGCCATTTCCTCCTCCAGAGGATCTTCCTGACCCAGGATTGAACTCACCTCTCTGTGTCTCCTGCATTGCCCAGCGGGTTCTTTACCTCCTGTGCCACCTGAGAAGCCCATTAGACATCCATTTTATTATAAGTAACCAAGTAATTGGTGACCCATAAAGTAATAATTAAAAGGTCTGGAATGCCTGCCCTAGACCAGGGCCCCTAAAGTGTGGCCCCCAATCTGATGTCGATTCACGAACTATTATTAACTCTCCTGATGAGGTAAGTACAGAAACTGAGAGTGAGCACTGAGAAACTTTATAGCAATTCAGTGTTGCCAAGACAGCCAAACAGAAGATGAGTGGGCTGTCTCGCTAAACCGTGTACAGACGTTTCTGGAACTGCTCAAGTCTCACAGTGAGTCACGGTGGTGACAGCCGTCTGCTAGGACCACACACTGAAAATCAAAAGAAAACCGGAAAACAAACTAGTCGCAGAAAGTGTGAGAAGCACCACCCTTGCCCACTTTAGTTATGGGGCCAACCCTGCTCACCGACCTCCTCTCAAGATAGGGATTGTTGCTGCTGGACGGATGTGAGTGGAGAAGTTTGAATTCTTAATTTGAAAACCCTGCGGGGTGCACAAGTCTTTCCAAGCTGGAAAGTGGGCATGTGGGGAGACTTGGAGCTGGTGGGGAGGAGTGGAACGTGAGTCTCTTGCCCTGGAGGTATCAGGTCAGCAACTAGAACGGTGTAGACTCCGTCCTCTGTGTTAAGCCCCAGTGGTTCAGTCTGCCTGCACTGCAAGACACCCAGATTTGATCCCTGGGTCAGGAGGATCCCCTAGAGAAGGGAATGGCAACCCACTCCAGTATTCCTGCCTGGAGAATTCCATGGACAGAGGAGCCTGGCGGGCTATGGTCCATGGGGTCAGAAAGAATCAGACACGACTGAGCGACTAACACTCTCACCGGTCTAAAGCAGGGATCTACTGAACCCTATGAGTAGACAAATCCTTTAATTCCTTGGCTTCACCCAGATTCCCTGCTTCTCACTTCTGGAAATATCTATGCTGGACCAAGACTCTTCCTTATGGAACACATTTCAGGCTCTGTATTTGATCGAAGAGTAGGCTGAGTCAGACCTTTTGTCGCTGAGTTACTTGAGACCACCCGTAACTGATTTCTTCCTCTAGAACAAGTATCAGAGGTGCTTGATGATGACATTGGTGGTGGAGGTGGGTGCGAGAGGATCCCTGATCCCTGGGTCAGGAGGATCCCCTAGAGAAGGGAATGGCAACCCACTCCAGTATTCCTGCCTGGAGAATTCCATGGACAGAGGAGCCTGGCGGGCTATGGTCCATGGGGTCAGAAAGAATCAGACACGACTGAGCGACTAACACTCTCACCGGTCTAAAGCAGGGATCTACTGAACCCTATGAGTAGACAAATCCTTTAATTCCTTGGCTTCACCCAGATTCCCTGCTTCTCACTTCTGGAAATATCTATGCTGGACCAAGACTCTTCCTTATGGAACACGTTTCAGGCTCTGTATTTGATCGAAGAGTAGGCTGAGTCAGACCTTTTGTCGCTGAGTTACTTGAGACCACCCGTAACTGATTTCTTCCTCTAGAACAAGTATCAGAGGTGCTTGATGATGACATTGGTGGTGGAGGTGGGTGCGAGAGGATCCCCGTCTTCCTTGTTGTCTAGTTGCTAAGCTGTGTCTGATTCTTTGTGACCCCATGGACTGTAGTCTGTCAGGCTCCTCTGTCCATGGGATTCTCCAGGCAAGAATACAGGGGTGGGTTGCCACGCCCTTCTCCAGGGGATCTTCCTGACCAAGGGATCAAACCCACCTTGCAGGTGGATTCTTTACTACAGAGCCTCCTGGAAAGCAGCGAAATGGGGGCAGGAGAGGACGCCCACCTTCCCGACCCCCATCCTTCTTTGATTTTCCCCTGGGCTTACATTTTTAAAGGTGAGTTTGTGCCCATATAGTCCCTGGCTGTCCAGAAACTGACCGAATCTGGAGGTGTGGTACCCAGAGCTGATCACCACCCCTCCACTTGGCCTCCTCCATTGCCCTCAGGTCTTCTACCACCACACTGGACTCAAACGTCCAAGAAAGAAATGTTCTAAACCACTGTTCAGAACAGTACGCCTGTAATTAAGAAAAGATTTTTGATTCTTAAACTGCAAATCCAACACATGTTCAGTGCATGGAGGAGCAGACCAAAGAAAGCCGAGCTCCTGAGACGCCGCATCTTTGAAAGTGGGAAGGTTCCTAAGGAAACGCGCCTGCTGTGGGACCTTCAACATTTGCTGGCTGTGAACTGACAGGCACTTCAGAGTGAGAAGAACCATCTGAGAAAGAGGACTGCAGCCAGAGGACGACATGCTGCTTTGCTCTTTAACAAGTTTCAGTGTTCTTGCCTGCTGGAGCCCACGGACAGAGGAGCCTTGCAGGCCACAGTCCATAAGGTCCCAAGAGTCGCACACAGCTTAGCGACCAAACCATACATGGTATTTGTGAAAAAGCAAGGGTCCCTTGGTTCGGAACCCTAATGGAAAGAATAAAATTCAAGACTGCCCTTGTCGGAAAAAGTCTGGATTCAGCTCTGCCTAAAGGTGGCTATGACCCCGGAGACTGTAGCTCAGTGACCTTCAGTTTAAGCTCCCAGAATAACTAACTTTCAGTTCAGTTCAGTCGCTCAGTCGTGTCCGACTCTTTGTGATCCCATGAATCGAAGCACGCCAGGCCTCCTTGTCCATCACCAACTCCCGGAGTTCACTCAGACTTGCGTCCATCGAGTCAGTGATGTCACCCAGCCATCTCATCCTGTTGTCCCCTTCTCCTCCTGCCCCCAATCCCTCCCAGCATCAGAGTTTTTCCCAATGAGTCAACTCTTCACATGAGGTGGCCAAAGTACTGGAGTTTCAGCTTTAGCATCATTCCTTCCAAAGAAATCCCAGGGTTGATCTCCTTTAGAATGGACTGATTGGATCTCCTTGCAGTCCAAGGGACTCTCAAGAGTCTTCTCCAACACCACAGTTCAAAAGCATCAATTCTTCGGTGCTCAGCCTTCTTCAAAGTCCAGCTCTCACATCCATACATGACCACAGGAAAAACCATAGCCTTGACTAGACAGATTTTAGTCGGCAAAGTAATGTCTCTGCTTTTCAATATGCTATCTCGGTTGCTCATAACTTTTCTTCCAAGGAGTAAGCATCTTCTAATTTCATGGCTGCAGTCACCATCTGCAGTGATTTTGGAGCCCCAAAGAATAAAGTCTGACACGGTTTCCACTGTTTGCCCAACTATTTCCCATGAAGTGATGGGACCGGATGCCATGATCTTCGTTTTCTGAGTGTTGAGCTTTAAGCCAACTTTTTCACTCTCCACTTTCACTTTCATCAAGAGGCTTTTTAGTTCCTCTTCACTTTCTGCCATAAGGGTGGTGTCATCTGCATATCTGAGGTGATTGATATTTCTCCCAGCAATCTTGATTCCAGCTTGTGTTCTTCTAGTCCAGTGTTTCTCATGATGTACTCTGCATATAAGTTAAATAAGCAGGGTGACAACTAACTTTTACTGATTGATTCAGATAAGGTTAATTTAAAATGCTTTTCCTAAACATTCTCTGAATTGAAGTGAAATTGGCCAGATTCGTTGCCCGGAACAGCGCTCCAGTGTCTGGATGACAGAACTCTCTTTCCTCCTCCTCCCGCNTACTGATTGATTCAGATAAGGTTAATTTAAAATGCTTTTCCTAAACATTCTCTGAATTGAAGTGAAATTGGCCGGATTCGTTGCCCGGAACAGCGCTCCAGTGTCTGGATGACAGAACTCTCTTTCCTCCTCCTCCCGCCCCTTTCTGCTCTTCCAGCTTCTTTATCCCAACCTTCTAGTTTTTCTTTCCTCCCTTCCTTGTCTTTAGTGTTTCCTTCCCTCCCTTCTATTTCACGTTTGTCTTTCTTTCTTTCTTCTCTTCCCTCCACCTACCCTTCCTTTCCTCTTTCCCAGATCTTTGCTTCTTACTTTCCCATGGTTTCTCCTTTTAAGAGACCTTCCTTCCTTCTTGCTTCCTTCTTTCCTCTTTTCTTTCTCCCTCTGTTTCTTTCCTTCCTGCCTCTCTTGGAAAGAATCTTCCTTTCTCACCTTCCTTCATCTTCCTGTTTCTTTTTTATGTCTCTTCCTTTCTCCATAATTGTCTTCCTCTCATTCTCTCTTCCTTGTTTAATTAAAAGAAAATTCTAGATAGGTGGCCAAACCTCTTTTTCCAGATTATCTCCATTCATCTCATTAACATCCATCCATACTCATTAACTCTCAGCTCTGAAAATGGAACACAGAAAGTCTACCATCATTTTTCACATTCAAGGCCATGAAATGTCTTGATAGAACATAGCTTGGTACAATGAGTACAAACGCTCAGCTTTGCCCTAGTGTTAGGGTTAGGTTAGGGTTTGGGTTAGTGTTTTCCAGTGTTTTCTTCAAAAAGTTGTGCTGTGCAAGTTTCTTGAAAATCTCAGAAGACTTGAATCCTCATTAATAGAAGCCCATTGTATTTAGGGTGTCAAAATATGTTTCAGAAAAGCCACAAGCCACCGCTACACAGGTTGCCTCATTATCAGTAATCTAGCATCATGCCTTTTGTGTGTCATTTCTTTACATAATATACTATCACTGACGACTTTCAGCAAATACATCGTGGCAAAGCATTACTCTCATCAGAGGAAGACTTTGAAAAGGATATGCTAATTTCTAGGGAGCAAGAAAACATCAAAACAGTGCCAGCAAATAGCCAAGGGACTTTCATGTCTTAATATCCTTTAGAAGTGCTTTATCTCCGAGTGCAACGTGCATCATAGTATAAACAGGAAATGAAACAGCCACAGCATCAAAGAAGCACTGGCCGTGGCTGTAATTTCAGATCAGGTTTAATAAAGGTTATCTACAGTAGGCTGATCAAACCAAAGGGTGCATGTTTTAAAGACCCATTTGATAATTTCCATTTAAGGCGCTCCATCCAGGAGATCCGACAGCGTCCCATGCCTCCTGCTGACTCTCTGTACCTTCTTTCCAACTGGACCCCTTCGTTAGTTGCAGGGCTGTTTTGATGTCCTAATTTCAGAGGCTTCTAATTTGGAGGTGATCAGCTTATCAGAAGTTGACCTACTTTCATGCAGGCCCTGATTTCAAATATGTATATATAAACGCAGGAATCCAAAACGGATCAGCGTCTGGAAAGGTGCCCAGCCAATACACCGAGGGTTGCAACCGAGCAAAGGTGAGTTTACCTGCTTGTGGAAGTACCTGATGCCTCCAAGAGTGTCAGCTCAACCAAGTCCTACAACTTAGGACAAATCAGCTCACGGCTTTTCACCGGAGTGTGAACTTGGGAGCGACTCCAGGGGATGGTCCATCTACTTATCATTAAGAAGCACAGCCTTCAGGTTTCCCATATAGGCACCAAAAATGGCTCTTGGTATTTCTGAGTTGAAAAGTGACCGAGAAAAGGAACCCAATCTTCTCTCTGCTGGGCACTGAATATATGGGGTTTTGGCAGTGATGAACTGGAGAGGTTCTGACAGCAGAAGGCAGGTTCTTCCTGGGCAAACCCAGGCTGGTGCTGGGGGCCACTGACTCCGGGGGCACTGCCTGCACAGGGCCTGGCACCAAGGTCCACACCTCTCTTCTCCCAGCTGAGAGAGGGCCGCTCCCAGACGCTGCAAGCCACCTGACAATGTCTGTGTCCCTCCTTCTCACCAGAGGGGGAGGGCTCAAGGAGGGGAGGAGTGCGCCGCCCAGCCACTGGGCCTAGCTCCTCCGGGGCCCGGAGGCGTCACTTTAATCAGTCCTCCTTTTAAGACATTTCCAGCAAAATTCCCTTTCCCTGGCCAGCTTCTGGCTGGCCTGCTCCGCAGCGGGGGTGGGGTGGGGTGGGTCGGGGAACATCCACTGGAGGCATGCGCAGTTTGAACCGCACCCCCATCCCCAGTACCCCAGTTCACCGGCTCCCAGCCCCTCCAGTGAGAATTCCTGCTTTTCCCCAGGCCTTGACCCCAGCCCCTCCGCCGACCCCAGACAGAAGTGGGGAGGGGGCCTCTGGCACGTCGCCCATGACCATCCATCTCGCCCGTCAGGCCAGGCTGGATCCTCATGCCCCCGCCCCCCAGCTGTTGCCATGACAGGCCGTGGGGGTCCAGGCGCCGGGGCGGGAGGGTCAGTGCCCAGCTGGGGCGATGCCATATGCCAGGGTTGCGCTCGGGGCGGAATCCACCAGCAGTTGCCCGCCGAGCTCCTCCAGCTCTTTGTGGAAGCAGCTGGGGGGCGGAGGGTGTCCCGGGCTTTGTTGATGGGAGCGGGCTGTTTTCGTCTCTCCTCAGGCCCTCTGGCCCCCAGCAGAGACCCGACGGCCCAGCCAGGAGCCCCGCGTGTCTGAGCCCAGACTATGGGCGAGCTGGATCGCACAGCTGAGCCTCCAGTCCCCAGGAGGGTCCACAAGACCCCTGCCCAACCCCCAACCCCATTTCCAGCCCTCACCAGCAAAGCTCCAACTTGACACATTCCCACAAGGCCAGCAACCCCACCCATCTGAATTCCAGACCCGCCCTGTCATCTCTCCACCCTTCTATTCTGTATGTAAGAATCTGATAAAACACCAGCTCTGTCCCTCCCACAAACAATGCGGGCTGCCCTGTCCATTCAGGATAGCAGATCAAAGGCAGCGAGGACAGAGGCATAAACATCCATCTCAGCCCCCCAAGACCTTTATCCCTCGATCTGAACCCCACCCACTGCAGGCCAAGGAGTACACGCACTGTGTGCAGACTCGGGGGTGGCTTTTGGGACCAGTGTCCTTCCTATCTGAGAAAGCCAGCCATGGGAAAAGTTCTAGGACGCCAGCAATGGTCAATGTCCATTCGTAAAGGCTTGCCTGTAACTGGAGGTGAGCTTTTCGCTTTTTCTTTCCTTGTACGCTTCCTTGGCAGTTCAGCGATAAGAACCTGCCTGCCAACGCAGCAGACTCGAGTTCTATCCCCAGGTGGGGAAGATCCCCTGGAGGAGGAAATGGCAACCCACTCCAGCATTCTTGCCTAAGAAATCCCACAGAGGAGCCTGGCGGGTGGGCTACAGTCCATGGGTCACAAACAGTCATACACGCTGAGCATGCATGCACACCGTTTATGAGCTACGGAAGGCATGACTTCCTGTTTTGTGAACCTCAGAGGACCGCTCTGAAGATGAAGTTGTCCAAAATTACAATGGCAGGAATTCCCCAGTGGTGGTGCAGTGGTTAGGACTTGAGGCTTTCACTGCCAGGGCCTGGGTTCAATCCCTGGTCTCGCAAACTATTCTGGGCCAACAGAAACAATTCACATGAAAGTCCCTGAGTACACAGTGCAGACCAGGCGCGGCGCTCACGCATCTGCTTCTCTTATTGGATCCTCTCAACCACAGTATAAGGTAGGTACTGTCGTTGTTTACATTTTACAGATGAAGGCACTAAGGCACAGAGGAGTCTAGTAAGTTGTCCAAGGTCACACAGCAGCCCGGTGGCAACTGAGAATTGAACCCAGACAAACACGCTTAAATAACAAATTGCAAAATGGAAGGACAAGTAAAAGAAAAAAAAAATCGAAACCCGTGCTGAGTGCTGTCTAATACAGGAGCCTCAGTCCCACGGGGACAGCAGACAGAATATTCCCTCCGATTGCTGCACAGGATTTCAGCAGACAGCACTGAGGAGGCAGCTGGTGTCAAACGTTTTTAGCAATGCAGTCATTTTTCTCTAATAAAATCTTGCATTAACCTTCAATGTATCCAATAAAGAAAAGTGCCATTTGAATAAAATTAGTATCATTATTTCATACAGTCAAATTACTAGCATGATGATTATACATTGTACAACCACTATGCAGCGGTCTCATCATACCAGTGGGAATGGTCGTGTTCTGTGTGTGCACTTTCTACGTCATTTACCTTCGAACATTTCCATTGTGAAATATCACACACGGACACGTGAAAGATCAAAGAATGTGAGTGTGCATACAGTTCATTGAATGTTGACAAAAAAGACACCCATGGAACCACCACCCAGGTCAAGAACTTGAGCTTGCTGGGAGTCGAGACACCTCCGCCCCTTTCCAATCACACCCTCTCAGTTGAGTTCAGTTCAGTTCAGTCGCTCAGTTGTGTCCGACTCTTTGCGACCCCATGAATCGCAGCAAGCCAGGCCTCCCTATCCATCACCATCTCCCGGAGTTCACTCAGACTCACATCCATCGAGTTCATGATGCCATCCAGCCATCTCATCCTTGGTCGTCCCCTTCTCC
>SJYX01012184.1:0-44340 GCA_006410675.1 Oreotragus oreotragus
CAAGAGGCTCTTTAGCTCCTCTTCACTTTCTGCCATTAAAGTGGTATCATCTACATATCTGAGGTTGCTGACGTGTCTCCGGGCAATCTTAATTTCAGCTTGTGCTTCATCCAGTCTGGCATTTCTCAAGATGTACTCTGCATATAAGTTAAATAATCAGGGTGACAGTATACAGCCTCGATGTACTTCTTTCCCAATTTTGAACCAGTCCATTGTTCCATGTCTGGTTCTAACTGTTGCTTCTGTCCTGTATACAAGTTTCTCAGGAGATGGTAAGGTAGTCTGATATTCCCTTCTCTTTAAGAATTTTCCAGTTTGTGGTGATCCACACAGTCAAAGGTTTTAGCATAGTCAATGAAGCAGAAGTAAAACTTCTTGGAATTCTCTTGCTTTTTCCATGATCCAACAGATATTGGCGATTTAATCTCTGGTTCCTCTGCCTTTTCTAAATCCAGCTTGTACATGATAAATTCTCAGTTCATGTACTGCTAAAGCCTAGCTTGAAGGATTTTGAGCATAATCTTGCTAGCATGTGAAATGAGTGCAATTGTACAGTAATTTGAACATTCTGTGGCATTGCTTTTCTTTGGGATTGGAATGAAAGCTGACCTTTTCCAGACCTATGGCCAATGCTGAGTTTCCCAAATTTGCTGGCATATTGAGTGTAGCNCTAGCTTGAAGGATTTTGAGCATAATCTTGCTAGCATGTGAAATGAGTGCAATTGTACAGTAATTTGAACATTCTGTGGCATTGCTTTTCTTTGGGATTGGAATGAAAGCTGACCTTTTCCAGACCTATGGCCAATGCTGAGTTTCCCAAATTTGCTGGCATATTGAGTGCAGCAATGTTTAATAGCATCATCTTTTAGGATTTGAAATAGCTCAACTGGAATCCCATCAACTCCACTAGATTCGTTTGTAGTAATGCTTTCTAAGGGCCACTTGACTTTACACTCCAGGACTTCACACTTAGCATACTACCATCCTGGTTATCCAGGTCATTAAGACCTTTATTGTACAGTTCTGTGTATTCTTGCCATGTCTTCTAAATCTCTTTTGCTACTGTTAGGTTCTTATCGTTTCTGTCCTTTATTGTGCCCATCTTTGCACAAAATGTTTCCCTGGTATCTCCAATTTTCTTGGAGAGATCACCAGTCTTTCCTTTTGTATTATTTTCCTCTTTCTTTGCATTGTTCACTAACGATGGCTTTCTTATTTCTCTTTGCTATTCTTTGGAACTCTGCATTTAGTTGGGTATATCTTTCCCTTTCTCCTTTGCCTTTCGCTTCTTTCCTTTTCTCAGACCTCCTCAGACAACCACTTTGTCTTTTTGCACTTCTTTTTCTTGGGGTTGGTTTTGGTACCACCTCCTCTACAGTGTTATGAACCTTCGTCCAGAGTTCTTCAGACACTCTTGTCTACCAAATCTAACCCCTTGAATCTATTCATCATCTCCACTGTATAATCATAAGGGATTTGATTTAGGTTATACGTAAATGGCCTAGCAGTTTTCCCTGCTGCTGCTGCTGCTGCTGCTAAGTCGCTTCAGTTGTGTCCGACTCTGTGTAATCCCACAGATGGCAGCCCACCACGCTCCCCCATCCCTGGGATTCTCCAGGCAAGAATACTGGAGTGGGTTGCCATTTCCTTCTCCAATGCATGAAAGTGAAAAGTGAAAGTGAAATCACTCAGTCGTGTCTGACTCTTAGTGACCCCATGGACTGCAGCCTACCAGGTTCCTCCGTCCATGGGATTTTCCAGGCAAGAGTACTGGGCGGGGTGCCATTGCCTTCTCCAGCAGTTTTCCCTACTTCCTTCAATTTGAGCCTGAATTTTGCAGTAAGGAGCTGATGATCTGAGCCACACTCAGCTCCAGGTCTGTTTTTGCTGACTGTACAGAGATTCTCCATCTTCAGTTGCAAAGGATATAATCTGATTTCAGTATTAACCATCTGGTGATGTCCACATGTAGAGTCGTCTTTTGTGTTGTTGGAAGAGTGTTTGCTATGACCAGCGTGTTCTCTTGGCAAAACTCTGTTAGCTTTTGCCCTGCTTCATTTTGTACTCCAGGGCCAAACTTGCCTGTTACTCCAGGTATCTCCTGACTTCCTACTTGTGCACTCTAATCCCCTATGATGAAAAGGACATCTTTTTTTGGTGTTAGTTCTAGAAGGTCTTATAAGTCCCCCATAGAACCATTCAACTTCAACTTCATCAGCATTTGGGCTTAGGGCATAGACTTGGGTTACTGTGATACTGAATGTTTTGCCTTGGAAATGAACCAATATCACTCTGTCGTTTTTGAGATTGCATCCAAGTACTGCATATCAGACTCTTGTTGACTGTGAGGGCTACTCCATTCCTTCTAAGGGATTCTTGTCCACAGTAGTAGATATAATGGTCATCTGAATTAAATTTGCCTATTTCCATCCATTTTAGTTCACTGATTCCTCAAATGTCGATGTTCACTCTTACCATCTCCTGCTTGATCATGTCCAATTTACCTTGATTCATGGACCTAACATTCCAGGTTCCTATGCAATACTGTTCTTTACACCATCAGACTTTACTTTCATTATCAGACACAGCCACTACTGGGCACTGTTTCAGCCTCTTCATTCCTTCTAGAGCTATTTCACCATTCTTCTTCAGCAGCATATTGGACACCTACCAACCTGAAGGCTCATCTTCCGGTATCATAGCCTTTTGCCTTTTCGTTGTGTTCATGGGGTTCTCAAGGCAAGAATACTGAAGTGGTTTGCCATTTCCTTCTCTAGCAGATCACACTTTGTCAGGCCCTGACCAGGGACATGCCCTTCAGCTGGCACACCTCAGCTACAATGGCTAAAATTTAAAAAACTGACAACACCAAGTGCTGCTAAAATAGGGTAAAGGGAACTCTCATGCAGTACTCATAAGATTATCAATCATTTAAATCACTTTAGAAAACTGTGTAGTGTCATCTAATAAAACTGAACATATGCACAAGCTTGTTCAGTAGACCAGTCATGTCTGACTTTGTAAACCCATGGACTGCAGCATGTCAGGCCTTGCTATCCCTCACCACCTCCAAAGTTTGTCCAAGTTCATGTCTACTGCATCAGTGATGTCATCCAGCCATCTCACCCTCTGACGCCCTCTTCTCCCTTCTGCCCTCAATCTTTCCCAGCATCAGGGACTTTTCCAATGAGTCAGCTGTTCGCATCAGGTGATCAAAATACTGGAGTATCAGCATCAGTCCTTTCAATGAGTATTCAGGGTTGATTTCTCTTAAGACTGACTGGTTTTATCTCCTTGCTGTCCAAGGGACTCTCAGGAGACTTCTCCAGCACCACAGTTCAAAGACATCAATTCTTTGGTGCTCTGCCTTCTTTGTGGTCCAGCTCTCACTACTGTACATGACCACTGGGAAAACTATAGCCTTGACTATACGGACCTTTGTTGGCAAGTAATGTCTCTGCTTTTCAACATGCTGTCTAGGTTTGTCATAGCTTTCCTGACGAGAAAGCTTTCCTTTCCTTAGATTTTATGGCTGCAGTCATCGTCCACAGTGATTTCAGAGTCCAAATAGAGGATCTCTGGCACTTCTTCCACCTTTTCCCCTTCTATTTGCCATGCAGTAATGGGGCCGGATGCCACAATCTTAGTTTTTTAAATACTTAGTTTTAAGCCTGCTCTTTACTCTCCTCCTTCACTCTCATTAAGAGGCTCTTTAGTTCCTCTTCACTTTCTACCATTAGAGTGGTATCAACCGCATATCTGAGGTTGTTAATGTTTCTCCCGTCTGTCTTGATTCCAGCTTGCAACTCATCCAGCCTAGCATTTCTCATGATGTGCTCAGCACATAGGTTAAATAAACAGGGTGACAGCAGACAGCCCTGTTGTATTCCTTTGTCAATCCTGAACCAATGAGTTGTTCTATACAGGGTTCTAACTGTTGCTTCTTGACCTGCATACAGGTTTCTCAGGAGACAGGTAAGATGGCCTGGTATCCCCATCTCTTTAAGAGCTTTCCACAGTTTGCTATGATCCATACAGTCCAGGGCTTTAGCACAGTCAATGAAACAGAGGTAGATGTTTTTTTGGAATTCCCTTGCTTTTTCTATGATCCAGAGAACTGTTGGCAATTTGATGCACAAGCTAATATGTAGCAATTCTACATCTAGGTTATACAACCAGCAGAAACAAATGTGCATTTACACCAAAGGACTTACACAAATAAAATTCCAACAGCAAAATTTGATTACTAGAAGGAAAAATTGAGAACTCTACTATCATAGTTGTAGGAGTTAACACATTTATTTCAGTAAATTAATTGATCAAATAGAGAAACTCTAAATAACTAGTAAGTCTAATCTAAAGTGACTGGACTTCCCTGGTGGCTCAGATGGTAAAGAATCTGCCTGCAATGCAGGAGACCCAGGTTTAATCCTTGGGTGGGGATGATCCTCTGGAGGAGGAAATGGCAACTCACTCCAGTAATCTTGCCTGGAGAATTCCATGGACAGAGGAGACTGGCAGGCTACAAAGAGTCGGACATGACTGAGCAACTCACACAAAGTGACTGGAGAACTCACTGTTTTCAACCCATCGGCATCTTAAAGAAACTGACTTTATCAGGCAATATGCACATTACAACAATTATCAAAGAAACATCATCATACAGACTGCATTATCTTACAACTATGAAATCAGAAATCAAGGGCAGAAAGGTAACCAATTTGTGTCCTTCTTGGAAACTTATGAACACAGGTAGAAACAATCATAGGTCAGAGAAGAAACCATAAAGGATATTAGAAAATACTTAAAACTAACCACAATGAAAGCTCTAGATATTGCAATAGGACTCATCTATACCACTACTTAGAGAGAAATCTGGTGTTATAAGTGTATATTAGAAAAGCAGAAAGACTGAGAAACATTAAGCTAAATGTGCAAAGATGAGGGGAAGAATGAGCAGAAGTTAAGAGTGTGTAAGGAGAATGATGAAACTAAAAACAAATCATGACAAGAAGGAACACAATCAAAAGCTGGCTCCTTGACTAAAAGAAAAATACAGAAAGTACAAAGAAGAAATATGAATGAAAAGGAGTCACAGTGCAGAGATAGCTGACACTAAGAAAAAGAATACAGTGAACAACTTTATGCAAATAAAATTGAAATTCTGATGGAGAATGAAGAGTTTTTAAGAAAACCGTAATGAGACCCCACTCGTGATCCAATGGTTGACACTCCATGCCCCCAAAGCTCGGGACCCAGGTTCAATCCCTGGCCAGGGAACTAGATCTCACATGCCACAACCAAAGATCCCATGTGCCACAACAAAGACCTGGCACAAACAAATAAATACTTTCTTAAAAAAGAAAGAAAAATATAACATCAAAATTAACTCAAGAAGACTTGAATAAACCTAGAAGCACTAAAGAAATTGAATTAGTAGTTCAATATCTACCCTTCAAAACATATTATTAATAGAAACAAACAAAAATCAGCCTTTGATGATACTTTTGGCAGGTTATATCAAACATCGAGATACGGATAAATTTCTGCTTACACAAACTGCCCCAGAGACTGAGAAGGGAAGGAATCAATGCCAGCTCATACCATGAAGACAAGAAAGTCTAGAAACCCAAGTGCGTAAGAACAGCACCAACATCTCGGTTTCTAAGTAGATGCAAAAACCTTTCTAAAAATGTTAGGAAGCCCAATTTTGCCAAGTCTTAAATAACATCAACATTGTCAAGTACAATTTATTCAGGTGACACAAAAACAGTTTTACGCTATTAATAGAAAATACAACAGTAGAACTTTGTAACTCACCACATTGACATGAAGATGTCAATTAAAATTAAAGGAGAAACACTGGATTAGCTTAATAGGTATAGGAAAGTCACTTTTCAAAACTGAACACTGATTTATGATACAAATTATTAGTAAAATGAGACTAGGAGTTCTCTAACTTAATAAAGGTGACCTACAAAAATATGCAGCAAATACCACCCCTAAGGGCAAATCATCAGAAGCTAAGAGGACCACTATCACGGCCCTCATCCGGCCATGCACGGGCGTGGCCAGCACAGATGGAAGATGCACAGGGTGGCATGAGGGCCCAGACAAATCCTTCACAACTTGCAAGGACCAGCAGAGTCAACAGAGAATCTCCAGGAAATCTAGACACTATGAGAATTAAAATGGCAGGCTGCTGGTTCTAACACCAAAATACAAAAGTCAATTACACATCTACACATCAGCAGTTAGAAAGCAAAAATAAAATTTAAGCAATTTACAATGACAAAAAACTAACAAATCTTACAAGCCATATAAGATGCAACTATACTGAAAACAATTTTAGAATAGAGAGACATGCTCTGTTCAAGTATAAGGAGTCCAAACTATAAAGAGATAATTCTCCCCCATTCTAATTCTACACATTCAATGTCATCCCAATCAAACTCCCACGGGTGTTTTGTGTGGAATCTGATGACTGATTATAAAATGTGGAAGGAAGATAGAAGGGCCAAGTGTAGTTCAGGTAGCCTTCAATAATCAGGGTGAGATGGGAAGGCACTTGCCCCATCAGCTTTCATGATTTGTGAGTTACAGTAATTAACACCGTATGGTCTCAACATAGGACTAGGTAAACAGATCAGTGGAAAAGGAAACACGTAAGAACCTTCTATTTGACAGATAAGGTATTACAGATCAGTACGGAAAGGATGAAACTTTTCATGAATAGCATCCATGCTGAAAATAACAAAGCAATCTTTACCTCTCACAACCCCCAAAAATAAATTTCAGCATTAAAGACTCAAACGTGAAAAGCAAACACTAAAACATTTTTTTTAAATATAAGGGAGAACATTCTCTTTATGACTTGGAGAAAGAAAGGGCTTTTTAAATAAGACATCAAGAGAATAAAAACCATAAAGGAAAAGACCAATAAACATTAAAATTAGGGGCACAAAGTAGCAAGTGAAAGGTAAATCATGGATGAGAAGACCTCTGCAATGAATATTGCCATTAGAGGACTAACAACTACAATGTACAAGAAGTTCCTACAAATCAATAACCAATTTCTCCAAACAAACCAGCTCATTCTACAACTGTGAAAAGTCTTCATTTTTGTTTCCATTTTGCAAAAGGAATATTTAGCTTCTCTGAGAGTTATTCTTCTTCTCTTGTTGTAATTTTCAACACAGAATTCTAAAACTGATTTGAATAGTATTAGAACTATTAAAGAATATATTAAAACTAATGTATGTTAGGGATTTCCCTGGTAGTCCAGTGGCTAGGACTCTGCCCTCCCAATGAAGGGGGTCTGAGTTGGATTCCTGGTCAGGGAACCAGATCCCACATGCCATAACTAAGAGACCCCACATGCTACAGTCAACAGAGATCAAAGATCCAGATCCCAGGTGCCACAACTAACATCCAGTGCAGCCAAATAAATAAATACAATTTAATACTAATGTATTTTAAGTATTTTTATGATTAAAAATTCATTATTGTACAAACTTTATAAAGACATTAAAATATACATCTGAAGTATTAAATACTTAAAATGTTGAAGTTAAATGGAAAAGAAACAAATTAAAAAAATAAAAATCATTAATAATCCTTGATGCACACACACATCCCTGTGAATATTTTGGAATTTTTCTCTAGACTTTCTATTAATACCTACAGACATGTCCATGTACCTTGTAATACATTAACATAACACATGCATGACCATTTCAGTTGGGTCTGAAATAAGGGCAGGTTGTTCACATGCCAACACCGTCCATCAGCAGGAGATGCCAGCCGACAAATGAGGCTCAGAGCAACTAGAGTTAATGTCACTCCTGGAGGAGGAACCCTCATAGGAGCGACAGCTCAGCACCAGCTAAGGACCATACGAAGATGGTGGGTTAAAGAAGTCTTGGAAAAACAGGAGGCAGAATTGGAGAGGTTAGGACGAGAATCAGTACACTGTGAAAGAACTTCAGAAAGATGATACTGTTCAACTGACGGACCCTGCAAAGTCAGGACGATGGCTGAAGTAAAGGCATCTGAGAAAAGACATTTCACCTGGTGAAATATCAGATTACGAGGAAGGGGAAGAATAGGAGACAAAGCTGTGTGTGGACCTCACAGTCAGCAAACTCCGCAAGAACAGAGTGTGACACACCAGCAGAAGTTCAGCCTGGTCCACTGAGAGACGGGGATGCGGGAAGAGACAGGAAAGGAGAGCGTGGCAGCCTGTTGACAGCATCCCCACAGGGACCGGCCCAAGCTGCGGATGAACAGGCAGAGGGCCTCCAGCCAGTAACTGTGGTCGGTCTCCTACCAGGGCCTAGCACAGGACAGAAGCTTAAAGCAAGACGCATCCCACCAAGTTGTATCTGACAGCACACAGGAATACAAAAAAGAGGAAAATCTCTCCTTCTGTCTTTGCTTCAAGTCACTCATGGCAGGAGAACCAAGATTTGAGAGAAATGTCACAAAAACTGATGCTGAGGGAAATTTTTATAACTAGGTATCTGATGACACGAAGGACAGATAAGCACTTGTTTCCTTAAAAGAAAGAAAAGTTCTGACTCCTTCCATCTTATCTTTGACCGTGTCTATCTACACTACTGGTGAATGCTACACGTAATGAATGTCTCTGTGCTACGTGTGCAACTGCATAAGTGCTAATTTAAGACACAAAATTAAAAGCAAAACAATTCAAGGTGAAGCAACCCAACCCGTGTTTTCTTAAACATCTGTGATTAAAGCAGAAATGTGGTGATTCACAGTTCTCTGCAGGTTACCCTGGGGCGGTGGCCAGTGGTGACAGGGGAGCAGGCCAGCTGTGATTTCTCAGCCCCCTCCACATCCCCTACACTCCTCCTCGCAGCACCGTGACTGATGCTAAATGGAGACACCCCTACACCAAGCCCCAAAACTGGAGAGACAAGGATGCTGATTGGCCGCTTTAATTACTTCTTAAAACAGATCTAAAATTCATGAGTAATAATTTTTTTTTTCAAACTTCAAACTTTTTATCTTATATCAGGTATAGCCGATTAACAAACAATGCTATGATAGTTTCAGGTAAGGGACTCAGCCATACACATATATGTATCCATTCTCCTCCAAACACCCCTCCCACCTAGGCTGCCACATAACATTGAGTAGAGTTCCCTGTGCTATACAAGAGGTCCTTGTTGGTTATCCATTTTAAATATAACACTGTGTACAGTTCAGTTCCGTTGCTCAGTCGTGTCCGACTCTTTGCGACCCCATGAATTGCAGCACACCAGGCCTCCCTATCCATCACCAACTCCCGGAGTTCACTCAGACTCACGTCCATGAATCGCAGCACGCCAGGCCTCCCTATCCATCACCATCTTCCGGAGTTCACCCACACTCACGTCCATTGAGTCAGTGATGCCATCCAGCCATCTCATCCTCTGTCGTCCCCTTCTCCTCCTGCCCCCAATCCCTCCCAGCATCAGAGTCTTTTCCAATGAGTCAACTCTTCGCATGAGGTGGCCAAAGTACTGGAGTTTCAGCTTTAGCATCATTCCTTCCAAAGAAATCCCAGGGCTGATCTCCTTCAGAATGGATTGGTTGGATCTCCTTGCAGTCCAAGGGACTCTCAAGAGTTTTCTCCAACATCACAGTTTAAAAGCATCAATTCTTCGGCTCTGTGTACATGTCCATCCCAAACTCCCTAACTATCCCTTCCCCTTGGCAACCATAAGTTCATTCTCTAACTCTGTGAGTCTCTTTCTGTTTTGAAAGTTCATTTATATCATTTCTTTTTGATTCCATATATAAGGGATGTCGTAAGACATTTGTCCTTCTCTGTCTGATTTACCTCAATGAGTAATAAAATTTATAAAAGAATGTGTATCTTCTAAGTGTACACATGACTGAAGCTTATGGCTGAAGTGTTTGGAATTTCTAACATGGTTTTCAGCTTCAAATACAAACATTAGAGGCAAAAGCTAATCAGCTTCATTACGGGGAGGGTGTGAAGAGCTGATGTGATTTCAGGAAGTAAATAAAGCTTGCAAAGACTGTCATTTGACTGAATTTACAAAATGTTCAATAATTCTGATTTCTGAAATAGCTGTGACCTTCCTATAAATCAGTCAGCTAAGGGTGGAGGCCTCATAGGTGGTTCAAATCCCCACACGAGAGGCAAACTCTCAGAAGTACCTGGAAAGTGGTCATCAGAAATGAAGTCAAACAAAGCACCACATCCTCCCTGCTTCCAAGCATGCTTCTTCTGTTTATTACATTAATACCCCACAAAACACCTGTATGTCTCCTAACACTCAGCATCTAACTCTGTTAGCTGAAATCATGCCATAAACCATTTCTTCTCTCTCTCTTCAGAGGGTCCTTATTCTCAAATTTCTCCTCAAATTCCACTCTTCATATTTATCTTCTCAACCTCCTCTGCTCCAGTCATCAAAAGTACTCGCCTCTGTTAGCCCCATCACTTTTGGCATTACTGTCAGGAATTTTCTTAAAATTCTGGCATCTTGCCTGAGGTGCAGGTGGCTTTACAAGAGCCATCCAGAGCAGTGTTAACACGACCAGGAGAGGACAGTTAGGAATGGCCATGTCATGGCCCACGGTCACTCCAAACAACTTAACTAGCTCCCTTTACGGAGGAAAGACCCTGACCCCGACTCCATTCCAATTGTCCCTCCTAGAGCCACACCTGGTCTCAGTGCCACTGCTCCCCTGACAACTTCTTAAACTTCCACGCCCGGCACTCCAGCCAAAGCTCCTGAATTCTGCACTAGGCCTGCCGACACTCTCTTCTGACTTCATGTCCTTGCATTATCACTCTGGCCCCAGCAGCCATCATCTCCATCATCCTCTCAGCCAGAACTTCAATTCTCCCTACTCGATCTCCTCTGGACCGGCCAGCCTGCTGTGCCAGGCTGCAGAGCCTGTCTGGAGAGCTCTCACACACGCCCACCGTGCCCTGCAGTCATGGTCTCTGACCTCAGGGTCCCTCATCCATGCCCGCAATCCCTGCCCACAGTCCCAGTGACTTCCCTCTCCTTCCATCCCTCAGCAGCAACCCTGCATCATCACCTCCCCTCAGAAGCTCACCCACTGCTTCCTCCTGACTGGTGCTTTCCATGCCCTTCCAGCCCACCTTACTCTGTGCACACTATTCAGTTCTCCGCTCTGGGACGGGGCTCCTTACTCTGCTGTGAATCCCAACCACCCGAAATGTGTATAAGAGACAGCCCCGCCGCAACCTCCCCAACTCCGGCAGCAGCAGAGCCCTCTATCTCTGTCCCTGCTCCCCCCTCCTGCCCCAATAACTCCAAAGGATCCCCCAGGCACAGAAAGATGCTCAACACTCAACACTCTCCCATTACTACAAAATGGCATATATTGAAAATGACAAACTTCTGTAGAGTAGGTTTAACACTCACCAAGTGCTAACACAGTGGTATGCTCAACCTTCACCATATCGTTTTTACCTGTGCTGTCAGTAGATGGCTCCCCTGCTCTTTCCTATAGACGCTGACTATTCTCATCCCTGAGCCGCTGATCAAGCCTCCAGCCAACTTGTGGGATCAAAGGGACCACCCACTGGTGCCCCAAATTGAGGCTTTCTTTCTCACATCAGCAGCTCTGATCATCCCACCCCCAACCTGGTTTCAGCTGGGACTCGGGCACCTGCTAAGATGGCAGGTGACCCTGGACACCCACGACTATACTTGCTTCCATCCAATCTCCTGACAAAGAACCAGCTTTTTCTGCTGAGGGTCCTGACTCCATCTTAACCCCAGGAATTACTACGGATCCCTTCACCTCAACTTCACATCACTATACTTGGGAGCTGAATAAAAGCCTGGCCTTTAGGCAGCTCTACCTAGGTGGACAGTTAAGATTCTGCACATGGGACATGGGCTGTCCTGCTGCAGTTCAGCTGGTCTCCTCACCCCTGGCTCCCTTGTTCCTCTTATTTTCTACCATCTCCAAGCCATCTCTCATAAAATCTATGGCAAACACCCATGCCACAACAGACAGCCATTTCATTCACTACATATTTTAAGTTCTGGTAAGTGTTACAACCGGGGCTTCCCTGGTGGCTCAGTGGTAAAGAACCCACCTGCTAATGAAGAAGACTTGGGTTCCACCCCTGGTTCGGGAAGATCCCCTGGAGAAGGGAATGGTAACCCACTCTAGTATTCTTGCCTGGAAAATTTCATGGACAGAGGAGCCTGGACACAACTGAGCAACTAAATAACAACACAAACTGGTATAACCAGATTCTGAAATCTACACAACTCATCAGTGGTGAGCAAATGACACTATTACAGACCCCATTCTATTTCATCATCATATATTATATATAACAATGAATGCTCTATGGTTTATACTCAGAGAAGAACATCATTTTAAGAGCACAGAATATGTGAAACTGTTCAGCCAAAAACAAAGAAGAAAAGGTTACTATCAGGTGGTCACAAACTGGAAAGTCAGACCCTGAACAAAGATTTAGGGAGTCTTAGGCTTACAAGGGGTTAACTGGTGGCTCAGCAAGTTAAGAATCACCTGCAATGCAGGAGATTCAGGAGACTCGGGTTCAACCCCTGGGTTGGGAAGATCCCCTGGAGAAGGAAATGGCAACCCATTCCAGTATTCTTGCTTGGAAAATTCCATGGACAGAGAAGCCTGGTGGGCTATAGTCCAACAGGGTCACAAAAGAGTTGGACATGAATGAGTACATACACACACATACACACAAACACAACCTTACAAATATACTAGTTTCCACTGGATAAATTCTCTATTGTCTCATTTTTTACCATCCAAACAAAGGAACTGATTTTTTTTTTTAATGATCCAAAATAAATCTGAGAAAACATAGAGAATGTTAGCTGTAACATTATATATTGTATCTTATGAAATTAAAATGAAGAAAAACCCAGCATGCTAAAACCCACAGGCACTATTGTACTTCATGACAGCACCACAAAGCAGAGTTTAGTAACTTCAAAAAGCAGGTATCTAGGATTTCCCTGGTGGTCCATCAGTTGAGAATCTGCCTGCCAATGCAGGGAACAGGGGTTCAATCCCGGTTTGGTAGGATCCCACTGACCGCAGGGCACTAAGACCTTGCACCACAACCACTGAAGCCCGCACGCCCTACAGCCCATGCTCCATCACAGAAAGAGCCACTGCAATGAAGAGCCTGGAACTGCAACTAGAGAGTAGTCCTCAGTCCCCATAACTAGAGAAAAGTCCATGCAGCAACAAAGACCCAGTGTAGCCAAAAACAAATTTTTTTAATTAAAAAAGCAGTTATCAGATACCATGTGCATGTGATGTGCAAAGGAAACAATAAGTATACAACCTAAAACAGACAATGCTAATGCCTGACGCAGTCCAAGATACAAAACGACAGACAGAGAGACACGCTGAACACGCCATCATCTGGAGAGTAAGTCAGGAAACAGGACAGCGCGACTCTGTCCTCTCCTACAGGACGGTCTTGGGAATGCTACTTCTTCAGCAAGGCTGTCCTTGTGTCCTGCTCAAAACGCACCTAAACATGGGTGCATGTTTGAAAAGTGCAAGGAAGAGCACGTCTCTTCACTAGGAAGAAATATAATTATCAGATGCTAAATCCAAGTGTTATGCAAAAACAAAATTTAGATGAAATAAAATACGGCTGGCTCAAAGCATCATCAGGTCTTGCCAATCTCACTGTACCTCACTATCAATTTCAAGGAGGAAAACATAAACATTTGAGCCATTTAAAATTACACAGGCCACTAAACATTCTGCCGTGAACACAGAACACACGGTGTGCTTGTTTTACAGGATGTATACAAAGAACCACATTTATGTGGAAGCCAAAGGCTAAGATTTTTAAAATATGAACACTAGCAATAAGAACATACTGAATTATATAATTTCTAAAATGTTGAAAATGAATTCTCATGCCAAAAAAGTAAGAAGATGCCAGTGATTATGAGTTATTGAAATAAGATGCAGTAACTCAAAGTATACAGTAAGAGCAAAAGGGAAAAACTAAAATATTGTAAAATCTAGTTCACGAGTTTCATTCTCTAATTACAATACATCTTTCAAAATTTAATACACAATAGAGAATGGAAAAACAAAGCTAATAAATGCTTACAAAGATGGTTTCTATAATAAATGCTTACAAAAATGGAAATGACTATCAAAATATGATTTTTAAAACAACTGAAAGCTAAAATCATGTTTGGAGTACAGGTATATAGCTAGTTTCAAAGAATTTCAACGAAGTTGCTTTTTTAAAAGCAATCAAGAAAATAGCTGACTCTTCTTCCAGACAGCAGAGTCCCTAAAACACTTTCATTTTTCCTCCCAAAGAAGAAAACAGAGCCACTGCTGTCATCCTCAATTATCAGAGTCCCCAGCATGTAAGTCGCCTTTAGACAAGCACAGGGTGGCCCCATACTCTTCTTTGGCCTCAGCAGCACCTTCTAAATACCAGCAGCTTCCAGAGAGTCAAACAACCAAACACCTTCCAGGTGGAAAGGCCTTCCACTTTCATTTCCATCTGAAAGTCCACCAGTCACAAATAAGCAGAGGTGCGACAGGCAGGAAGTAGGAAGAAGGAAGCTTTCAGGCAGCAAAGCCCCAGTGGCCAGTCCTCCTGGGTGGCAGGTCACTTGCTGGGAAGCCCTGCCCCCAAGTGGCCACCAGCTATCCTGACCAGGCAGCAAGCAGAAGGCCACGCATTCTGTAGAGAGATCCGGGAACAGTCTCCCACCAGACTCTCTCTCTGCCCAGGCTCAGGCCCAGTGTCCTGGACCAGGTGACCACATGCATGTAGCTGCCCCGAAGGGAAGCAGCTGCCAGGCCCACAAGTGCCTCGCGGAGAGGCTGACTTTCAAGATCTGAGCCCCGGTTCTGCTCACACCTGTATTTCACTGCTAGTGCAATACAGAAAAGGTTGTGTGTGATATCTACGATATTTTCATTAACAGTAAAGTTATATGTAAAGGTCATGGATGGCTTCCTCTGATTCTGGGGCCTACAGGACGTCCCAATGTCCTGGCCCTGCTGTGTTCCTCCTCTGCCCTGGACCAGGTCTGTGGGCTGGGACCCGCCCTTCCAGCTGCCTAGGCCTCTCCTGTCATGCTTCAGCCTCCTCCCAAGGCAGAGCCCTCGGCCACCAACCTCTGCCCACCAGCCCCACATCCCATCTGTCCTGTGCCTCTGTCCACCTTGGGGGCAGCCTCTCAACACCTCTGAAGGTGAGAGCCAGTTCCAAGCCAATGGGGGACTCTCAGAGCAGGGGTGGTTTCCAGAAAAAACAGGCCACACAGAGATCAGGGAGGACCGGGTCTTGTGTCCACACCAGATAGGCTCTGAAGAGCAAGCCCTCCCATGATCTTTGAAGTTACCACTGAAGAGAAGTGGCGTTACCCTCCCACACCCGCCACCAGAAAGGACACAGTGAAGAAGCACCGAGGACACCAAAGGCCTCCTCTCCGCCTGCAGTCCTCTCAGGCCAAGAGTTGGCACCTCCTATACCAGGCCCACAGTCAACAGCCCTCACTACTGACTACCGAGTGACCACAAATGCGGGCATCCCAAAGACAGCAAACTACACATTCTGAATCTTTCATTTCCCCTCCTAACACTCAACAGCTTTGGTTGCATGCAACAAATTGGGGTAATTTCTTTTCCTTTTTATTCTATTACAAATATTTTCTAATTTTCCTTGTTATGGTTTCTTAGATGCAGCTATCATTTAAAAGTGGACAACTTCCAAATATATGGTTTAAGTCTCTTTGATACTAATTTATCTTGAAATGAGAAATTTTGAAATTTCAATTTAGAATGTTGCAATCTACGAGGTCACAGTAAGCAGCACATCACTTAGCAAGTGAAGAACAACGACAGCAACTCTGTAGTCCCTCCCTGTGCTTTTCCAGTCTTTTGACTTTACTGAAGTCTTTTCACTTCGCTGGTGGCTCAGATGGTAAAGGGTCTGCCCACAACGTGGGAGACATGGGTTCGATCCCTGGGTCAGAAAGATCCTCTGAAGAAGGAAATGGCAACCCATTCCAGTATTCTTGCCTGGAAAACTCCATGGACAGAGGAGACTTGTGGGCTACAGTCCACGGGGTTGCAAAGAATCAGACATGACTGAGTGACTAACATTCCCAACTTTACTGAGGCTTTCAATGGCTAAGTTAAAGATCTCTCTTGGTAGATGTCACACTGCACTTGAAAATACGCGGGGTATTTTCAAATAGCTTTTGATATGATTTCTAACCTAATTCCACAGTGATAACAGAACAGATTCTGTATGATTTCAATACCTTTAGACCATGAAATTTTGGCACTTAGATTTATGTCCAGTTTTTCCTGGTTTATAGTCTATGGGAACTTGAACAGAATTTATATCCTACTGTTGTGTAAAAATCATATAAACCCTAATTACACTGAATTGGTTCATAGTGCTTTTCAGGTCTACTATAACCTTCTACTTTCCTGTCTACTCATTTTATTAATTTTTGAGAGTTTGATATTGAAACTTCAACTAAAAATTTTATCTACTTAAAAAATTGTTACCATAGAACTATATGTAACCTTGTTCTGTATTTTCTGAGTCTCCTCTAAATGGGTTATCATACTTTCATAATTTAAAAAATAAGAGAAAAATATGTCACATAATAACCAGGTAACCAATTTCTACAAATCCTTGAAATTACAGTGTGTGTGCACACAGACATAGGTACACTATATTGTTATTTTTTTTTCAGAGATTTATTCTGTTCAGCGACAAATATGGAAATCAAATGACTCAGTTCCTTGAGTTAAAAGTAATAAAACAAAATCATTTCTAAAAACCTGAAACAGATCCATTTCAGGTCAATCAGTTCAGTCACTCAGTCATGTCCAACTCTTTGCAACTCCATGGACTACAGCACACCATGTTTCCCTGTCCATCACCAATTCCTAGAGCTTGCTCAAACTCATGTCCATCAAGTCGTCTCAATGCGATCCAGCCATCTCATCTTCCGTTGTCCCCTTCTCCTCATGCCTTCAATCTTTCCCACCATCAGGGTCTTTTCTAACGAGTCAGTTTTTCACTTCAGGTGGCCAAAGGACTGGAAATTCAGCTTCAGCATCAGTCCTTCCAATGAATATTCAGGGCTGATTTCCTTTAGGACAGATTGGTTGGATCTCCTTGCAGACCAAGAAACTCTTGAGAGTCTTGGACTCTCTTGGACTCTTCTCCAACACCACAGTTCAAAAGCATCAGTTTTTTGGTGCTCAGCTTTATGGTCCAACACTTCCCTGGTGGCTCAGACGATAAAGCATCTGCCTGTAATGCGGGAGACCTGGGTTCGATTCCTGGGTTGGGAACATCCCCTGGAGAAGGAAATGGCAAGCCACTCCAGCACTCTTGCCTGGAAAATCCCAAGGATGGAGGAGCCTGATAGGCTACAGTCCATGGGGTCGCAAAGAGTCGGACACAACTGAGCAACTTCACTTTCACCTCACTTACATCCATACATGACTATTGGAAAAACCATAGCTTTGACTAGACAAACCTTTATCAGGAAAGTAATGTCTCTACTTTTTAATATGCTGTCTAGGTTTGTCACAGCTTTTCTTCCATTTTAGGTAAAAAAGAATTATTTCCATAAGTTTACTCATTCAGCATACATGAAAATAATCTTTTTATTTCTATAATTTTTCAACCTCTTTTGCCCTGCCTGCCTGTCATCCCACTGTCCTTGGCTAACATCACCAGCAACCCCCAAATGCTCCCCTCCCTACCCTACCCTCCACCGTAAGTATAGAACCTGGAGGCTGAGTTCCACTGCCCTGGGTCCTCTCATAGCCCTGGAGGAGGTGCTGTCAGGAAGATGGTACAACTGTCAGCGTCCATGACATGGCTCTTTGTTCTGTGACTGTACAAAATAATTACACTATTTCTCTTCTCAAGATAAAAAGTAAAAAAGACAAACTCTGGTCCCCACTCCTTAAGTGACCCTCTCTGACCACAGGCAGGTCCTTTCCCCTCCTCCATGTACCTGCAGGTCATTCACTCCTTACTGGAAACTGTCCTCAGCTAACACCCATCCACAAAGGTGCTCTCCTCGCTCCCCTCCTGTGCCCCACCCTTGACCTGGCCATGTTCTCTGGTTCACGCTTTAGCCCTCTTAGTTCCCAGAAGCATCCTCCTAACAGAATCCTTTTCCCCCAGTGAAATGGAGCCTGTTCTCCTGCCCTCCTGAAGTAGAATAGGTAAACATGGAGCTCCAGGCTGGCGGGGAGGGTGGGGCTCTGCAGAGCTCCAGGCTCAGAACAACCTGTGGTCCCTCACAAGGCCCTGGCAGCTCCCAGCTCATCCCCATTCCCTGCTCAGCTCCCTCAACCTTGGGACAACCCCCACCTTCCCCCTTACAAAGTCAGATGCCTCCTTCAGGTCCAGTTCCAGGTCAGTTCTTGGTGATTCTCTTCTGCACCAGGCAGGGATGAACATGGCCTCTACTACTGTCTGTGGTGGAGTGATGTTGTTGACATTTCTGCCTTTTCTAGTAAATCGAGACCATTTAAAGGCAGACGAGATGGTGGTGGTGGTAATGGTGTGTGTGGTGTGTGTGTGTGAGAGAGAGAGAAAGAGAAAGGTGTGGGAGAGAGAGGTTCCAGATGAACCGAACACAAGGCTCAGGAATGTTCTGCTGTGGGCGCCTGTCCTGCTCTGCATGAACAGAAGTGAGGCCATGGGGCGGGCAGTGACTAGAGAGCTGGAGGGGAAAGCGGCCACTGGCCTCCAGTCCTGCCCACAAAAGGAACTGAAGCCCTTGAGGAAGAGCGGCTTTCCTGAGACAGAAATACAAACTAAAGCAGAAAACTACACTAAAGGCTTCTCCACGCTTCCCAGGTGGCGCTAGTGGTAAAGAACCCACCTGTCAACGCACAAAACAGAAGAGACAAGATTTCAATCCCTGGGTCGGGAAGATCCCCTGGAGGAGGGCATGGCAACCCACAGTATTCTTGCCTGGAGAATCCCATGGACAGAGGAGCCTGGCGGGCTACAGTCCATGGGGATGCAGAGAGTTGAACGTGAATGAAGTGACTTAGCATGCACATGGTCAACTTACCAGTTGGGAATTTCTCACTGGCCAATTTCTCTGTCTCTGGCTTCCACCCAGTTTGCTCAAATATATACACTGTGTTCTGCTTCCCTCCATTCAAAGGCTTCTCATTCAGTGCTTGGAAATCGTATTTTTTATATTTTTTCCTTAAGACCTAAATTTCTAAAAGGACCCTGTTTTCTTCTCAGTTCTGACAAATAAAATCCTGCCTAAAACTAGAGCCAACAAACCTTATAACTAGCAGTTGTTAGTGAAAAGAAACTCTGAAGAGATCAGAGATATCAGCAAAGGTCCAAGATGGAGACAAAATTCTGCGCTCCAACAGCAATCCAAAAAGCCTGCTGAATAAAGACAGGCTGACAATGTTACAAGAACAAGAGTGCTTGGAGCCGCTGTGTTTATTAACCCTTTACAAAGTCCTTGTAAGACTGTCTGTAAGAGTCCCTTAGAAACATCTGGACATTCACTGTTTAATGGAGAAGTGACCACTACAGACAATGCAGCTCCTACTAACTGGTTGTCAACTGCATTCAGACTGAAGTCATGAAGTCACGTCGGCAACCTGATTCTGTTTTCAATATTCAATTGGCTGTACTGGGTTTTAGTTATAGCATGGGGATCTTTAGCTGGGGCATGTGGGATCTAGTTCCCTAATCAGAGATTAAACCGGGGCCCCTGCATTGGGGGCACAGAGTCTCAGCCACTGGACCCACCAGGGAAGTTCCAACAGCCGGACCCTTCTGTTCCCCAAGCTGAATCCTGTGACTCTGGGAAACTGCCTTGGGTGGTGATTCTGGTGGATCTCTGTACTCTCCAGCCATGTCCCTTCCACAGAGGGCTGAAACTGGCCACAGCACATAGGCATCCAGACTGGTGAGGACAGACTGCTTCTGCTTGAGCACAGAACCTGAGGTTGGTCATGAGGAAACATGGAACAGACCCCACCAAGGAGGAGATACGACACCCAGAAATGCATGTTTGGATGGGAGATGTGGACTGGACAGAACCACCCTGACAGTGCTAACTTTCTGCCTTGGTTATATGGGCTGCATCATGTTTAGTCAGGGAAAGGCCTAGTGTGAGGGAACTAAACCCAAAAGAGTTTAGAGGTTGTGGGACATGGTATCTACAGCTTGCTCTCAAGTGTTCAGCAAAAGACTAGTGACAAGGCATGTACTCACACACACACACACGTACACATCTCTATGTAGAGAGCAGGGCAGTGGAGCAAACACAATGAAATGTTATCAATTGGGAAATTTGGGAGATTTGTTATGGCCATTCTCTGTACTGTCCTTATAATTTTTCTTCAAGTTTAAAAATATTTCAAAATGACATTTAAAAATTCTTCCTATTGTTTATTCTAGTATTTTTTTTTTAATCTCTCCTTTCCTTACATCTGACAAAGCCCAACAGTCAAGACCCCCCGACATGCCTGCAGGCAAACAGAGTGAGGTCTGTGAACCTGCTGCAGCCACAAAGAACCCCAAACATCTCTATGGCAGGAGAAGGGGAGAGCAGCAGGGTGGGAGGTGGCCGGGGTTAAGGGCTCCCAGAGCACCTGGGGAGGGACAAGGCAAGAGTGGGTCACTGCATGGTTCTGGCAAAGACCAGTCAGAATTTATAAACCAGAGGGAAGCTGGACCAGTTGGTGGTTTATCTTCACAGCTCAGGAGAGTCTGAGGAGTGACCGTCAGACAGCTTGGTCTCTGACCTTACCTGTATGGATGTTTGGGTCTGTATGGACAGGTGTTAAGAGCCGAAACACAGTCTGTGGTGGCCACCATGGCGTGGTCGAGCACAGTTTATGTTTCCCAAGTTGTGGTTTCCATTTTCAATCACAGTGCCTCCTTCTGGTCCACCTGTCAGCCAGACCATTGATCCACCTAATGAAATCTCTTCCTTCATTCAACAAATATTTGCCCTGAGCTCCACTAAGTCCTTAACATTATGCCAAGCATTATGAAGCTCTCTAGTTTAATGACACATGATCCATCTTTGAAGCCAGTGAGGCAATGAGCAGAGATAAACGATGATACAAAAGATCCTTGCGAGGTTGCATTGTAAAAACAGAGACTTGATGGAATGAGGGGAGAACCTGGGGAACACTTTGTTCTGGATAGAGAAGTTAGGCCCAAGTACCACATCAGGCACAAAACCCTCTTGTATTTTAACCATGTGGTTATGTAATTTTTTCTAAAAACATATATACTTTACTGTCTTAAATTGAACATAATTTGATGACGTGCTAAGCAAATTTTAGTGGTGCAAATCTAAATCATGCAACATAAAATATTAACGGTCCCACTTCATACACAAATCTGAAATTACATAAATGCTCTAAATTAAGAATGAGTTTCAAGAATTGCATAACTTGACTGAAATGTAACCAGACCACTCTATCTGGAAAACAGAAACAAGCCACCTTATTTTGTGAGTGCTCTGGGACAATGGGTTCACAACTATATTGTTGCTGCTCAGTCGTGTCTGACTCTGCGGCACCATGAACTGCAGCACGCCAGGCTTCCCTGTCCTTCACCAACTCCCAGAGCTTGCTCAAACTCATATCCATTGAGTCAGTGATACCATCCAGCCATTTCATCCTCTGTCATCCCCCTCTCCTCTTGCCTTCAATCTTTCCCAGCATCAGGGTCTTTTCCAATGAGTCAGATCTTCACATCAGGTAGCCAAAGGACTGGAGCTTCAGCATTAGTCCTTCTAATAAACATTCAGGATTGAGTTCCTTCAGGATTGACTGGTTTGATCTCCTTGCAGTCCAAGGGACTCTCAAGAGCCTTCTCCAACACCACAGTTCAAAAGCATCAATTCTTTGGCAGTCAGCTTTCTTTATGGTCCAACTTTCACACCCATACATGACTACTGGAAAAACCATAGCTTTGACTAGATGGACCTGTGTTGGCAAAGTAATGTCTCTTCTTTTTAATATGCTGTCTAGGTTTGTCACAGCTTTTCTCCCAAGGAGCAAGTTTCTATTTTCATGGCTGCAGTCACCATCTGCAAGTGATTTTGGAGCCCAAGAAAATAAAGTCTGTCACTGTTTCCATTGTTTCCCCATCTATTTGCCACGAAGTGATGAGACCGGATGCCATGATCTTAGTTTTTTGAACGTTGAGTTTTAGACCAGCTTTTTCACTCTCCTCTTTCACTTTCATCAAAAGTCCCTTTAGTTCCTCCTCACTTTTTGTCATAAGGGCGGTGTTACCGCGTATCTGTGGTTATTGATATTTCTCCTGGCAATCTTGATTACAGCTTGAGCTTCACCCATTCTCACATTTTGCATGATGTACTCTGCATATAAGTTAAATAAGCAGGGTGATAATATACAGCCTTGACATACTCCTTTCTCAATTTAGAACCAGTTCCTTGTTCCACATCTGGTTCTAACTATTGCTTCTTGATCTGCATATAGGTTTCCCAGGAGGCAAGTAAGGCAGTTTGGTATTCACATCTCTTTAAGAATTCTCCACAGTTTGTTGTGATCCACACAGTCAAAAGGTTTAGCGTAGTCAATGAAGCAGATGTATTTCTGGAACTCTCCTGCTTTTTCAATGATCCAATGGATGTTGGCAATTTGATCTCTAGTTCCTCTGTCTTTTCTAAATCCAGCTTGAACATCTGGAAGTTTTTGGTTTACGTACTGTTGAAGCTTAGCTTGGTGAATTTTGAGCATTATTTTGCTAGCATGTGAAATAAGTGCAACTGTGTGGTAGTTTGAATATTCTTTGGCACTGTCGCTGTTTGGGATTGGAATGAAAACTGACCTTTTCCAGTCCTGTGGCCACTGCTGAGTTTCCAAATTTGCTGGCATTTTGAGTGCAGCACTTTCACAGCATCATCTTTTAGAATTTGTCCATAGTGATGCTTCNGAATATTCTTTGGCATTGTCGCTGTTTGGGATTGGAATGAAAACTGACCTTTTCCAGTCCTGTGGCCACTGCTGAGTTTCCAAATTTGCTGGCATTTTGAGTGCAGCACTTTCACAGCATCATCTTTTAGAATTTGTCCATAGTGATGCTTCCTAAGGCCCAACTGACTTTGCACTCCAGGATGTCAGGCTCTAGGTGAGTGATCACACCATAGTGGTTATCTGGGTAATAAAGATCTTTTTTGTACAGTTTTTCTGTGTATTCTTGCCACCTCTTCTTGGTATCTTCGGCTTTTGTTAGGTCCATACTGTCTGTCCTTTATTGTGCCCATCTTTGTATGAAATGTCCCCTTGGTATCTAATTTTCTTGAAGAGATCTCTAGTCTTTCTCATTCTATTGTTTTCCTCTATTTCTTTGCACTGATTTACTTAGGAAGGCTTTCTTATCTCCCTTGCTATTCTTTGGAATTCTGCATTCAGATGGGTGTATCTTTCCTTTTCTCCTTTGCCTTNATCTAATTTTCTTGAAGAGATCTCTAGTCTTTCTCATTCTATTGTTTTCCTCTATTTCTTTGCACTGATTTACTTAGGAAGGCTTTCTTATCTCCCTTGCTATTCTTTGGAATTCTGCATTCAGATGGGTGTATCTTTCCTTTTCTCCTTTGCCTTTCGTGTCTCTTCTTTTCTCAGCTACTTGTAAGGCTTCCTCAGACAGCCAGTTTGCCTTCTGCAATTTTCTTGGGGATGGTTTTGATCACCACCTCCTGCACAATGTCACGAACCGTATAGGTCTTGATTATGCTTCTCCTGGGACATCACACTGATACTGGGCACACACACCTTTCACAGAACACCAGATCCACTGTAACTTAAACCCTTCAGATTTGGCTTTAATTAAGCATTAACTGTCTGGTCTGTAGAGTGGAGAGCTCCAGACCTGCAAGGGTATGTAAGCAGACCTTGCCAGTTACTGACACAATACCCACTTCCTCCTTCTTCCTCACCAGCAGAACCTTACTTTATCCCCTGTAGCTCTGTAGCTCTCAACACTTCCCACTTCTTATTCTTCCTCAGAACTGGGGAGGACAACATGACACAGTTCCTGCCAAAGAGATATCGGAGGACATCCCTAAGCGAACATGATTTCTTCTGAAATAACTGGACAAAGCTTCCTGGGGACAAAGTCTGCCCCTTTAGGCTCGCTAGTGCTTCTCAGTGGAAACACAAGATTTGAGGGCAGTCCTACAGCAGCCACGCAGAGGCCACAGGAGACAGGCCTGAGGACCCAGGCCTACAGACTGAGGGGGCCTGCACAGGTGGAGAGAGCTGGATCTCATCACAGCAGAGGGCTGCTGGGCCCATGACTGCCTACCCTAGAAGACTACTGAGAAAAATCCTTGGCAGCTGATTTTATTACTACTATAAATAACATTAATAAATGACTGTAATTCAATCACCCAACTCTTACATACGTATAGCTATTGCTTGTTTATGGATTTTTTTTTTTTTGCACTTCTTTGGTCAAAGAGCCCAAGCTAAGCAAATCAATACATATCATTTGCCAAATCCTGGTCCAGAAAAAGGTCTGATGAGAGAAATGGGAAGGAGTAAAGGGAGCTCCAGGGGAGGGTTTCCATGCTTGTAGGAGACACCCCACTCCTTCCAGACTTCATCCATGTGGATGTGAGGCCTGTGCCACACTTATCATGTGACAATCCTACTGATGAAGTCCACTGGATTCAGTGTGTCCTGAAGATCATCGCACTAGATTCTGCACCTCTAGGAATGTGACCTGATAAACACCCTGAAAGTTCAGGCCACTCTGAATCACTGTTTAACATGCAATCAGCAACATTTTCACTGCCTCAAAATGAGAAGGGCATGGCAATTTTGAGAACAGAAGCTGCCATAATCATCTCTCCCACCATCACCACTACCACCACCACCATCTGTACAACTACCATCACCTCCACCACAATTACTGCCACCACCATTATTACCACCATTACACCTCCATTCCACTGCCACAACTATCGCACCACCACCACCACAATCATCACCATCACCACCTCCAGCACCACATCGCCACCTCCACCACGACCATCACTGCCGTTATCATCACCTCTGCCGCCGCCACCACCACCTCCACTGTCACCAATACTACTCCACCACCGTAACCACCATGGCCCTCACCGCCACCTCCACCTCCAGCACTTACCTTCTCTACCTCCATCAGCACCGCCACATCTACATTGGTCATTCAAAACAAGCGTTTCCCTTATTGCTTCATGCTCAGGCATAGTCCCCGTAACAGGAGCCAGTATATGAAGCTGCTTCCTTTTCCTGTATGTCAAATGAAGGACATTATTTTCCATGTCCTTTTGCTCCTCAGCCTCACCACTTTAACATTTAGTGGTCCCTCAGCTTTCCTCTACTCAGCTACCATAGCTACTGAAGCAAAGAGCTAACCAACACAATCAACCAGCAAACACTGAATGAGCACAGACCTGTCACTCAGCATCCGGGGATACAAAAGACACGCTCCCTGCCTTTGAGAAGCTGAAGCACATCATCAATGGGGAGGAGACCATGCACTGAGAGGCGAGGACGCAATGAGATGTGCGGGTGGCCTGGGGTCACCATCCCCAACTACACAGAGATACCCAAAGAGAACAGGAAGATGCCACGTCATTAGAGCTCAGCGTGAGAGGAGCGGAGAGGACCCACGAGGCTCCCTGCTGTTTCTTCTAAAAGTTCCTCCGATGAGGCAGGTGTGGGGGTCAGCAGGCAACAGGGAGCAGCGGACTCCTCCCACCAAACCAGGAAGCAAGGTCAGCTGGTGTTCAGTGTCCCCCGCATCTTCTCCCTCCACAGACTCTGCACCTTAACTGCCAGCTTGTCATTCATCTATCAGGCACCAATAAAGCAAACCTGACATACAGTCAAGGTCAAAGGGACACTGAGTTTTAAATCAGGCCTCAGCATGCTGCACATCTCACAGAAGGAGGTCGTGTGAAAGAGAAGGAGAAAATTTTGTCACTGAAATTCCCACAGGGGTACATAGATCCTCCAAGAGCCTACACAGATGCCCCTTTACCAGGAGAAGATGTTTCTTTTCCAATGTGAAAACTGCTGATCATTACAAAACCAGAGAACTACTATTCAGGCAGCAGTGAAATGTGACTTACTGGCCCCAAAATGTAACACTCCAAACAATATCTTCACATATTTTCCCACTTCAGGACAAATACTCCTGGAAGGGTTTGAAACATGTATCATTTTGCCTAAGGGTTCTCAGTGATGACTGAATCCTTTCACTCAAGGCTAAGTGAACAGAGACATAAGTTTTTAATTAGTTCACTGTTTCCGTTTATTGCGCAGACTTTTTGTAGTATTTCTCTGTTGGAAGAAAGAGAAATGAACAATCAAGGTTTACACCCACAAAGCAGGAAATAAATTCCTTACGTTCATGTTCAGAACAGCTTCCCAAATGGAAGGAGTCCCACCCAGCTGGCTCCTATTTTAGGGGGGAGGAATAATTAAGAAAAGCCATCAAATTCCAAGCAGTCTTTTGAATTTTTAAAGTATTACTTAAGATTCTTTGACAATACACTTCAGGATCTGAGAGGGAGGAAGGGACAGAAGTGAAAATGCAACTCAATGGCTCTAAAGTTGATGGCAAGGACATTACAGTGACATGGAAGAGCTAAGAACAGAAACACCATTAGCTAGATCTCAAGACTTCTCTTCTTCATATCAATTATCAGTACATCACTCCATTACCCCAAGAGAGAAAAGGAACTTGTCACGTCGTTTATATAGCATTTTACACATGAAAGTGTTGAAGAATGGCTCAGGTTTTCTAGGTGTAACACATCTTCATAACAGACTCATCCATTCCAGGCCTCGCCTGAGAAAACTGTACCAACATCCCTGGGAGCTGTCTGAGGACCTCGGCAGACTGGATGGATTCCAGTCCCCTCAGGAAATTGGGATGTCAATCAATGATGCTGCAGGGTTTACCAAATGAACTGGAAAGACCATCTCATTAAATCCCCACGGAGAAAGCGGAAACAATCACCTCTCCCCAGGGGTGAAACAGCATCGCTCTGACGCCAGAACCCAAGCCAATGGTCTCAGCTGGAACTTGAGGCCTCTCAGCCAGAAACCAGGACTCTGACACCAGGGCAAGTGGACCTGCTGCTCCACTTGCCAAGTTCCTCCAAAATCAATAAAGATTGCGTTTTTTCTCAGGCAAAGTTAAAAGCAAAGTGTAAAAATACTGCATGCTCCTCTGCTGGTCACACAAATTTGATATATATCTACATGAACGAAGTTTTAGTTCATGACCATGAACTCAGACCATGAACTAAGTTTTAGTCTTTCAATTTTAAGGCTTTCTGTTTACTGTGGCAGACAAAGGAAGCCATAGAGTTAATAAGAATTTTTACAATTTAAAAATTAGCATACAGTATGACAAATTTTCCAGTCTGCTTGAACTAGAAGAACATCTCTAAAGAAAGTCCTGCAATGGCTGAGCTATATCCTGACGAGAGTGAGGGTGTGTGCTCCTGTCCCATTGGAAGTCATTATGGACCCTTTCCCAAGGAGCATCTGCCTGTTAGACTTTGTGGCAAAGGTTTTAAAATCTGGTTCTCCACAATTATATGATAGAGCCAACTGCATTAGAGAATCAAATCTAAATACCTTTTGCCTCCCATGAAATCCTTTTCTAAACTGTTTTTTAAAAGTGTAACACTCCTTTAAAAACAAAAAAGATAAAATTTGAAAGTGGGGGTATAAAGTCCTTTTTCAGCCCCAAGCCAAAAATACTCCATGTCCTTATATCTTCTGGATACTACAGTATTATCTGACTGCAGCTTGTGGTAGCAAGTGGGAATAGCCAAGCTGGGAGAGTGTTTTTTCTATTATTTTATTGTTCAGAAAATCATCAGTTCATTGCTTTGCTAAAAATGTTACATGTTCATTGTAAAAATTTCTGACAATCTAAAACGTTAAACAACAAAATACAAAATTGCTGCCCCACCAATCCTAACTGCAAAAACCTGAGACAGAAAATCAAATTGCAAAAAATGCAAACTGATTGTGGTAATTACAACTCATTAATACATCCCCATCACTGACAAGTGGATGAATTGTCAGAACGTGGCCTTTCAATGCACTCTCCAGAAAGCAGAACACCAAAGTCAGAGCCAGGATAGTGTGTGGGGCCGAGTACATCCCATGCCAGTACCCACGGCTCCTCCCCAGAATCCACTTTCCTGAACTCAGCTGTAGCTCTCCTCGAACCTCAGTGTCAGAATCTTTCCCCCAGGGAGATGCTAAAATGTTTCACTTTTGAGATAAAGTCAAACAAGAAAGATCATCACAAAGAAATAAACTAAGTCTGCACCTGGCCAGTGCTATTTTTCCCATGCTTGGACTGTAAACTACCTTCAGCCAAATCAGCTCTTTCATATACAGAATGAGACAGGAAATCTACCATCAATAATTTGTAATCATGATCACAACGATAAAAAGATAATTCTATTCACCAAGTTTTCCTCACACATGAAATAATCTATTATCTGAGAAACTGAAGTTAACCTTATATGAAGTTAAGGTTTGCTCCTGTCAGATTCCAGAAAAATTTTAACATCTTCCCCAACCACAAAAAATTGTTTAAGCAAGTAAGCATATTTTATGACATGCCAAATTAATCATTAGCTGATTATGTTTCAGTAATGATAATAATGATAACATTTAACATCATATAAAATAATGTGATGGAATTTCAACTCTCATTTGTATATTATTCTCAAATTCGAATTAACAAATAATTAAAATTTGTTTCTCAGTTTGCTTTATCTTAGACAGACTTCTATTTGCCTCTGTCACTCTGGTAGGACTATTCAGCAAGAATTTACCATCTTTTTACCTTTTTCAGTTATTGTTTGAACATCTTCTGACAGGTCACCTTTCACCTTCTTAAATCTGACATGGTCAAGTGTACTTATAAGTAAAATAGTTGGGTAAAATTATGTTAATGAAGGTTGGAAAATGAAGGGAAAAAAACCCAAAACATCCACTATTACTAAAACTTTTGTTTTCATCAATTATAGGTGAAAGAGGTTGCAATTATATCCTCAAAAAAGACAGGCTTTACTTCTGTACTTTCTAACTGCCTTTTGAAACAATAATGGTCAGTGGTATTTTCATAATTCTGAACTTCTCAGAGCTCAAAAAGGGGAGAAATTAACATATCTAGTCTAAGCATCTCAAACATCCATTAATTTGCCAATGAATCCTACAGCACATACATATGAAAAAAAACCTCACAGCTGATTTTTTCATAGACAAAACCCTAGTGTTTCCTGTATGGCATTAAGCAGCTCTTCTAGACCAGGACAACACAATAAACAGGAAAAGACAATGGGACCTGAACGTGGAGGTGTTCTCTAAAGACATCACGAATTTACCATATGCCTTGTGAAAACCTGTTACCTTGCCTGGTGAAAATAGACCACTAATGTTAACCACCAAGTACGAAAACACCACCATTAACTGAACCAGGATCTGTCCTAACATAATAATATGAGGGTACCTCTATTTTCTAGAACTACCAGGAAGTTGGGTGTTTGGGGTTCATCAAATACTTAGGTCTGTACCTACATTAACACGTGGATTTGTGATTTTCCAAGAAATTTACTTCATCCACTGACCTTAACTCAGTTTTTATTGTAGATTTCAGGAAACACATCTTTATCTTGGTCTGTGAACCAGAATCATCATTATGAACCACTTATCATAAATGTATCTTTGGGTACTGGTTAAGAAAGTTACACCTGTTGGTAACCTGTTGGGTAAACCAGTTTTTACTGAAAAATGCTTAACACAAAATAAGCCTGTTGCTTTTTAATGAAATTTTTTAAAATTCAATTTTTTTATATGCTTTGAAAAGGAAGAAAAGTCTTAAACCATTCACTCACAGTGAGTTCACAGAAATCGATGCTATCGAGGCTCTTGCTCCTGTGCAGTCTCCCTTTAATTCGTCTTAAAGAAGGCTTTCCTTGGCTGACACTAGAAGTAGCACCACTGGGGTTTTCAGAGGACGGCGTTACCCTGCAAGAAGAGGAAAGCACTTGAGACGAGAGGCTCGCAGATGAGCACATTTCTCAGTACGAGGTAGACGTTTACTCGAGGACAGCTGTGGAAAAGCCATCCTTTTCCAGCTAGAGAGCTAAGAACCACAGTGGAGCTGCCTTCTATCAGGCACCTTTCTAGATATTTCTCAGCAGCTTGTGAGTTTAGAGATCTCTAGCGACAGTTCAAATATTACAACACAGGATCCACTGAGAGTCAGTTCTGTGACCATCAGAGAAGCAGTCAAGACTGAAGTTTCCTAGGTGACTGAGGAGCGCTGTTCCCTGGGGTCGTTATTCATCAAGTGCTCAGCTGGGCGCCTGGCACACCAGTGCACCAGCCATCATGTGCACCAACACAGACACTGTTCAGGAGGCTTTGTTAAGCATGAAAATAGCCTTTAGAAATCTAACCATGACAGCCAACACTTAATTCAGTATTACTATGGAACTAGGAAAATACAGATAAGAAGAAATGGCACATGAACTAAACCATCTACAGAACACACACTGGGCTGTGTGTTCACACATACAAACACACACTCCAGACTGCCATGTGTTCTCCCACATCTGTGCCACTGCTGGTGGCAGTCCTAAACAAGATGCCTTGGGGATCTGGGAGGAAACTGCTCAGTGGATTATGGTCTTAGTGATAATAAAGATTATAAAGTAATGAGACTGATTTGTAAGTGTGGTCTGGGAGAAACAGCATTCTTATTTTATGCTCAGAGCTTCTATTTGTAATACATTTCATGTTCATGAATTTATCAACCTTCACACCATATTTAACTTTTGATATTTAAAATGTTGTTTTCTGGGACTTCTCTGGGGGCCCAGCCTTTATGACTCCATGCTTCCACTGGAGAGGCCATGAGTTCAACACCTGGTTGCGGAACTAAGATTCCATATGCCTCTCGGCCTCAAAATCAAAACACAAAACATAAGCAATATTGTAACAAATTCAATAAAGACTACAAATGGTCCACATTGAAAAAAAAACTTAAAAAAAATAAAATGTTTTCTGAAAAGGATAAGCTATGTCCGCTACTGCTTGAAAAGGACACAAGGATGACTACTAGCAAAATAAATTGAACTTAATAAAAATAAGATAGGAGTAAATACCATAAAAGAGACTTGTTTAGGTACACCTACAGTGGGCTGGAGGAAGCACAAGCTGGAACCAAGATTGCCGGGAGAAGTATCAATAAACCTCTTGATGAAAGTGAAAGAGGAGAGTAAAAAAGTTAGCTTAAAGCTCTACATTCAGAAAACGAAGATCATGGCATCTGGTCCCATCACTTCATGGGAAATAAATGGGGAAACAGTGGAAACAGTGTCAGACTTTTTATTTTGGGGGGCTCCCAAATCACTGCAGATGGTGATTGCAGCCATGAAATTAAAAGACGCTTACTCCTTGGAAGGAAAGTTATGACCAACCTAGATAGCATATTGAAAATCAGAAATATTATTTTGCTGACTAAGGTCCGTCTAGTCATGGCTAAGTTTTTTCCCATGGTCGTGTATGGATGTGAGTTGGACTGTGAAGAAAGCTGAGCGTTGAAGAATTGATGCTTTTGAACTGTGGTGTTGGAGAAGACTCTTGAGAGTCCCTTGAGACTGCAAGGAGATCCAACCAGTCCATTCTAAAGGAGATCAGTCCTGGGTGTTTTTTGGAAGGACTGATGCTAAAGCTGAAACTCCATTACTTGGGCCACCTCATGCAAAGAGTTGACTCATTAGAAAAGACTCTGATGCTGGTAGGGTTTGGGGGCAGGAGGAGAAGGGGATGACAGAGGATGAGATGGCTGGATGGCATCACCAACTCGATGGACATGAGCTTGTGTGAACTTTGGGAGCTGGTGATGGACAGGGAGGCCTGGCGTGCTGTGGTTCCTAAAGTCGCAGAGTCGGACATGACTGAGCGACTGAACTGAACTGAACTGAAGAAAATCACAATCCCACAGCCTGAGGACCTGGCCAAGTCCTGCCTTGGATGACTGGACGCCAGGCCCATTTGATAGCAGGTCAACACAAGTGTCAGGACACCCCAGGCCCTATTTACAACTGTGTCTGGCAATCTTTGCCTCACTAAAGATCTGACACCAGCTCTGGGACCCCTGGACCCTATAAGCAGATTCCTGGACCCAGCTCTACCAGCCAATTAGGCCAGCGTTAACCCAATTTTATTGAACATAGTATCGGAAGTCCTAGTTATGGCAATCCGATAAGAAAAAGAAATAAAAGAAATTCAAATTGGAAAGGAAGATATAAAACTGTCACTGTTTGCAGTTGACATGCTACTATACATAGAAAGTCCTAAAAATGACACAAAAAAATTACTAGAGCTCATCAATGAATTCAGTAAAATTGTAGGATACAAAACTAATATACAGAAATCTGTTGCATTTCTACACACTAACAACAAACTAACAGAAAGAGAAATCAAGGAAATAATCCTACTTACCCTTGCATCCAAAAAAATAAAATACCTAGGAATAAGCCTATCTATGGAGGTAAAAGACATGAAAACTATAAAATGCTGATGAAAGAACTTGAAGACAACACAAACAAATCGAATGATATACCATGTTCTTGGACTGGAAGAAATTACTATTGCTAAAATGACTATACTGCCCAAAGCAATCTACAGATTCAGTGCAATTCCTCTCAAAATATCAATGGCATTTTTCACAGAACTAAAACCAATAATTTTAAAATTTGTATGGAAACACAAAAGACCCCAAGTAGCCAAAAAATCTTGAGAATGAAGAACAGAGCTGGAGGAATCATGTTCCCTGTGGAATCTTCAAAATAAATAAGCAAATACAACAGAAAAGAAACAGACTCACAGATACAGAGAACAAACTAGTGTTGATCAGTAGGGAAAAGAGAGGGGGAGGGAGTCAAGTGGTACAAACTACAATATTATGCATAAAATAAATAAGCTATAAGGATGTATTATACAACACAGGGAATATAGCCAATATGTTATAATAATTATAAAGGGACTATAACCTTTAAAAAGTGTGAATCACTGTATTGTACACCTGTAACATATAATACTGTAATCAATAATGCATACATGCTAAGTTGCTTCAGTTGTGTCTGACTCTTTGCAACCCCATGAACCATAGCCTGCCAGGCTCCTCCGTCCACGGGATTCTCCAGGCAAGAATACTGGAGTGGGTTGCCAGGCTCTCTTCCAAGGGAATCTTCCTGACCCAGGGTTCAAACCCATGTTTCTTATGTCTCCTGCATTGACAGGCAGGTTCTTTACCACTAGCACCACCAGCGAAGCCCAAACAATTATACTGCAATTAAAAAATATTTTAATGTCATTATATTACGTTGGTGGGGGGAAAAAAAATAAAAGCCAAAGGCATAAATTTTACTTGGAGCAGTGGAGGGAGGGCACGAAAAGGGAGAGGAGAAACTTACAATGTAAATTTGTAAAATATTTTTAAATGACAAAAAGAAAATTAAAAGCTTTTAAACTTATTTTTTTTAACTTATTTTTAAAAGAAAAAAAGCACATCATAGATACTTAAAATGTTTATTTAACTTTATTAAATAAAAGGACCAAAGTCACATTGTTTATTAAAGGAATGGATTTCACATTATAACACTTCAGTGCCGAAGATAAGAAAAACTGATTTGTTTTTTAGGACCACTTGTTGGTGAAGGAATCAGATAAAATATCTGCCTACGTTGCCTCGAATCATTTATTAAGACTATCCAGTTATCAACCTACTTTCTGTTATAAATATGAGTTTAAATTGAATAGGATTCAGAATACAGGTTAGAAAAGAAGACTGTGGTATAAAAGGACTGAAGAGATTTGCGAGACAAAAAGGAAAGAAGGATGGGTGGAGGGAAGGAGAGAGGGAAGAAAAAGAGAATGTTCAATTAGAATTAAAGTTCTCAAAATTATTGGCTTGTCAGGAAACTGTCTCAGGCGTCCTTCTTCTATGATTCAGCCCTATCCTTGTAGCAAGATACTTCTGGAACCTTTCCAATAAAGTCTCCAGGGAAGTCAGCCGTCCTTCCTTCCTAATTCTTTTTGGAGCTCATATCCTTTAAGCCTGGGAGCATTTTCCAATGTCTGACTTCCCTCCTTACTATTTCGATGCAGACTTCTTATTACCTTGGGAAAATGGAAATGCTATCCCCAACCAGGCACTCCGTGTGCCTGCCTCCCTCATATCCACTCTGCCTGCATTCCTCCCATAACTAAGGCAATAACAAGCTCTGTGCAGGGAGCACCTGGGAGAATCTTGCCTCCAACTCGTGGTGTATCATTAGCCTTGGACCCAGGGTATCTCAAACATCACGGTCGCCCCCCTGATACCCATGGAATGAGAGCCAGCCCTCGGTCACTGGCAACGGGCACAGATGGAGACACTTCCCAGAGTCATTTCCCACAGCTCTAAAGAGAGTCCTGTTGGACAGAGAGAGAGTCCGTTGCCCACAGCCCACCACAATGAGTGACTTGAGAATTTACCTTTCCTGTGACAGTCTCCACAATCCTCCTCTTCTGCTCTCTGGAGTCATGTTTCAAAATAACTTACATACTCACCTTTGACTCAGGCTTTGCTTTCTGGTGAATCCAGACTGATGTTTCAGCATTAGTGTTATTTTCTGCAAGGAGATCCAACCAGTCCATTCTAAAGGAGATCAGTCCTGGGTGTTCTTTGGAAGGAATGATGCTAAAGCTGAAACTCCAGTACTTTGGCCACCTCATACAGAGAGCTGACTCATTGGAAAAGACCCTGATGCTGGGAGGGATTGGGGGCAGGAGGAGAAGGGGACGACTTTGGCCACCTCATGCAAAGAGCTGACTCATTGGAAAAGACCCTGATGCTGGGAGGGACTGGGGGCAGAGATGGCTGGATGGCATCAATGACTCAATGGACGTGAGTCTGAGTGAACTCCGGGAGTTGGTGATGGACAGACAGTCCTGGTCTGCTGAGATTCATGGGGTCACAAAGAGTCAGACACAACTGAGCGACTGAACTGAACTGAATTGAACATTGTTTGACTTGAGATAAATTAACTCATCCTTTCTCTTCAGAGGGAAAGCTTGTCCTAACAAAACCTTACTTTGTGTAGTCTCATTATTTTGAGGGATCTCATAGTATTTCATACTTAGCTCTTCTTTAATTTGGAGAAATTAAAAATTACAGGCAGATACAGAGAATAACTACACTAAAGCCTTTGACTGTGTGGATCACATCAAACTGTGGAAAATTCTTAAAGAGATGGGAGCACCAGGCCACCTTACCCGTCTTCTGAGCAATCTGTATGCAGGTCAAGAAGCAACAGTTAGTATTGGACATAGAACAAAAGAAAGAGAACGACAAGCCTGTATATTATCACCCTGCTTATTTAACTTACGTGCAGAGTACATCACGAGAAATGTCAGACTGGATAAAACACAAGGTGCAATCAAGATTGCCGGGAGAAATATCAACAACCTCAGATATGCAGATGCTACCACCCTCATGGCAGAAAGCAGAGAGGAACTAAAGAGACTCTTGATGAAGGTGAAAAAAGAGAGTGAAAGCTGGCTTAAGACTCAACATTCAAAAAACTAAGATTATGGCACCTCACTTCATGGCACATAGAAGGGGAAAAATTGGAAACAGTGACAGGCTTTATTTTCTTGGGCTCCAACATCACTGCAGATGGTGACTGCAGCCATGAAAAAAAAAAAAAAGTCCTCCCTTATCACCCTCATGCCAAATCTCCATCCTTTTTCTTAAAGACAATCATTACCAACAGTTTTCTGGAAAACCTCTCAAATGGTCACATATATCTATGTATGTTTTAACCTCATTTTGAAAATTTTAAGGAACCAAATTGTTTATATTGCCCTGTATCTTATATTTTTCACTTAATTACCTATCTTGACACTTTCCATAATAACCATACAGATGTATTTCATTCTTTTTTAATGGTTAACCACAGCATTGTCATTGCTGTTTAGCCGCTAAGTTGTGTCCAACTCCTTGCAACCCCATGGACTGTAGCCCACCAGGCTCCTCTGTCCATGGGGATTCTCCAGCTAAGAATACTGGAGTGGGTCACCTTTTCTTCATCCTGGGGAGAGTCCCAATCCGGGGACCAAACCTGCGTTTTGGGCAGATTCTTTACCACTGAGCTATGAGGGAAGCCCCATTTCATAGTAAAGGTGTACCATTATTTATTTAAACATTTCCCTGTGATGGGCATTCAGTTTAGGTTTCAAATGTTTGCTCCAGAAAAGAAGAAAAAAGAAGCTCCAATTAAATGACTATGAAAGTGAAGTGGCTCAGTCATGTCTGACTCTTGATGACCCCATGGATTACAGCCTACCAGGCTCCTCCGTCCATGGAATTCTCCAGGCACGAGTACTGGAGTGGGTTGCCATTTCCTTCTCCAGGGGATCTTCCCATCCCAGGGATGGAAGCCGGGTCTTCCACATTGTAGGCAGACGCTTTACCGTCTGAGTCACCAGGGAAGCGCTATCAAACCAAAAAGCAATAGTTTTAGGAGCTCCTACCTTCTCTCTCTTCATCCCTTTCTTTTGTGACTCTTCAGCTTATTTCTCCAGATTTCTAATCTGCTTTTCAGTTCTGTCAATTTGTCCATTCTTTCACTTCAATGAGTAAATTTTACATTTCTAGAGTCCAGTATGTTTTTATTAACAGAATTCCCTCCTGTATCTTTCTGAAAAACATGTAGATCCAATGTTTTCTTTTCCTTCAGAAACTATATAGTTTCTCTGCCTGTTGAAGATGCTAAGTAAGTCTCTAAAGACTGGCTTTTCCCAACTGCTGTGTGATCTGTACAGTCTACATCTATCTCCACCGGAGAACTGTATCCCCACAGAAGCGCTCACCAGGCCTGCCCGCAGCAGCTTTGGCAGACAGGACACACTGCCAGAAGGTGTGTGAGGCGGTGTCTCTTCTGCGTCAGGGCACACAGTGGCCATCTCAGGTCCAGCCCCAGTGCCCACAGTACCGCCACAGTGAGAAACCAACTTGGCTGTCCCCTTGGCGTCATGTCTCAGTGAGGACGGGCGGTCGTATCCGATGAACTCCCCCCACGCCCTCAGCTCCTTCCAGTCCTTGAAGCTGCCTTAAGCCGTCTACCCTGAACTTTGCAGCGATCTTCTGCACATTTTCTGGACAATGGTTTCAGCGAGGCTGTTCTCTCTATAGAACTACCCCTGTCTACTAACTACTCCTCAGTTGTTGTTGTTCAGTTGCTAAGTCATGTCCAACTCTTTGCAACCCCCAGGACTGCAGCACACCATGCTCCTATGTCCTTCACTATCTCCCAGAGTTTGCTCAAATTCATATCCATTGAGTCGGTGCTGTTGCCTAACCATCTCATCCTCTGTTGCCCCCTTCTGCCCTCAATCTTTCCCAGCCTCAGGGTCTTTTCCAATGAGTCAGCTTTTCCCATCATGTGGCTAAACTATTGGAGCTTCAGCTACTTCTCTACTTCTCAGAGATCCCTCAAAAATGCTGCTCCATTGATGGTATTCTTCATTGTTTACGCAGACTGTTATTATTAATGCTGCAGCTTTTTTCATTTATATTTTTGTTATTTCATTGGGTTCCAGTGAGGACACCTTTCAAGTCACCTCCCAGAGTAAAATCCTGTGATGTCCTTTTCACAATTCTCAATACAAAGAGCAGAACCTTGTACAGTTTTGTTCTCTTTTCTGCAGGGAAGAGCTTCCATGAACAGAGTGAAGACCTGTGCTCCAGAAGAGGGCATATGGTAAAGAGAAACTGAATGGTACAATACAAGTCTTAGGGTGTGGAGAAAGGGAACCCTCTTGCACTGCTGGTGAAAAAGTAAATTGGTACAGCTGCTATGGAGAACAGCATGGAGGTTTCTTAGGAAAAAATTAGAGCTACCATATGATTCAGCAATACCTCTCCTAGACATAAACCCTGAGAAAATCCTAATTCAAAAAGGCACATGTACCCCAATGTCCACTGCAGCACTGTTTACAACAGCCAGGACATGGAAGCAACCTAAATGTCCACCAATAGAGGAATGGATAAAGAAGACGTGGTACCTTTATACAATGGAATATTGCTCACCCATAAAAAGGAATGGAATTGAGTCATTTGTAGTGATGTGGATGAACCTAGAATTTATGTCAGAAAGAGAAAAACGAGTATCATATATTAATGCGTATGCATGGAATCTGGAATAAGGGTACTGAGAAATCTATCTGCAGGGCAGGAACAGAGACGCAGAATACACAATGAACTTGTAGACAGGGCAGGGGAAAGGGAGGGTGGGGCAACTTGAGAGAGCAGCAGAGGCAGATGTACACCACCATGCGTAAAGCAGCAGCCAGTGGGGAGTGCTGTGCAGTAGAGCTCAGCTCGTGTTTCGTGATGACTGAGAGGAGTGCGATGGGGGTGGGGTAGGAGGCCCAAGACGGAGGGGTATAGCTGATCCACTGTGTTGTACAGCAGAAACGAACACAAAATCATAAAGCAACTATATTCCAATTAAAAGAAATATATATACAAGTCTTGAATTCTATTTCCTCTCTCTCACTTCATGTTGACAGCCCTGGTTAGGTGGTATGATAATATTAGAAATTAATACAAATGGAATATAAACTTTTTTGACAGAAGTCTATTTTCAAACGTCTTTCTTCATCTGACTTAGAGATGCATCACCAATTTCCTTTTTTGCAAACTAAAAGCCTAAAACCTAGTCTTCAGTAAGAATTTATGTCCACCAAATTTTGAAAATGACTAAGAGCCAAAAAAATGTATCAGGATCACAATAAAAATCTTCAATAACCAGGAGGTCTGACCTGGCATCCACCAGAGGAATACTGGGTGGGCAGAATCCACCTACCCACACATTCAGCAGGAGGAGAAGGGGGTCTTATCCCAGGACTGAACCAGATGCTGTGGAGAAATCTCAGTGACTTCACAGCTCAGACCAGATCTTTGTGAAGCTAAGAGACCAACCACTAACAAGCACATTGTTCAGTCACAGGCCCCCTTTCTCTGTTGGGGGATGAAGAAAAGGAATAAACAGGTCCGGATAAATATGTAGAATATGTATACTTATTTAAGTAGGAGGAGCCTTGAGATGATATAAGATAATTTAAGATGTTACTTCTCTTTCATTTTAATGTTTTTCTGAGAATTAATTCCAGATACAGTCACATATGGACGTGAGAGTTGGACCATAAAAAAGGCTGAGCACCGAAGACGATGCTTTTGAACTGTGGTGCTGGAAAAGACTCTTGAGAATCCCTTGGACAGTAAGGAGATCAAACCAGTCAATCCTAGAGGAAATCAATCCTGAATACTCATTGGGAGGACTGATGATGAAGCTGAAGCTCCAATACTTTGGCCACCTGATGAGAAGAGCTGATTCATTGGAAAAGACCCTGATGCTGGGAAAGATTGAGAGCAGGAGGAGAAGGGCACAACAGAGGATGAGATGGTCAGATGGCATCACCAACTCAAAGGATGTGTGTTTGAGCAAACTCTGGGAGTTACTGAAGGACAGGGAAGCCTGAAGTCTGCAGTCCATAGGGTTGCAAAGAGTTGGACATGACTTAGCAACTGAACAACAAACAACAATATTTGTGGAAATATGTGTGTCTGATAGTTCTATGTTGGACACGCAAACACACACAAGAACACTGAGGTGCATCCACAGCTCAGGAGGGAAGCCCTGTCCACGGTGCTCCTGATGTGGAGAAGACAGCACCTCTTTCGCCCAAGGCACCCCTTTCACCCAGCCTGACCTGAATGCCTCAGACTCTGGAGATGACTCCCTGAATATCAGGAGCACGGCCTCTGATGACAGGGAAGTAAAGTCAAGAACTGAGCTGTAAGCATCCTTCAACTCTGGAGTGCTTTCCCTTCAACTCTGGAAAAATCAACACTTGGCTTAAAAGGAAGTTTTTCTTTTCCTGATTCTTAATTCTACTGAATCGTCCCTAGAGGGCAACTGGGGAGAAAATGTCTGCCTCTCTCCATTCCCTTCATAACTTCTCTAACGGGGTCATGTTTTCATTTGGCCGATAGATTTAAAAGGCAGAAACTCGGGGTCCACCCTCTCATTTTGTTATAACACAAGAGATCTGGCTCACGACCACTACTGATTGCAGTTCACTTAAGACAAATAATTCCCAAGCTCATCTGCCGCTCCCACTGCTAACTTCCAGTGGAAAAGAACTCAACAATAACACAGAATTGGGCAAAAACAATCATTTTTTTTTTTAAGGAAAGAAACCAAGGGAGGACCTGGATATGGTCCTATCCCATGAGGGACCTCTGTGAGCCATGAAGGGGCCATGGGCCACCAGGGAGAAACAATATCATGTAAGACATGTTCCTGCCCTTTGGTTCCTGTTTTCAGTCCATCTCTCTTTCCAGACCTGCATATCCTTGCTCAAACGTGATTTTAATCCTAAGAACTGGCATACAGCTGAGGTGTGACTCTGGACAGGCCAACGCTCTCGCTCTCATTTGTAAAGCTGGGGGAGACACAGCCCGCACCTCCAGGGAGATGGAGGGCCCAGCAGGGAGCAAGCTCAGTGAAGCACAGCACTGAGGCAGCTCTTCTTACTTTCAAAATCTGATTATGAGACGACAACTTCAGTGGTTGAATGGATACTACATGACCTACAATAATTACAGTCTCAACAGGTAGAAACAGACTTAGAAATATAAGAAAATGATACGACACTCTTTTCCCCTAAGATCCATGTAAATGCTCCTGAAAGCACTCAATGCAAAAATCAAAACTCTGACAACAATAAACTTATTATGAAAATACTTTTCACATTTCATCTAAAACAAACAGGAGTAACAACTCTCTGGGCCTCACACCTGCTGAGCAGGTGTGGTTCCTATGCTGGACTGAGTCTTGCCCCTCCCTGCCCCACACCCCCTAATCACATGAATGTGACCCTGGCTAGAGAAAGGGTCTTCACAGAGGTCACTGACTACCTAACTCTGACGACAGGTGTTCTCATAAGAGACAGAAGAGACAAGACACACAGGGACGACCACGACAAGGGGCAGAGACAGACTGAAGAGGTGTGTCCCACAGAGGAGCCCTGGAGCCACAGACACAAGGCGTGACAGGAAGGCTTCTCCCCAGGCTATTCAGGGAGCGCAGCCCTGCCAACACTGACTTCAGACTCTGGGCCCAGAACTGGAAGAAAATAAATTTCTGTTCCTTTTGGCGATTTGCTACAGTCTCTAGGAAGCACTGTGCTCTATGGCTTCTGTCCATCACTGACCATTCACTGGAGGCCCTAGGGCAGGCAGCAGCCGCACGAACCCATGTCTCCTTCAGGTAACAAGCCTGAGTTCCAGCTTTGTGAACAGTAATGATTCAGAACCAAACACTGCAAACACTCCCATGTACTAAACTTCTTGGAGAAGGAGCCTCAAGAAGTAGGCTCCTGCAGGCTCCCCTGACGCAGGGGAGTGTCCCCTTCAGGTTCCATGTAAAAGTGTCTGCAAGTGTGTACTCCTTTAAGGACGTGCAGAGCCAATCAGAAGGACAGAAGGACACTGCAGAGAGGAAAGCAGATGTGCTCAAATGGCCACACCAGAGAGGAGGGTGGGGCCAAAGCATTGGCCCCCTCAAGCCTTAGCTTTACTTGGACAGGCGTAAGCTTTGTGAGCGAGCAGTCTTCCCACACAGACTGTAAGAGTTAAGACAGAGGAACACAGGGAGCATACGTATCTTTCTAAAAGTCCTCACATAAAGCTTCACACAAGCCATGATCAACGACCATGCTATGACCTCTCATTTCATAAACGGACACAAGCTGGTGCATCCCAAGGTCTGAATGCGCTGTCGATGTCAAATGCGAGTTCCCACTCACCACTCTGAGGTCAGAACCCATTCACACATCTAGACAAATAACAGTGCTTTCGCCTTTCATCTCCAGTTCTCCACATGCAGTTGTCAGGACATTAGCAAAACAAAATGTCATCTAGAAAATAAAATGTTACCTAGAAAATGAATTCCATAAGACATAAGAGACAGAGGAACCAGACGGCACAATATTCTGAGTTAATAAAAGATTATGCATCTGTGTTAAAAAGTACCACCCACTCCAGAGTTTCATAGAGCGTATTCTTCGCTTTGCCACTGGAGAAACTAGATGAACATTCGCAAATCCATTTAACATTAGACAGAAATTCTCAAATGCTCATTTAAGAATGGGGAAAGCTCAACAAAATCTCCCTGATCTTTTCAGGCTGTCTCTTCATAAGACAGTTTTTAATGTTGGTCCCAGGTCACTGTCTGCCTCAAACATGAATCTCTAGAGTACAGACATTACTTGGATTTCATTTTCTTTGTTCTGGCTTCACAAACAGTATACTCGGGACAGCAGTTTCAGAAGCAGTACTCCAGTGATGAAAAGGAATAAACCTAGTTTTCTGACCTTGTGACCAATCACTGTTAATATTCATGCAGAACAGCTCCTCAAACACTGTATCCACATCTTGGTTTTTAAATGTAACATCAAGAAAATTTCCTTGGGACTTTCCAGAGGGTCCAGTGGGTAGACTCTGTGCTTTCACTGTTGAGGGCCTGGGTTCAGTCCCTGGTCAAGGAACTAAGGTCCTGCAAGCCACTCAGAACAGCTGTAAAAAAAAATTCCCTCAACTTTCTTTCCCAGTTATGCATTATGAAGAATTCACCAATTCAACAAACACACAACTTCTGAGAATCTATTTGTACTGGAAACTAGTTGTAGGGAATTTAGTAATCAACTAAACAGACAAATGCCCTGGCCCCATGCTACTTACATTGGGGGAGGGTGGGAAGAGGGATAAAATATGCAGCATGTTCCATACTGGTAAGCACTCAGGAGGAAAGCTGAGTTGAGGGAAAGACTGTCGGTGCCAACTTTGGCTTTGTTTTCTCTTTTTCTGTAACCCATCCATCTGGAAAGTCATCTTCAAACGTTACTGCTTGTCACTTCAGAATAATGACATATTGTTGATACATATGCTAAAATCTTCTTCCATGGACATTTCTTAATTCACTGACTGTCGATTTTTACCAGCTTAGTCTTCCAGGTGTTGTCACTTGCTGTTCTTCAAATTAAAATACCTTTTGCAAAAATAAACTTCTCTTTTTCCAAACGGGTGGCGGGGGGGAGTTTCATGGGAAGAAAGACAGTAATATTTACTTAGCACCTACTATGCAGCTGAGGAGAGTGGCACTATGGACTGACCATGGCAGTTCATCTACCCACGACCCCATGAGGTAGAAAGTATCGTTCCCATTTTACAGAAAAAACAGACTCTCCGGTAACTTGTCTACAGTCACAGAGTAAGTGGCCCAGCGGAAATGTGAACTTTGCCTCTCATGTATTTTGGTCTTACCTTCAAAATTCTCCACTATTGGGACTGTTTTTCTAAGCTCTTCTTTTTTTCCTGATCGCTCAATCTTTATGTTCTTTGGATGATTATTCCATTGTGTTTCACAAAGCTGATATTAGTTTTATACACTGCCTAAAAGCAGCCTCTTTTCCTTTCTCTGTCACCTTCAAATTAAACTGGACTATGTTCAATTGAATCAAACTCTATGGGGCTGTATTGAGCACGCATTTTTTAACTGAAATGACCACCGAATCCCGTGATCACACCTTTTTTCTACATCATCATCCTTTTTACTGAACCGTTTCCCTTGTGACAGAACCAGGTATCCAACTCTCAAGTGGATGGAACACCAGGGTGACCACCGGGATTCTTGTGACATGTTTACATGCTAACAAAACGGGATACAATCCGACGGATGATCCCGTGTGTACACGGCTCCGGGTGATCCCGGACACCTTTCTCTAACGGCTTTCAGGTGGGAGCACCGCCCCCCTCCACCGATGATGACCCGGACCTGCAGCCGAAGGATGGGAGGCGCCGCAGAAAACGCAGCGCGAGAGCTGCTGGACTTTCCAGCCAGACCCACCGGCGCAGCCCCTCCGTCTGCCGCGGTCCGGACCCCGCCCGGTCGCGCGCGCCGGGGGTCCCCAAGCGGACGAGCGCGCCCCCCCGCCCGCGCGCGCCGGCCCCCGCCCTCACCACAGCCTCCTCTTGAGCGGCAGCAGGCTGCCGCGGTTGGACGGCGTGACGCCGATGGCCATCTGCAGCACCGTCAGGTACTTCTG